>JAPFRF010000005.1:32667768-33117768 GCA_029282475.1 Phrynocephalus forsythii
ATCCAGGCAATGATGTTTGGTTGCAACTACCTCTTGTACTCAGTGGAAAGGAGAATTAGAGCTGGATTTTATCCACATACTGTGACACCTTAGTAGGAGCACATCATCCACTGGCCAAGTAGCTTTGTGCGTACCCTGAACTACACAGTAGACAATCATAAGACAATCATAAGATAATCAAACTGCTCAGAGTAGCCTTTGGGCTAGATGGCACAGTATATAACTCTAACAAACAAACAAATAAACAGCACTTGCAACTTATAAAGAAGGACAGAACTGCTGCAAAATCCTTTTCCAAATAAATAAATAAATAAATAAATAAATAAATAAATAAATAAATAAATAAATAAATAAATGTGCCTGACATCTAGCTTAAGCCTAGCTTGGTTATTCAGTCAGGTACCATGGTTGATAATGTCAAAAGCTCTGAGCAATGCTGAAGAATCAACAAGGTTCATCTTACCCCACCCACCCCTCTCTCACTAAAGACCACCTTACAGGGTAATCCAAACAGCTGCCATTCCAAAACTGGTTCTGAAAACTGAAGGAAATGGATCCTTTTAAAAAAGTCAGCACCATGCAAAAATGACCAGAGTTGGCTATTGGAAACCATGGTTGCTCGTGTCACTGAAAGCTGCCTTCATTTGAAAGAGAGAGAGAGAGAGAGATTTATGAACATGAAATACTTGGTAGGAAGAGAGAAGGTGGAGTCTGAGGTCTTGAGGTACACGACTGAAAATGATGGGTGAAAGGTGAAGTCAAACCTAAGGCTATGAGAAGGGAGACAAGGAGGCCAACAAGAGATCCATCATTAAGGCCCTACTGAGTCAAGAAAAATGTATTGGGTGACCATGACCCTATTGTTGTAGGCTCATGGTCAACTTTTTATTTTTGTTTTGTGAGGATCAAGTGTGGAGGGGGCCATGTGTACCACCTTAAAGTCAAGTGTAATAAAACGGAACTAATGAATAGGACTAGCTAAAAGTATATTCTGCTTATACCCTGCCCCATAGCCCTTCAAGCACACTCTGGGTGTTTTGCAGTTTATTTATCCAGGCTACACATTTCCTTTCCAATGAGTTCAGTACCCATTTTAACAACCTCAGAAGGTTAGACGCCTGAGCCAACCACGAGCTGGCTACCTGGGATTGAACCCTAAGTCGTGAGTGCAGTTATAGAGCACCACTACAAGATGGAACAGAATCGAGTAGGGCAGAAACAGGGCCTTCTTAATTTGAAAAAAAAGTCAGAAATAGTGTGATGCAATGGACAAACATGAAAATCATATTTTAGAACACGAACCTAAAAGCTATTATTCTTTCATTTACTGTTTATATACCCTCCAGACTTGCTACAATGGAACCCATACACACAGTGGCCCAGAACAGCAGCTTCAGAGTAAGATTACCAAACCAAATTCGTGACACATGTGTGGCTAGATAAGACAGATGAAGTGCATCACAAATCATCCTCAATAACAGCTTGCTGCTACCCATTCCAGGCAGAAAACTGATACTGTGAAAAAAAAATGCCCAGAAAAAAGATTTATGACTAGGACAGCCCAACAAAATTCACCTACCCTGTTTGAATAGAGGGAGTGGACACCACTTGACCCAGTATGCCCCTGGGAACAGCATTCCAGAAAGCATGGAAAGGTGACTTTCAAGTTGGACAGCTGAAATTACCTATCACAGAAGACGTGAAACAAAGTATACACAGCGTGAAGGCACAGAACAACTGTGAACTCAGTTGCATCTTCTCCAGGTGAAGGGCTGGGGAAGGCTGGCAGAAAGAGGTGGAGCCACAATCTCTTTTGTGTGTGTGTGGACTGTGATTCCTGTGAAATGACAGTGATTTGATGATCCAGTCATAGACGACTGCGGAATTGGTTGGTATATTGATGGCTGGTAGCATTTCTCCCCTCATCTCAAATGGGATGAGTGAATTTTGGCAGGCTTGAAAATGGCCGGTCTGGCATAATTTTAGTTTCCTGCCTGTAACTGTCACTGGAATGTGTTTCCTCATGATATTTGGGACCTTGTTAAATCATTTCCCTCTCACCTGATGTGTCAGGTGACTACTTACTGTTCTGGGCTGTTTTATACAATATAGATTATCTGACTGGAACAGGTATCAGATAATGGTCCCTGGGACTGTCTTGTGACTTGTTGCATTAAGTCCCCTCTTGTCAGGTAGGACGGTGAATTACATTAGACTGCCCTGCTCCAAGATGGCAGTTTTATGCTCCCCACTTTCAATATTGATTTTCCGTCCAGAGCGAGTACTGGGATCTTGTTCCTATGAACATGTCGTGGCTGGTTGAATCAGATCCCTCCAGTTGGAGGGGGATGTATGAAGGGAGTTGACAAGTGTAGCACTGTATGTTCTGTCCTAGCTCTGGTGTCATTCAACATCTATATAAATGAATTGGCTCACAGTGTAGATGCTTATTAAATCTGCAGATGATGCCAAACTTAGAGGGAGGACTAATATTTCAGAATTAGCATTCAAGAGGACCGTGACAGATTGGAGAACCGGGTCCAAAAGCCCAAGATTAGTTTTGATGGGCGAGGGAGGGGGAGTGAAGTTCACATTTAGGCAAGAAAAACCAATTTGCATGGATATATACTGCATACAACTGGCTGCACTGTGCATGAATTACTAGACAACAAGCTAAACCTAAGTCAACAGTAGATAGATTCTAGGCTGCATCAACATCCAGAAATTGTTCAGATTAAGGACATTAAGATGCCTCCCAGGGCACAGCAAAGAGCCCTCAGGCATTAATGGGTGGAGTAGCACATCCACAGACCCCCTTGCATGAAATCCAGCAGTCATGCATCTTGATTAGAAGTCGGGGGGGGGGGAAGGGAGAGAAAGAAAAACCCAGGTGTGTGTTAATACAACCACTGCCATTGGGGGTTGCTGATGTAGAGGAGAAACAGAGCTGTGGCAATGAAGGCTATCCTTTTTATCTGTCCTTCTCCATAGACAAATGTAGACTGGATTGACATTTGAATTTTGCATCAACATTGGTGCTGTCAAAATATTCTCTGCTGCACTTTGTGCTTGTTTAGGGATGTAAAAGAGCCTCCATGGCTCACACAGCCCTATCCTACAAAATGAAAGAGTGCACAAAGGGGTGATCCTACTTTTGTTTCCCTACATTTGCTGCCTGGGGGCAGTTGGTTCACTCTACCTAATAGTAGGACAGGCTTGCCATTCATTTATGTGTTGATGTGATAATTACCTCTGAAACCCAGCCAATCATCTCTCAGTTGAATCTTCTTAGCCAAAGGTCAAGGAGACATATAAAGTGTTCTGCTTATATACCGCCCCATACCACTACAAGTAGTCTCTGGGCGGTTTACAATTTTAATTACAGTGTGCAGGCTACACATATAGTAGACTACACTCCACCAATCATTCCTCTCAAGCTATGACAAGTGAAATCATCCAAATCAATATAAAGATTTAGTTCTCCAGCAACATCCAGCTTTTGTCTCGTATTGAAAGTGGCATCCAGCTTGGACCAGATGCAAGTGATGTTATCAGCTGGACGTTTAGCAAACAACTCAGAGCAGACAGTCAAGGATTCTCTCCAGTGTCCTTGGAAAGCTTGTGCTCTTCTGGCTGTGTGCTCTTCATCATTTCATCATCATATCAGGGGACCAGCATCATTCAACAAGAAGCAGTGTTTAGGAGCATTTGTGTCCACCTGTACGCGAGACAGATTGCAAGTGACAGTTCCTCATTGGAAAGCCAGAGTAGTTCTTTAACTTGGGTACTCAAATAGTGGTACTGTAGACAAGTAGCTTTTATTTCTATGTGTGTTTGGAGGTTTAAGTATGAGACTGGGACTTGGGAGCTGTGTCTTCTAGTCCCTTGTAAACCATGAAATTCAACTGGGTTAATTTTGGCCTGTCAATCTTTCTCAACATGATCGACTTCACAAGCTGGTTGGGAGAAGAATGTGTAAAGGAAGAAAACTTGTAGTGTGTTTCTGTGTTGCCTGCCAGGAGCCTCCCCTAGAAATGGTCCCAGGTGGGGTTACACAGGGAAATAAGTTGCAATGTGGAGCACTTGTGGAGTGGCCTGGTGTAATCGTGATCACATGGGAATAATGCACCGCCACCTGATCCTAATCCATGTCCAAGCTAGACTTCCTTTGGTTCAGTTGTACAGCTTCTAATTTGGGGGGTGGGGGTGGGCTGGACTGATTCCCCAGAAGTTGGGGTTGTGTTTTAGCTTGCTGCATCAATCCCTTCTAGTGAGATGGGATGAGTGGCTATCATTCCACTGCCCTACTCAGAAGTCACCATTCCACTCCAGGCTCTTCTTTGAGATATTGATGTTTTGCCTCGAATGGGCACTGGAATAGTGTTCCCAGGGCATTTTGAGTCTGGTTCCATCAGTCCCCTCTTGTTGTATGGGGTGAGTGAATTGCATTGGATTTTTTTGTTTAAGGCTGGTCCTACCACCCATATTGATTTTGTGCTCAGTAGAGATACTAATACGTTTTAATTGAGGATGATTTGTGCACCATCCTTAGAGTCCCTCCATCCATACCTGTCAAGTGTCCCTTTTGGCGGGACACTACTGTTTTTCAGCTTTTTTCCTGTCTTCCCAGAACACTTATTTTCCCAGAAATGTCCCCAGCAGCGGCGGTTGACAGGGAGGTGTTTTGCTGACATAGCAGCGAGCCACTGAGCAGGGAAAACAGGGCCTGTGAAGCTGTCCCGGGTTTGGCTGGGTACTGGGTAGAGGGGGAACAAGCTGGTGAGGCTGTGGCTCGGCGGGATGGGAGGGGCAAAGTGAGTGGTGTGCATGTGTGCATGTATGCATGTGGGGGGCATTTGTGTTTATGTTTGGGCGCATGCACATTACACCTCTCTCCTCCCGTCCCGGCCTAGCACTGGGGAAAACTTGACAGCTATGCCTCCATCAGATGCATTAAACACATATACACACACTTGGTATTTCCATGCAGACACACTCTCCCTGCATTCATGCTCACACTGTCCAATGTATGACTTAGCTTCAACTACCAGGCAAGATGGGGGAAGCTGGAAGCTCTTTGAGGGCCTATGAGGAAAGACTGAAAGAACTGGGCATGTTTAGCATGGAGAAAAGAAGACTGAGGGGTGATATGATAGCAAATTTCCAATATTTGAAGGGCAGGATCTGTTTGTGATCATCTCTGAGTGCAGGACATGCAACAATGGGGTCAGGTTACAAGAACCTAGCTTTTGACTGGATATCAGGAAAAACTTCCTAACTGTTAGAGAAGTATCAGGATGGAACTGATTATCTTGAGAGGTGGTGGGTGCTCCAACACTGGAGGCATTCTAGATAAATTTGGACAGCCACCTGACAGGTATCCTTTGATTTGTATTCCTGTATCGAGTAAGGGTGTTGGACCTGATGACCTTATAAGCCCCTTCCAACCTCACTGTTCTATGATTTCTACAATCTGCCAAGGAAAAGCATTGCATAATCCAGAGGCATCCACAGTGAAAGCCCTCCCTCATGTCAGCGATGGCAATGGGACTGGGAGGTGAAGATCTTAGGAGCCAGAAAACTCCTATGGGGAGATACACTCCCTTTATTAGCCTGGGCCCAAGCTGGGCATCTGGAGCCTCATCCCAGTAGTTACACGTTAGTGATGTGAGACTGGTATCTGTGGGAGATGATGGTGGAATGAGGCGGAACATGTCGGCGGCCATATTGGTTCCCTGTTGAGTCTGCCTGTTTTGTGTTCCTTCCTACACTTGTGTCCTTCCAGCATAATCTTTTTGTGCTATGTTTCAGCACCCGGGTTAAACACCCGGTTGCTCTGCCCTAGTTAGAGCTCTGCATGGGTCCACCCTGGAGCAAACGGGTCATTTCCGCCCCTCCCTGTCACCGTGCTAACGCTGACATAATACCAAGCCTTCCTTGGCTGAGAACCCTCTTGAGACTTGGGCCTGGGCTTCCGGAGAACACTCCAGATGCATCACCATGGTGAATGACTCATTCATTCTTGCCAAGACTGAAAACTAAAAGAGGAACAAAAGCCAGGATCCAATTCTGTGTGTCTGTGTGTTTTGGGGGTGTTCCTTGCCACTCCCCCTGGGAATCCCACTTATTTTCATTGAATTTGTCCCAATCATGTCCTCAAACTGATCAATGACCTCACCTTTGGGGAGTCTGTTTCTTGCCAGCTCGGACTGTGTTTTTGCCACAACAGCGGCCATCAGGGAAAGGAAGAGAGAGTCCATGTGAAGGGTGAATGGGGAAGAAACCAAAAGGGAGGGCTTAGTGAAACGCAAGGGTGTCACATGAGTTGCTTGTTTATTGGTACTCTGGGCTTGAATCAAGTTCTGCATCTTCTCTTCCAGCTGCTCTGTGACCCACACCTCAGCGATGCACCATGCACTTAAAAGTATATCCGATTCCATGTTTCCCCTGAGTTAACTCTTATCTCATCTCAGGACTTTGAAGCTGAAATGATATAAATCTCCATAAAACTGCATTAAAGAGAAGACAGAATCTGGGGTGATTCATTATTTTTAGTATTTTAAAAGGGACCAGCATTAACCCAAGTGCAATATCAGCAATATTGTATTTCAAAATGAATCCACGGCTTCCATATTGTCAGGATGCACTTACTCTGCATTGAGGAAGTGAAATTCAAGAGTTTCATGATTTTATTCTGAAAAAGAGCCTCATAAACCAGTACTTGCTTGCACATCACTTCTCTGTGTTGCCATCTGCTGCATCTTGACTTTCAAGTCAAAAATAACTTATTTTCAGTTTTCCAGAGCTGTTCTGTTCAGGAGGGAATATCAACTGATGTTCCCTTCTATCCCGATGCTCCTTCTGGAGAAATGCTTCCAAATACTGAAGCACTGAAAATCTCCCCCTGACAAGGGCATCATCGCTTTTTTACAGGCCTAACTACCCCAACATGAGCCAGTAAAAGGAATCCCCATGTCTATTTAATACCTTCTTTGTACAGCAGATCAGTGAAAGGATTGATTTCTTTGTGTTTCTGGAGAGAGATCTTGACCGAGTGCTATTCCTTACCGTTGTCCTTTTTTCCCCAGTGCAGTCAATGTAGTGAGCATTTGAATCTTTCTTTCAAAAGACGAGAAGCAAACCAAGATGCCTCTGGGATTATTTGGATTTGGAGGTCTTTGCTGTAGCATTCTGCAGTCACGCAAATTGTCTTGGGTCGTTGGGTTCAGGTTGGGTCTTAGTTCATTCAACCATTGTATTGGCAAGACTGCCATGTCTTGTCTCATCTCCCTGTTGAGAGAGAGACCCCTCTCCTTGCCCTATTCTCTATCCTTCTACATCCAAGAGGGGGGGGGGAATCATTTTTCTATAGTAGTATATAGCACAGTAGAACTATTATAATAGACCTTCATTTTAATTGGGTTCCTTCCATTGCCCCTCCAAAGGAGAACAAAGGACATGTTTAATTTCCCAATACTGTGAAGTAGCTAAACTGTCTTCTTAAGCCACTGAACAAAAGTGGGTAATTGGAAGACTAATTTAAGGCTGAAAGCTCTTCTTTGGTTTGTTTCCAATGGTCAGATGTGCTAAAAAGACACCAAAACATAGCAATCCTAACCTACCCCTACCCCCTACCCCTCCCACACACAACAAGAGCCCCTGACAGAGACCCAGAAATGTTGGGTGTAATGTCCTGGGGATGGGCTGGTTCTCTCCAGCAATTATGTCATCTGATTGCTGGTTAAAAGGAGCAAACCAGCAGTGGCCCAAATGCCCGTTTGATTGCCCTATGAGTCAGAGTGTTGATCCATCTAGGTCAATATTATCTGTTCACTAACTGGCAGTAATTATCTAAGGCAGGGATGGTCAATCTTCAAAGGTCATAAGGGAGCACACACCCATTCCTGGAGCTTAGAGGACCGTGTCTGCTTCCAAGACCCCTGCCCCCTTTTTTCTATTCAACATGTCCCACCCTCCACTGAATCCCACTTGCAGTACCTAGTGGCTAATTTAAAAAAAATGCTAGGGAAGAGCCGGTGGACAAGAGTGCTGGGACCCCTCAATACATGGTGAAATTGTCCTCTACACCCCCTAGAGCAGGGGTGCCCAAACTTTTTGTAAGGAGGGCCAGATTTGGTGGCTGAGAATGTGTCAGGGGCCGGTTGCTCCCCGACCCTGCCACCCTATTGCAAGCCCTACCCACTGACCCCTTGCAACCCCACCAGCAGGAAGGAAGGTGGGGACCAAGGGATGGAGGGAGGGAGGGAGGTGGGGACCAATGGAGGGAGGAAAGAAGGAAGGTGGGGACCAAAGGAAGCACAGGGAGCCATGGCCACAGGTCACCCCTTGGAAGAGGCGATCTGTGAGACCTTGCCCCCCCCCAAGCTCCCCAGCGGTGGTGATGGCTCGCCTGCCAGCCCACCCCAAGGCTCCTTGGTGGTGGCAGAGGCCCGCTGGCCTGCCCACCCCCACACATTCCCCTGCAGAGCCGGTGACAGCAGACTGCCCGTCTGCCCAAGCTTCCCAGCAGTGCCGGTGGCGTGGCCTGCCCGATTACTGCCCCGCGCTTGTGCCCAACCTCACACATCCCCCTGTGGTGCTGCCCAAGCTTCCCAGCTATGCTGGTGGCACGCGCCGAGCTTCACAAGGTTCCCGGTGGTGTCAGTGTTGGCGGAAGATTTAAAAAAAAAACATGGGGCAAAGGAGGGGGAGGGAAGGGCGGGCCAGCCAGCCGCGGGTCACTCAGAATGGCCTGACGGGCTGGATTTGGTCCCCGGGCCGGACTTTGGGCAGGCCTGCCCTAGAGTACACAAAAAGAACTTGTGCCATGGATTCTGGAAACTCCATCTTTTCATGATATTGCATATTGCATCAAAAACATAATAAGCTATCGCTGCTTCTTTTGCTGTTGAAAGGCACCTTGACAACCCCACTGGAAGTCAAGCATGTAGATGGGATCCAGCTTCCTCTACCGGGACAGACTTCCCCATTTATTTCAGGTGAAGAAGTTGAGGCATAAGCAAAATGGCATATAATTTATCTGGAGCTGTATCCTCCAGCTGAAATTGCCCAGCTGTTTTGGGTGCAAACAAAACTACACTCAGAGCTCTGGATCCAGTACAGAATTTCTGAGGTGGTCCATGCAGTTTTCTTTAGGGTTGTCTGTGAAGATTCTCAGTCATCCAGGTGAGTTTATCTGGAAGTTGAGTCATGCCTACTGGACTTCTTTTTTGAGAGATAGAAACGTTTCGCTGTTCATCCAAACAGCTTCATCGGCTTCTTTAGAGTTAGTAACTAGGAGATAGCATCTCTCTCTCTCTCTCTCTCTCTCTCTCTCTCTCTCTCTCTGTGTGTGTGTGTGTGTGTGTGTGTGTGTGTGAGAGAGAGAGAGAGAGAGAGATGCTGAATGCTGAATGTGACAGATCCTTTATTACCTCTGGCAGTAAACAGAGCAGATAATGAATTTATGGCAACTAGAGACTATTCCAATGCAGCAAAAGATGTGATTTACTTATTAGTGTGTAAAGGTTGCTTATGGCCTGTCCTCACTGAGGATAATGCATGTTACTCATCAGAATGCCAGATCTCTACTAGATGATCTCTTCTTTTTGGTGAGTAATTTATCGGTTGTGTCTTCACTTGCAGATTTGCAAAAACAGTTTTTTCCCCTCCTCGTCTGAGCTCAAACTTGTTTGAGAATGAGAAAATGCCCCTTATCGCACTCGCAACCTCGGGGGAGTTGTAAAATTCCTCATAAAAACCATAAATCTGCAACTGGTGATTACACACTGTGGACAAAATCTGAGGAATCATGAGCCCACTCCCATGACGGGCTCTGTCGAGAAAGTGAAACCTGTGT
The DNA here is from genome assembly GCA_029282475.1 of Phrynocephalus forsythii. Classification (NCBI taxonomy): domain Eukaryota; kingdom Metazoa; phylum Chordata; class Lepidosauria; order Squamata; family Agamidae; genus Phrynocephalus; species Phrynocephalus forsythii. Next base: position 32,677,628 of record JAPFRF010000005.1, read on the forward strand.
TGGTTTCGCAGGCAGACATTTTGCCTGCTTATTTGAATGTGTAAATATAACCTTGAAGACCATTCTGGAGTCCCTGGAGCCTGCCTGCTGGGGACTGGGTAGGCATGTGAAGAATATTCTGTAAATTCCTCATTCTTGTTGACTGAAGCTGTCTCGATACTACAAGACAGAATGAACAGGAAAATGGCCAGGCCCTAATTGGATGCATTTATTTATTTGACTTATATACAGCTCCATCTGGCCCCGAGACCACTCTGGGTGCTTTACAAATTTAAACATAAATAACACAATATATGCAAAATGATCATATAGCTTGATCCAGGATTGGGCTAAAAGTTCACTAAAGGTCACATCTAGGTGTGATTTGCTATTTGGTGCAATCTTTACATCTACCTCTAAAGGTAAAGAAAGAAGAAAGCAACCCTAAAATATCCCCTTATTCCCCCCCCCGTCTCCTCTTCTTTACAGAGGGATGTATTCAGTTTTCCCCCTCCCTAAAAGTTGAGACACATCTGGACTTCTCTAACTAGGCTTTTCAAAATAAAAAATAAAATAAAAATATTTCTCCTTCTTTTCATCCACAGAGGAAATATTTAATTTCCAAATATAATTAAGTGGCTAAGATATCCATTTAAACCACTTAGCAATATTGGGAAATTGAAAGCAGATGGGAAATCGAAAGCAGCAAAGCATCTGCTTTGGTTTGATGCCAGTGACTGCATGTTTTGGAATTGAACTGTAATGGAGCTATTGTACCTGCACTAATAATCAGTAGCTCCTGAGAGGGTCACAAAAAGCAGGGGGTAGGATGCTCTGGGGTGGGTTGGTTCACACTGGTACTTACATTACATATGGGTGGGGGAAGCAAACCATTCTCTACAGAATGGACCAAGCAGTAGGACAAATCCCCATGTACTGTAGATGCACCCTAAGAGAAGGAATACTTCTTTTCTTCAGAAAGAACTCTGCAATGTGTACATAATATTTCTCCAGCAGACAGCATAAACCTAATTTTTCGCCACATAAGAAGCACTGAAGACTGGCTGATGTTTTTTAAAAGATACAACCCCTCAACCAAGTGTTTGATTCTTCAAACAGCAGTCATTGTTTTGAGGGAAGCAAGCATGGAAGGACAAGGAAAACTGTTAAAAAAAAACAAGACAAGCAACACACCCAATGGTTATAATTCTCAAGAATCCATAAAATACACTTGTTCAGTCACTTGCACCCATCACACACATAATGCAATCTCCTGCCCAGTAAGAAGCAAAGTATGCAGCCCTATGCAAACACACAGAGAATCAACAGTTGCATTAAAACTGTGAGTTAGTTAGTTGAGTGAGTTAGTTAGTTAGTTAGTTAGTTAGTTAGTTTGTTTTTTGTTTGTTTGTTTGTTTGTTTACTGCCCATGTGGCCTGGGGACTACTCTGGGTGGAGAACAACGAGCAAGAGTAAAATTACAACATCAAATAACAACAAAATACATACAATATTATAATACGAAAACAACGAAAAATAAATCCAAAATCAAACTAAAATCTGCATATACAGTACCGGAATGCAAGTCACCTTCTCTCCAGGAGTGGATTATTATCACCTACGCACCCACCCCATTTTTTTATTCTCGCCTATGTGGATAAGCAATGTTGTACATACATAGTACAAGGATAACCCCAGCTATAATAAAATTCTCAAAACCTCTAGGGGGAAAATGCAAAGAAACATCTTTGGATTCTTGTAAATTCATAGCTTCAAGAGATCAGCTTAGAAAATCCATTCCTCAAGATGAGAAACAGACACACACTATCAATATTTTTGTATCCTGGCAGTTTATCAAGATTCTCTATCTCTTGGACTGGAATTAGTCCATCTGCCCCACATGCTTCTTCTGCTTTTAACTCTGATCAGTGATCAGAGATAAGCACATTAAACAGAGACTGTTTAAAGCCTGGGGAGCTGCTGCATGGAACAGATCTCGGATGAGCAGCTCAGGAACCTCTTGCTGTGAGATTTAGGCTGCTATCCCACAACCACTAAAAACTGCCTCCAACTGCTTGAAGATGTGGTTAATAAAATTGTGTCCCCACGGCCAACAGACTTTAAAGAGAAACAATGTGACCACACCCACTTAAGCACAACTCAGCAAGATTTACAAGTACCTGGTCTCAAAGTAGTACAAAGCTTGTCACAGTTCCGATGTGGATTTTAAACCGATACTTGAGTCTGTGGGTACTCGGAAAATTCGCATCAAAACCTTTTTGCTCTGCTGTGTTGTGGTTCCCACTCGTGGGTACAAAAAAGATGCAGTTCTTTAAACTACATCTGTGGGGACACAGGATCTGTGTTTTTAAGTGTGTGACTATTCCGGGGGGAAATCCCCATTTTACTTTGATCCGGATTTTCTGTTTGTGGGATTGCAGCCTTACTCTCCAGCAGAGGACACCTTTTCTGTTTTGCTTCATATACCTGAGGAGTAAATATCAACAGAGGTCACCGTTAATTGTCAACCCCATTAAACTCTACCCCTTGTCAGACTATGGCTGCTTTTACACGACCCCTAAAATTCAAGGCAAAGGGCTCCCAGATGTGGTGCTTAAAATTGTTTTTCCACCAGCTGTAGATTTAAAAAAAAAAAAGTACGACCACACCCACCTAAGCGCGCCCCAGCACATTTTACAAGTACCTGGTCTCCGGAGGTTAAAAATTTTCTGATGTGGATTATAAAACTGTGGAGGCCAGGCTCTCCTCGCCTCTCTCTCTCTCTCTTTTTTTTGTCCCCACCGCTCCTTTAACAGCCTGGAATCCCTATGGGGCTGCTCTAATGGCAGATGGAGGTGAGCCTGCATTCTTTTCTCCCTTTTTTTCTCCCTCCCCTCTCCTCAGACAGGAGCAATGGAGTGCAGAAGGGTGGGAACACAGGAAGCAGAACAACCCCCCACAATCTCTGGTCCGAATTTAAGTTGCTAGCGGATTTTAGAGGTCATGTAAAAGCGCCCTTTGACACCTTTTCGAAATACTGGGTCTGAAATGTTCACCAAGCTCTGCCATGCATATAGAATTTGGTTGCCAGAGGTGATGTGGTATAGTTCCATCTTCCGACTACCTGCCATGGCGGCAGAGGGAGAAGGGAAAGGGTACCTGTTTTCTTCAGAGTGCCATGTCTTAACAGCACATCATCCAGCATCATACCCATTGGCAACACAGTAGGCTCACCAGCAACCCATCTAGTTTGTCAGTTCGCTTTATGCACTGATGTGCAAAGCCCCTTGAGGCCAATGCAGTCCTCTAGTTGTTCTTGAACTACAGCTCCCATAAGCCTCCTTAATGTAGCCAAGGGAGAAGAACGTTTACAGCTGAAATCCAGCGACATCTTGATAATTGCACTTTGAGCGTCTTTGCTCTAAAGACTGTGTTCCGAAAAACCCCCCAGAAAATAAACCTAAGGCGGGAAACCATCCCAGACATTTTGGTATGCAGCTCTATCATGCTTTCCAAAATCTGTGAGGATGGCTGGCAAGTGTTCTCCTCTTCACTCTTTCCTGTTCTAACCCCCTGAATCCCTTAGCACATGCAGGTGCTCGCTGAAAAACATAGCTGGAGCTTCCCCTGCCTAAATAAGATGTTTATGTCAGCCTTTGTTTCTAGATTTGGAATTGAATATATTTGTCCAAATGAAAAACAAAACCCGGGCCAATTAGTCTTATGCATCTGCAACAGAAAAGATGACCATTTGTTTGTCATGAGGCAACTACATTCCTATCGAGTTATTTCTTAAAAAACAAACAAACCCTAATACAGCTCTTTGGGAATGCTTATATCTTCTCAGACATCAGCCACACTCTTTTTTCAGGTTTCTTGGGTAAGATCAAGGCCTTAAGGAAAAAGAGTTTGTGTTCCAGCAGTGCATTCCTATGGAAACTAATGGTTAACTGCTACTAAATGAGAACACCAACGAGCCAACCAACCAGCCAGCTCTGTTAAAAGATAATGTCCATCATTCCCAATGATAAGGGAGGTAGATTTGACCTTGACTCAGCTTTGGTTTCAGCAAGTGGAGGTCAGGAGGCACCAAATAAGATTTCAGGGCATTCCAGTACACACAGACTTTGGGTATGTGGGGCAGCTGAGGTGGAAGATCTCTCCCGTCATCTCCTACCTTGCCAGTCATGTTCCCGCCAGAGAGAAAATTATTAATTCCCATTCTGTCACGGCATGAGAAAGTGGGAGGCTGAGAGCAAACCCAAGTTTCTCCTACATGGTTCCAGTGGGTTTATATGAGGCAAATGGTTGCACTCTCTGTAGTTAAAGCACCTAGTCCCCAGGGGGAGTGGGAGATGGGGGGGGAATGAGTCAAAGAGTCACTGTGGGGTTTGAACTCCTAGTTCTGCAGGTGGATGCCTAAAATACAGAGCTATCCAGCAGTTATATTCTACTGTTTTAACTTTAGGTGGGGGGAAATCGTGTCATGTTTTACTATTTTAATACTTACTAATGTTTTTGTTGTCATTAAGTGTTCATTATATTTGAAATGATCTGAACACTTATTAAACCTTGGCCAAAATCTTCCTTCCTAATTAAAAAGGCAGATTGCCTTGAATCACGAAATCTCTGTAGATATTGTCTGCATGCAGTACATGCCTCAGTGTGCAAAAGCTAGAACCTAAAGAGATTTCTTAATATGGGGACATAGTCCTCCAAAAATCATGCAAGAGAATTTTGGCCCCTGAATTATTAGGCTATGATGAGTATGGGTTTACTAAATCCTTCTGTTTCTCTTTCTCCCACATTTGAATACTGTGTGTTTCAATAAATCTGGTTCCCCCAAACAAATGGAAACAAAATTCTCATTCACCCCCATCCAATGGCTGAAAGATACAATCATCACCAAGACAGCCTTCATGTCTGTTTGAATCTCTGCCCCCAGATGGATCTAGAGGGAGGGAGAGGAGAGAGGAGAGAGAGAGAGAGAGAGAGAGAGAGAGAGAGAGAGAGAGAGAGAGATTTGCTAAAATATGCTGGAAGTGTCGCATGAAGAGAAAGAAGGACAAATACCATGAAATGTCCCGAGAAGACAATAAGAAATGCATCCAGATTTATTGGAATGTTGACGTGTGATGTGCTTCTGATTATTACACTTGGCGACGTAGTCTGAACACAGCCCTCATTCTGTTTGGTACAAATTTGCTAACAAATTTCTAACTAACAATCTGAATTGAAGTAAATACATGAGTGCAAACAATGCCTTGAACCTGACTTCTGTGTGCTTGATTTTCTCTGCTGAGATAGTGGAAGAAAACTCGAGCTAGACGTTGAAAACAACAACAACAAAAGTATGCAACAATTTTGAAACCCTTGACGCACTAGAAACAAGTCAGCATGTATTTCTTTACTGCAATTCATGTGGGGGGGACCAAGAACCTTCAATATTGCATTATCTGTCCTTGGACAAGACAGCTGGATCAGAAAAGATATAGAAGGTCATTAACAATAACCCTTCTCTTGGTCATGTTTCTGAGCTGAGAATCACTGTAAGTCAGTGACGATAAAAGCAAACTCTGGTTTGGTCTACAAAGTATTCACCATATTTTATTATACAAACCATTTCATCCTGCCTTTTCCTTTTACTACCAGCTCATCTCACAAAAATAATAATAATAACTTTATTTTTATGCCGCCTTTCTCCCCAGAGGGACCCAACACTTTGTGGTTACATTTTCTACGTTATTGCCTTTCTAGAGAGGCTTGATTTGAATGGCAGCGGATGCTATAGGAAAGGAACTTTTACCTGGGAAACTTCACTCTTTGGACTAAAATCCCTGGACCTTCAAGAGTTCTGGAAGTTGCAGTTTACAAAGTAGTTCTGCCCCCCCCGCCCCCCACTCCAGAATCTGGTTCTTAACATTGGAGTGTACTTCAGCTGCTTGGCCAGGCAGGCCCCTTCCTGAGAAATGACCTGGAACATATAGGTGCAAAAAGAACTTTTAAAATTATGTCATTAGTGATCAAGGGATAGAGAAGGTCCATCAGCTGTCTGACTTTTTGAGCCCTGCTATATTTCCTCAGGTTCACATTGTATTTACATTGGGAACTTTTGCCCCTGGGACAAGCAATGTTCTACATTTTAAGTATCAGTTACAATATCAGATCTAGTGGCAATCTAACATTTCAGAAAGACTTACTGTTCTTCTGTTTGGACATTCATATCTCAAGTTCATGACGATCTACTTACAAGAAGATTATGCTACGAATGTTTCCTGGAAATGCAGTCTTCTGTGTATTTTCACAGTTAAGTGAACCATTGGTGATAATGCTAGTCATAAAGGCTTCCTTCTTCACACATTGGTGGCATTGCTAGATTGGCACAGCCAACTGTTACCAGGGCTCATCTATTGTGAGAACTAAAGTGCCTTCCTCACTGCTGGTCTAAGCACTGAAGAGTTTCTTGTGCTAAACAGTCTTTTGTTTTCCAAAGTTCTAACTCTAGTTCTATTGGCTTGCTAACTGCAAGAAATTGGCAATGAATGTTCAGATGTCTTTTGTTTCAATGATGAGAGATTTTTTAAACAGCATTTCCAGACCCTGCATTAGGTTCTCCTCCCTGCAGGCTCAGAATGTGTGGATAAAGAGTCATAGATTACGTTTCCTAGTTGAGAATCTCAACCAGATTTAGCTTGGATTTTTTGAGCAATCCAATTGTGTCAATGCATTCTGAATTGGAATTGGGGGAAGTGTAGAAAAGTTACTTTCTCCTTAAGGTTCCCCAGCCAAGATTGCAAGGATGACTAGGGAGTCTAGGAATTGTGGTCTTTTAAAGCTACCTGGAAGTTGAGTCATGGCAACAGGACTTCTTTTCTTGAGAGATTGAAACGTTTTGCTACTCATCCAAGCAGCTTCATCAGTCTGCTTGGATTAGTAGTGAAACATTCCAGTCTTTCAAGAAAAGAAGTCCAGTTGCCATGACTCAACTTCCAGATAAACTCACTTGAATGACTGAGAATCTTCATAGACTCTTCTTCTTCTTCTTCTTCTTCTTCTTCTTCTTCTTCTTCTTCTTCTTCTTCCTCTGCAGCTGTTGTTGTTGTTGTTGCTGCTGCTGCTGCTGCTGCTGCTACTACTACTACTACTACTCCAAGCTTAGGTGAGTTTCATCTTTTCCAGGAAAAGAAGAAGGTTTGTTATCAGGATATTGCTCTTAATGGCTACTAAGTCCAGCTTTCCCATAAGAATTAAATGGGCTTTCCATATACATGGGCCATGGGCCTTTGCACACTGGATGCTGGCACCAAGAAGACTGGCTATAACTCCCAGATGCTGCCTCTACTGTAAATACTGTTGGATCACAAAATGCAAGAGTGGATAGACCTTGTTTGAGTTCAGGGTTTGTATGACCAGTTAATGAGGAAGTGAAGTACATCATAGCTGGCCTAGTACTCGGTGAGGTACAACTGGGAGGTCTGGTTTAGGTCCCCTGTCAAGACTTGTTCACGGATGGTTTTTTTTTAAATGATTAGGTTATCTACCTCTATTAGTATTCAGTAAACAAGTGCCTTGTGTGTTCTGCCTGGGATTTCTTTGTTGCTGCCACCCTTGGAAAATAATCCTCAACTGGCAGAGCAACCCATATGTTACTGATTTGCCAAGGCCCGTTTCAAATATGAGGCCAAAAGCATTTATGGCTGTTTGTTTCCGGGATGAATGAATAAGATTTTAGTCACTCACTGACTGGAGGGCTGCTGCTCCCCTCAGCCTTAAAACCTCACGCAGCCCCTTGGAAGCATTACAAGAAATTAAGGAAGACTTGCTCTGAAATGTCCTTTTCCAGCTACGCTTCGAGCCAGTTGGGTTTGACGAAAACCAAGCGCCAGGCACCGGAGTCCCTAAACGTCAGGAGAACTGCCAGACGCAAGTGAAGGCTCTCGTTTGGGAGATGGCTGGGTGTTTGGCTTGTGTCTGACAAAGAATTAAACTCATAAAACGATTTAAATCAAAGCAGATGCCTTGGACTTCAACTTGAAAATGTTTGGGGATGCAAAGTGCGAGACTAACACAGCATCGATGAGTAATGCAGGCATTTTATTTAGCCTGTGTCTCAGCGTGTCTGGACATTTTGACTGGTTATGTATGGTTTTTCAGGCTGAAGCGGCACGGGACAGCAGCAGAATCAATGGTTTCAGCCTAGACCTACTCAACTATGTAGAACGAGGGATGGGCATATAATATTTCAGCTACAATTTTAATTAACCTTAAAAGGGAACACGTTAAAGCAGAAGACAAAGACAGAGAGTCCTCACTCACCCTTCTCTGAGTCCTAGGTTTCTGTCGTAGACATTGGAAACTACTCTTCTGTCATTTCAAAAGCAACACACAAACACGTAAAAGATAAATCAAATAAGACTGTTTCTCTCTATAGACCTAGCCTTGGGGGAAAAACATAATGTACATTGAACCGTAGGACCTCCCTACCCATAGGATCTGCCGATTCATTTATCTGCTGCCTGAAAATACAAAATTACCCTGGCTGAACCAAATACTGTACAGTATATATTTGGTCAAAGCAATGGGATTTTCATCGTCTTTCCTGCTGACACATGCTCAAGATCAGACACATACATTTCTCTTGGGATGATGGAGATCAGCCATGCCAGATCTTAGAATGTTAGCTGAAGTCTCCAGGAACTGCTATGCTTATGGACTCAGGCAAAGTTGCCTGGTCTATCCATGACGGGCATGCAGTCATAACTTTATTACAGAGAATTACAAACCAGGGGAAGATTATGAATGATCCATAAATTATAAATGAAATAGAACATTTCAAGCGAGTGAAAGGCCATGGCTTGGATTGGTTATAGTGAAAGAGATCTGGCACAGCAGAAAGAGTGGATCCCTAGAGTGGGTGACTTGCCTGTTGGGCAAGGCCATCCTTCCAGCTTGCACTGGGCAACCATGTGATGGCTAAATGCCCAGTGGGTATGAATTCTCCCCCAGGCACCAGACTAGTAGAGGAGAGCCCACTGTCAGCTGCACTTCTGCTGCTACTAGTAGAATTTAACCAACATTCACAATTCTGCAAGACACAAAGAGGAAGAATCAGAGCTCCTTTGCTGCAAAACCCAGACACAAAGGATGTTGTCTTACTATCCCCAGTGGAGTTTTTTTTCCTTCTCCACACCCACAGATTTAGGTAAGGATATAGCTTTTGTGTGCTCTTGTGAAGGTTGTATTTAGAGATGAGGATCAAGCGAAAGACAAAATGCTATTTCATCGTTTCGTTATGAAACGAAACGCTAGAAACCGTTTTGTGACAAAATGAGCCAAACTGCCTTTTTTGATGTTTGCAAAAGGAAACAGGGGAGCTTCCTCAAGCTCCTCCCTGTAAGCCCCCCAAATCTGAAGAGATTCGGGGCTCAGGGGGCTGAGTTATTCAACTCCAAAGAGGGCCCTCCCAGCTAATTGCAAAAGTGCTGTGCAGCACGTGCTGGCAATATAGGGGTTAACTTAAGCAGGTGAAGTTACTAAAGCTCTACAAAACAAAACACGATATTTCCATTTCGTGCCCATCTCTAGTTGTAAAACCACATAGTATACCCAGCTGTTATCTGGTACTACAATATTTTGACCATGCTAGCTGAGGAATAGCAAAGAAGAGAGCCAACAAACTACCAGGGTATGTCTGGAGGTTTTTTTTCCCCCAGCTGTGATTATATCTGTTTCTTGTTTTGTTTCAGGGTTATTGTTGTTGTTTGCTTGGAATACAAAATGCTAAAAGGAGTGACACAGCTGGAAGAACGAGGGGAAATGGCCTGTGCACCAAGTGGACCGAAATGGATGCTTTTAACATTTGGAAACAGCTTCCCAAATACTAGAAGTTGATTCAGAATAGATGGTAAGAGTTAAGAACCTAGGGATAACTCATAGCTGTGTGCAGGGACTGGAACATAAATGAGAAAAGCATCCCGGCCTGACTGAAGTCAGCTTATCAACATTTACTATGAAATCTTCATCCAAAGAGTCCAGACCCATGCAAAGGTTTATTTGTTTCATGAATTTATATTTTAGCTTCCTTCCATGAGCTCAAAAGAGCAAGCGTGGGTTTCCTCCACCTCACTTTTACCCTCAGTACAATGCTGTGAGGTGAGTCAACAGCAATGCTGGGCAGGTTGGTCAACCAGTTATTGATTCCAAGGGTTCACTTACTTTTCCCGCTAGTGTGTTTAAAAAAGACATGAAAGATCAGATTTTTTTTAAAACGTGTGTATTATTATTTTGGACACATCTTTGTCAATACACTTGACTTAGAGGAAGATCAGATCACAGTGTATGACACATCAAAGTCGAACACCATGGCATTCCAGAAGGTTCACATGCTTTTTTCTTGCAACTGTACTTGCTTTTTTCACTCAGGAATAGATGAATAAAAGTTGCAATCAGAAAAAAAAGGGGGGGGCTAAAAGACCCATTTAGAAATACCTTGAAGCCGTAGCAAATTACCAAAGAATAAGCATGCAAAATTCGAACAGATTGGGTTTGACATAACAGAGAAGACTTTCACTCTCAAAATTGTATGTATTTGTGCACGTTTATCTCCCCCATCCCCCATAAAGTCACATGTGGTGTGCTTGTTTGTTTTAATCACAGCATGCTTCCTCCCTATGAAAAGATGTTTGGTCAGCAGTTTATTGTTATTAGCTTGTTTAAACTGGGAATGCCTTTTTTTTTATAAGCCAGCATGGTACGGCCTCAATCTCCAGGGTGCAGTTGGGAATGGAGCATCTGTGTGTAATGGATGCAGGGAAATAGAATTTATAATCAGGCATAAGTTTCAGTATAACTAACTGTGTAGATTTGAATCACATGTTCGGAATTAGATTTTTTAAGGAACAAATGTAACCTCAAGCCATAGGGAGTAAAAGGAATTATATTTATTAGCAGTCTTTCAGGTTTGGCTTTAGAAAAATATGGCGAGGTAGGGCTGGGGTGACAGATGGTCTAATGTTAGGTGTTCTACGTGGAAACAATTTTTGATATTGTGTAAATGTTCCAGCATATACATTAACTATATGAGTACTACAGGATATGCCACACAGTTTCTAACAAACTAAATCCTCTGTGTTTCTCCTGGAGTATGACCATTATTTCCTGGATTATACCTCCCTTAGTCTTCAGAGAACATGGCTAGTGAGTGTTCCCCACCCACCACCACCTTTCTCTGATATTACTTGCTGTTACAGGAGTGGTGTTATAGTGGTAGATTTCAGAGTGCAGATGTTTATGTCATGACATTCCAACATGTAAGCAGCTGGGACAGTCCATGTGAATGAATAAGGAGCAGGTCCTTTGCACACAGAATGGTTCCTAATTGCCCATTAAAGACCAAGACACCCATAAATACTTTGCATTACTGCAGGGATTGTTCATAGCAATATATTTTCCTATTTCTCTCCCACTACACCACTGGACAAGAAAAGCTGTAAATACCTTATACCAGTTCAATAGTCCTTGAATTATTCTGGTACTGCCTGCTCTGACTTGTCTGAGTCCTGGGCCTCAATTAGAGAAGATCTTGGTCATCACCTTCTGATCTTTTTTACAAGTAGAGTTGCCTTTACATGCAAAAGACATATTTGGACACTGAACTACCTTCTAAGCAATGGTAGGTACATCATTCTCTTTCTGGCCAGTATTATGTGCACTGAGACATATTTTCACCTCTATGTGTATTTTTTTAAACCCTGACAAAAATCCACATAGTCAAAGCAACTTACCATAAGATAAACATTTTGTAAAAAAAAATTGGCAAATATATGCATAGTCAAATGCAACACCCTTAAACCTATTTATTTATTTATTTATTTATTTATTTATTTATTTATTTATTTATTTATTTATTTATTTATTTAGAATCATGTATGGTAATCCATATAAAGTTACATAGTAGGAAGTCCTTCATTTAGGGAAAGCTTGCCTGAAGAGCAAGGTCTTGCCCACTTCCGGAAAGAGGCAAAAGAACACATGAAAGGGCCTTCTCTGTTGCTGCTCCCAGACTTTGGAACTCCCTCCCACTGGAGGCCAGGACTGCCCCATCTTTGCTGACTTTCTGGAAGCAGGCAAAAATCTTCCTCTTCAGGCAAGTTTTGCCTGAATGAGGGACTCCCTACTATGTAACTTTATATGGATTACCATACATGATTGCCTTGACTGATTTCATAAGAACACCAGTGTTTTCCATGGTACTTTCCACCCCTCATAATGGATTTTTCCTTTCTTTTTGCATGCTCTTTGTAGCTCTACTGTTATCTTTTAGTTCTATTATTTTAATTCCGTGTTCTTAGCCTATTTATGTCTTGAATGTTTCTGGCTGTATCATTCATCATTGGCATCCTTCAGTCTCGAAAGACTATAGTATCATGCCTGGAGTAGAGATCCTAAAAAAACACCTAGTGTGACTAAACAGACCAATACGGGAATGGCAGTCTCTACCGCACTGGGGGCAGATGTATTCTGTTTCTTGCCCGGTCCTCGAGTTTCGTTCTTTCCGTGCCTGCCTCTTTTCCTCTGCCTGTTGGACAAATGCCTCTTCAAATTCATGTAGACCATGCTGTATCTCTTGCCTCCAGACAGTGCGATCGGAGGTCAGGGTTTCCCAACTGTTGAGGTCCATTCCCAAGGCCTTCAGGTCCCTCTTATAGATATCCTTGTACCACAGCTGTAGTCTCCCTCTGGGGCGCTTTCCCTGCATTAGTTCTCCATATAGAAGATCTTTTGAGATCCAACCATCATCCATTCTCACAACGTGTCCAAGCCAGCGTAGGCATCGCTGTTTCAATAAAGTGTACATGCTAGGGATTCCAGCTCGATTCAGGACTATGCTATTTGGAACTTTGTTGTGCCAGGTAATGTTGAATATTCGCCTAAGACAGCGTATATGGAAGGTATTAAGCTTTCTTTCCTGTCGGGCATGGATGGTCCAAGACTCACTGCAATACAAAAGTGTGCTCAGTACGCAAGCTTTATAGTCCTGTATCTTTGTATGTTCTATCAGCTTCTTATTGAACCATACTCTCTTAGTCTGGAAAACATAGTTGCTGCTTTACCTATATGTTTATTCAGCTCAGACTCTAGTGAGAGTGTATCTGAGATAGTTGAGCCAAGATACACAAAGTCATGGACAACTTCCAGTTCTTTTTCAGAAATTGTAATGCGAGGAGGAGAGTCCACATTCTGGCCCATTATTTGTGTTTTTTTTTCCAGGCTGATTTCTAGCCCAAAATCTTTGCAAGCTTTACTAAAATGGTCCATGAGTTGTTGGAGATCTTCAGCTGAGTGAGCAGTAATGGCGTCATCATCAGCGAAGAGGAGATCCCGCAAACACTTCACCTGTACCTTAGACTTTGCTCTCAATCTAGAGAGGTTGAAGAGTTTTCCATCTGATCTGGTCTGGAGATAGATACCCTCTGTTGAAGTTCCAAAAGCATACTTCAGCATGGTAGCAAAGAAGATCCCAAACAAGGTTGGCGCAAGGACACAGCCCTGCTTCACTCTGCTTCAGATGTTGAAGGGATCTGACACCAGGCCATCAAAAACTACATTGCCCTTCATATAGTTTTTACCCAATAGCATTAACCATGCTAAACTCTGTTAAAAATTAAGTTGACCATATATATCGTATAGGTGTATGGCTGTTTTTTTTTTTTAAATTGTAGTTTTTATGGATTGTGTAGGAATGTTGCTAGGTGAAAGAGTGTAGGGATGTGGGTATGTTTGGATTTTATGTCAGTTTTAAATGAGTGTAAGTGATGTTTTGGCATGTGAATGTTGGAGTATGTGTATGGATGGTTTGTTTTTAAATTGTAGATTTTACGTCTTGGATTTTTATGCTGGGTTGTGTGAATGACTGACTGGATGGCACTTTTAATCTCGTTGTATTTATACAATGACAATAAATTGCATTCCTATTCCTATTCCTAAAAGACCTAATGATGTTAAGGAGCTTGGGTGGGCATCCAACCCGGAGGAGTATTTTAAAGAGTCTGTCCCTACTAACCATATGAAATGCCTTTGTAAGATCTATGAAGGCTACAAAAAGTGGCTGTCCTTGTTCCCTGCATTTCTCCTGCAACTGCCTGAGGGAAAATACCATATCAGTAGTGGACCTGTTGGTTCGAAAGCCACACTGTGATTCTGGGTAGACTCTCTCTGCAAGTATCTGGAGCCTCTTCAGTATAACATGTGCAAACAGCTTCCCGACAACACTAAGAAGAGAGATACCATGATAGTTGTTACAGTCACTCCTGTCACCTTTGTTCTTATAAAGCGTAAGAATATTAGCGTCCTTCATATCCTGTGGTACTCCTCCTTCCCTCCAGCAAAGGCAGAAGATTTCGTACAGTTCAGTGGCAATGGTTCCCTTGGGGAAGATGGGCAGGATACAAGTTTAATAAATAAATAAATAAATAAATAAATAATAAATGATCTCTTTGCAGCACTTCAGAACTTCAGCAGGGATGTTATCTTTTCCAGGTGCCTTGCTGTATATTGCCCCTCATTAATGTAAGCCACCTTGGTTCCTTTTCCAACAAGAAAGGTAGGGTAAAAATATTCAAAATAAATAAATAAAAATAATTAAGAAGTGATTTTACCAGTTCCACACCCACAGCGAATTTGCATGGCTGAGTGGGGATACAATTCCAGGCCTCTGGAGTCTATTCAGACCACTACAACTCACCAAGTATTTAAACAGGATATATTTTGGAATAAAAGGCTAAAATTGTCTATGAATGAGGGGGGATTCTGGGAGTTTTAGGTCAAAGAAGCAACTTCTCTCAAGCTCTGCCTGTAATAACACCTCATGAGGGGAGAGTCTCCTTCACCACACCCCCTCTTCTCTCTTTCACACTGAAGGCCATGGCAGGGTTTAAAGAGTCAGAGATCTGCTTTTGTCAGGAATAGAAAGTGTGGCCACTCAAGTGGTGAAGAACCAGGGGGACACACAAAAAGGGAGGGACATTGGTGCAATTCGAGTTGATATCAAACAACATTCCTCTGAGCATGGAAAAGTTGCCACCTTTGGCAACACATGAAGTCAAGAGACATGAAATAAGAGGAAGCTGGACTTGCTTGTGCAGAAATAAAACAAAAGTATGTGGTACAAAAATGAAATGGCAAAGCTGACACACTCTCCAAGGAGACAGCTCAATGGGTCCAAGAGTGGGGCCAAAAATCAATATGGGTGTAAGAGTCTACCACACTTCCACCCCAGCATTGTGCAAGTCAAGAAAAAGAAGATATGCAAATGCAGATGGACAGATGCTGTGCCAGTGTCCCTTAAGCCGCTGTGACCAGAGAGGCACCTGTGGGCAAAGGAATAGCCACTTTTGACCAAAGTACTCCTTGGTAAGCATGGGTGTTTTCAGTGAGAGACTGGGTGGATGAACCCTCTTCTGGTTCTTTAGAATTGTGTCCCATAGGCAATGAACATGAAATCTTAATCCAGTTCTGGTCTGCTTGGCATTCTTGTATAGCAATGGCCTATAATGGACTGCTATGCAAATTGTTCCTCTGGCCTTCTCAGAAGTTCTGTTTCTGCACGGGTGGTGGTGGTGGTGGGTAAAGCAGTGTTATTTCTCTAAAATTTCACACCAAAACCCTTTGCCCAGACATCCTTTAGCAGAGAGCAAGAGCTTCCTTTCTGCTACATTCATGCCAAATTTGGTGCTGATGTGAGGTCCAATACCCTCATTATAATTTTTTTTATTTGAGCCCCTCCTACTTTTTGTTTTGTCTTACAGAATGCTGAATACTGGAAAAGCAATATTGAATGTTTGGTAGCTAAACATTTAAGACTGGTACTGTGAAATCCTAATGCTCAGAAAATAAAACATTGGTGAATGCTGGTGAGTTCATCAATGTTTATTGGGTCCTTTTAAGGGGAACGTTGGGGTGAAAATAATATAAATAAATAAACGATGCAGCTTGATTTGTGGGAGATGGGCTCAACTTCTCTTTGACTCACCCTTCCCTAGCAATGAAAACCAATCCTCCAGACAGTACATTCCAGAGAAGAATTCCAAGAACAAGCTGTCAAGGAATTAGGTCAATTGAATGGGTTATGCAGTAGCTTCTCAAACATTTTTTCCTAGGACCTTAGCAGTTGTTTTTGAGAGGTTGAAGGCCAGTGCAAATGGTTCTTATAATGAGGGCAGAGCTACAAAAGACATAACATCCGCAATTGTAGAAGCAGCTCTAGTGGGAACATGAGGCTGACACAAAACTTTTCAGTGTGGTAAAAACCAGAGAAGATTGTGAAGAGCTCCAGAAGGATCTCTCCAAACTGGGGAAAATGGGCTGCGAAATGGCAAATGTGTTTCAATGTAGGAAAATGTAAAATAATGCCTATTAGGGCAAAAAAAAAAATTAAAACTTTATCTATCAACTGATGGGCTCTGAGTTATCCATCACGGATCGGGAAAGAGATCTTGGTGTGCTGGTGGACAGCTCCATGAAGGTGTCTACCCAGTGTGTGGCAGCAGTGAAGAAGGCCAATTCCTGTAGGGATTATCAAAAAGGCTATTGAAAATAAACCAGCCAATATTATAATGCCATTGTACAAAATGATAGTAAGGCCGCACCTTGAGTATTGTGTACAATTCTGGTCACTGCATCTAAAAAAAGACATAGTGGAAATGGAAAAGGTGGAAAAGAGAGCAACTAAAATGATTACTGGGCTGGGGGACCTCCCTTAAGAGGAAAGGCTAAAACATTTGGGGCTCTTTAGTCCAGAAAAAAGGCACCTGAGAGGGGATATGATTGAGACGTACAAAATAATGCAGGGCATGAGTAAAGTGGATAGAGGGACACTCTTCTCCCTCTCACAAAATACCAAAACTAGGGGACATCCACTCAAACTGTGGGTTGGGAGAGTGAGGACAGACAAAAGAAAATTATTTTTACCAAGTGTGTTGTTAGTCTATGGAACTCCCTGCCACAGGATGTGGTGATGGCATCTGGCCTGGATGCCTTCAAAAGGGGATTGGACAGATTCCCAGAGGAAAAGTCCATCACAGGTTACAAACCATGATGGAGAAACCAGGGTACTTCAAGGGCCAGATGCAGGGGAGTGGTATCAGGAGACAGATATCTAGTCTTATACGCTCCCAGACGTATTTGGTGGGGCCACTGTGAGACCCAGGAAGCTGGACTAGATGGGCCTTTGGCCTGATCCAGCATGGCTCTTCTTATGTCCCTATGTTCTTATGAGGCGGAGTGCAGAAGACAAAGCGTAATGTAATATGGAGATCGTGGCACCATGACTGGGCAAACACCTAGAAGGCTCTGGAAGGTAGCTGGAGAAAGATTTGGGCATGTTGAGCCTAGATTAAAGAAGACTAAGGGGCTTCATAATAGTACTTTTCCAATATTTGAAGGGCTGCCATTTAGAGGAGGAGCAGGATCTGTTCTCAATCATCCCTCAGTGTTGAAGGTGCAACATTGGGCTCAAGTTAAGAGAACCCAGCTTTTGGATGAATATCAGGAAAAACTTCCTAACTGTTAGAGCAGTGGGGCCAATTACCTCAAGAAGTAGTGAGTGCTCCAGCACTGGAAACATTCAAGGGAAATCTGGACAACCACCTGGCAGCCATCCTTTGATTTGTATTCCTGCGTTGAGCAGCGGGTTGGACTTGATGGCCTTAGAGGCCCCTTCTAACTTCACTCTTCCAGGATTCAATGATGCTAATTAAGAAGAATATAGAATATTTTATTTACAGTCCTTAGACCAGTTACACATAAATATAAAACTATGGATTAAAAATACCATTAAAACATGTTAGCATACATACAGCTGGTTGGCAGCATTTAACTTCCGTAGTCGAAGTATCATCACACAGAATCTAGCCACTTGACAGGAGATCTTCATGTCTACATCTGAAAGGAGGAATTCAAGTCTTTTTCCCTCTGAGCATCCAGGGATTCTTTCCAATAATGGGTTAATAGTCTCTTTACGTGCTGCTTCATACAATGGACAGGTGAAAAACATATGCTCAATGGTCTCAATCTCCCTCAGGGGGCAGGAACAGAGCCTTTCAGCAAAAGGGGTATTTTTATACTAATTAAAAGACAACATTGATGTTTAATAACAATAGGTATGGAACATGAAAAGGAACCACGTGTACAATACCAAAAGACAGCCTTCTAGTAGAAGAGCAGGAAAGATGGGGCCCATCTAGCAAGCTTTGGGAGAAACTCCCAGAATCTGGGGGAGGCTGCAGAGGGACCAGCAAAATTGCAAATCTGGGGACACAATTATATATATGCAACTGCTTCCCTACTAGAGTAGATCCCTTGAGTCCGTTTTTGAATGGATCAGTGAAGCCTTATAGAAATCTGAAGTTGGAATCTATTCAAAGTGATCCTCAAAAGCCTCTCAAGGCAAGTAAAATGTTTCCTATGCATTTTTGTTCTGAATGTATATGTTTCTGCATGCAACATCCTATACTACAGTATGAGCACTGGTTATTTGGAGCATTTGATTCCTGCTACTTATATTTTGGAGTTGCTTCGAGAAGATTCAAAGAAAGACAGGTCTATTATAGAGGGAGATCTCCTCATCCAAACGTGTCATGAAGCTCCTCCCCAGCATAACCGCCCAGAACTTCTGATTGGCTTGCAAGGCTGTGATGATCTCAGCCAGCCATAAACAGCCAAGAGCACAGTCACACATGCAGTAACACTTAAGTTTAAATTAGGTTTAGCCTGTTTAAAATCAACTTTAAAACATCCCAGCCACACAATGCACAGGCAACCCAACACTTGTTTGGCTGCCAAGATACTTATTTTGAAGAGCTTTGCAGAAGCTTTTTATTTTAATATGAAATGCAAAATCCATATACTTTAATCCATATACTTATTGCTCTGCCTCCTGTTTTCAATAGTATGTACTGTAGTTCCAAAGACAGAGTTTACCCTGGCAGAGGTATCCATGTATGCTGAAACAATTCAAAACAAATTGAGTGCATGTGTAGGCTCCAGAAAGACATATCTGGTACCCAGAAGACCAATGGTCCACAACCTTAGGTAATTAATTTAATTTACCTCACTGACATCAGGCATGGGTTTTGGAGCAAAGTAACTTTGCTGGGAGTGGATGGAAAAGAGAAGTAGAGTTGGGTGCCATATGCATTCTCATGGCACCAAAATCCAAATATTCATTTTTCTGTCACCAAATGATTAATCACACTCCTCAGTGTCTTGTGGTCAAAGTATTTCTGTGTAGCTTTGCATGTGTGCTAAATAGGATGAGGGACCACATAAACCAACAGCAAATGGCCAGAGGGCTTCCCCAGTGCCATTTTCTGAGCTCTCCCTTCCAAGAAGGACTAGGGTGGGGGGAAGCCTTCAACCAACAGGAGTCCCAGCAGGACCAACAGGGGTACATTCTTCCATCCAGTTCCCAGTGTAGATCATCCAGGCCTGAAGCCAGATAGATCCCTGGCATACCATGTCATGGGACCATGGGCAATGTTCTGCCGGGGGAGGGGGAAGGGGGAGAGGTTATTGTGAGTAGTTTAATTGTCCTTTTTTCTTAACCACCTTGCACTAAATGGTCAAGAGCAAAACAATAATGTAAGGTAATAACCACTACCAGGATGTTGGGGCCCTGGTAGTTTTCTGAATCTAGCCCTTGGGTGGAATATGCAGTCTTAATCCTCCATTGCTATGTAGGATTTCCTTAATAAATAAAATTTATAGTAGGTCTTTGTACTGAATAATAACACTGCCTCTCTTCAGAGAGAGAGAGAGAGAGAGAGAGAGAGAGAGAATTTGGGTTCTTAAACAGAATTCAGAAGTGTGTGTTCCTGATTACCTCTGTGGTGAGTATGTATTAAGTCAAGGCAGGCTGCAACTGTGAGATAGTCCAGTAAGCTTTATAAAATGGTAAAGCCTTTCCATGCGTCTGTTGCCAAATCAGGGATAACAGCATGTTCTCGTCATTCCAGGCATTTGGAGTTGACCTTTCCTCAAAGCGAGTACCATGAAACTCTCTCCAAAGGTTCCAGAACGCTGAGGGTTATGAGAGCAACACTCTTGCTTTAACAGCAGTCAGACAAGTATTTTAAGTGAAACAACAATAATCAGAGAGGGATGTGTCAGCAAAACCCTCTGCCCTTCAGCATTCTCTTCGAGGAATTCTTTCACCAAACTGAACCTCAGTTATGTTATGTTGTTCTTCAGAAGAATCTGAGGGATCATCAGTTTTGTGGTGGGGAGATGATGCCGCCCTCAGTGCACTTTGACCATAAGATGTAGGGGGGGGCAGTGTGTTTAATCATTTGGTGACAGAAAAATGAGCAGGAGAAAAGGGAGGCGAAGGGAGTTGACGGAGGCCGCTCTCTGCTTTCCCCTTTTTCAAATAGATCCTTTAAATACCACAATGCTTGGGGAATTTTATTGAACCTTGGTTTGTGACAGGCATTACTGAGATTATCACAGAGACACATGTTTCTTTTACTTGAGTCACCTCTTAAAAATCTCTATTAGAAATATATCATTTAAGATGCTTATCTTTTAAGGAGCCATAAGTTCTTGCATCAGTAAATGTCCAGGGGCTTGCAGGGTCACATGTGATAGTGGCTAGATGTTTATGTAGGGAAAGCCATTAATTTTCATATGGGAATGGGAATTAGCTCCTTTAGGCTAGTATCTTGCTACCTATCATGTAAGGCCAATAGTGTACAGTAAGTACTCTCCCAGTCCAGAAGGCTTCTCATCACGCAGAATTGTTGGCACGTCTTTTGGTCTGAGTCTGAGTCTTTGGTATCAAGTCTACATCTCTGATACCCAGTTCTGTCTTCCAAGCACCAAGTTCAAGACCCTATTAAAAACAAGCTTGTTTTCCCCTCAGAAAAAAAGGGAGAGGAGAGGGAGCCCGAAGTCCCAAGTCAATCTGAGTCACTGAAAAACATACCTCAAGTCGTGTCACCCATGTGACTTGACAGTGAGTTCCATGACTCAAGTCACCAACCGTGTCATCACATGACCAGGGCGAGAAAGGGTATGCAACAGGCAGAAACCCAAGCTATTGTCTTGTCACTCCACATTGAGACAATGGGACACTGGCCTTGGAATTTCAAATATAAAGTGTTCTGCTTATTATATACTGCCCCATACCACTTCAAGTAGTCTCTGGGTGGTTTACAGTTTTAATTACAGTATGCAGGCTAGACATTGCCCCCCCCCAACAAGTTGGGTACTCATTTTACTGACTTCAGAATGATGGAAGGCTAAGTCAACCATGAGCCGGCTACCTGGGATTGAACCCCAGGTTGTGAGCACAGTTTTACCTGCAGTACAGGCACTTAACCACTGTGCCACGAAGCTCACCATGGACCTTTGCTGCCATACCTGCTGTGTATGTATGTGTGTCTATTCAGACTTACCATATGTTAAAGTTAGAAAAAAGTCCCTTTTTTAAAATTACAGTTCTGAGAAATTCCCCAGCCAGTGGCTATATTAGGCAAGTTCAGCATGTACAGGCAGTTAATTGTGGGGAAAGGTTTTCAACACCCCACTGGCCAGAGATATCCAAATGTATCATGCCCATAAAGCAACGAACTCATAGCAAAGGAGGATGGGGGTTTTAACAAAATGGGGTAGAAGGCGTCAAGAGAACTGGCCTGGAGGAGAATTCGGACTGGGTCAGAGGGAGGCCATTTTAATGTTCCCATATTGTCCCAAAGAGCTTGGGTATCTAGTTGGAAAAAAAGAGAGAGAGATAATATGTAGTAAGCCACCTTAGTCTTCCCTGTCTTTAAAGCTAATTTGTCTTCCCACCCAGTTTCTGCCAAGAGCAAATGGTTCCTTCCAACTAGCTGCTACTGCTTTACCAGCACATGCTGTATGATAGCCAACATTCAGTCAACTCTTTGAATTGAGTTATAGAGACCAGAGGAATTTTGCTGCCAATTCATTACTGTCCTTTCTACCCATCCTTCTCAATGTCTCAGCATAGAAAAAGGGGTTGTGCAGGACCCTTAAACCAGTGCAAAGGTATAAATTGTTGGGTGCTGGGGTGGGGTGTTGGCTGGAAAACATATTTAGGCTTGAAAGAAGCACGCCAGCTGTCCCCACCTCCACCCCACCCAACCCAACGAAACACAGACATAAGTAACTTTCAGTATTCCTCTGCCTAGTGGAGTGCTGTGTGGTTGTTTTTAAACTTCACCTTTCATTGAACTAATGAAAGATTTAGTCGTGGCAAGTAAGTAGGTTTAAAGAAGGTCAACTCGTTCTTTTAATCAAGCCAGTTTGCCAAATATTTACTAAAATAGGGCAGAAGCTCGTAAAAGTATAAATAGTTGGTTACTTATTTAAATAAAAAGATCCTTGCAAACCTTATTTGGTATGATCCTTTGATACTGTTTATCCTTTGAAAAAATATAGGAGGATTTCCATTGCAGATCTTACTAGTGAATCAAGAAAGAAATATTGCCAGAATGAAATTAGTTATCTATCCAATAAAACTTGATGCAAAGCACACAGCTTTGTTAAGCTGAAACCTACTATAAACATGTCAGCTGTGAAATTTGCTAATAAAATATTTGCTTAGTGGTTAGAACATGGTAGTTGTGTCATAAACAACAGAATACTTCAAGGCTCGGTGATAGTCAAATAGGAGAAAGTGCAGTCAGTGGTGGAGGGGAAAACAATTCTTAATTAAAACGAAGTACAGTAACCCAGGCCTATGTTTTGTTTCTGCTGCTGAACTTGTTACTTGGAGGGGGTCGAGGAAGCAGAATCTTTAGCAGTTGCACTTATTAAGAAGGAGAACATTTTTAGACCTTGTACAAGTACTTTACTTCACCTGGATATGTCACGGAAAACATGATGTGAATCAAATGTTTGCTAACAGTTCCAAGAGATCCTATGTTGGTTTGTATGTGCTGTTACAGTCCCCCCCCCCATTTCCTGGAACTATTTCTTCCACCATTTTAGAACTTCCCCTGCCCTCTGCAAAAGCTTCCTCCTCGCATTTCTTATTTGGGGCATGGAGGTGAATAGCACCCAAAGCGATGGTCTGGTAAAATCTTCATATCCAGGTGGGTGGTGGAATACAGTGTTTTTATGATCAAAGCGGCTGGACTCCGTTTTTTAATCTTTCACTGGCCTAATCCAGCAAGGAAAATACGTGTAGAGCAGCAGTTCCCAACTTTGGGTCTCCAGATCTTCTTGGACTACAAATCCTTTCCAGTCTAGCTAGTAGTGAAGGCTTCTCAGGAGGAAAAGGTCAATATGCCCTTTAAATGCCTCAAATAGGTCTTCTGTACAATCATTTGTACAGCAACCCTCTTGACCCACCTAAGCCCTCAGGATGCATATCCTTGCATCACCACCCCCAAATTATCTAGTAAATTAAAAAACCATTAAAGTAGGGAGAGCCATGGCTTTTTTTAAAAAAATTGTAGCCCTTTTGTTGATTTACAAGGGGAAAACAAAGCAACAAATAAACAAGATAGTCTTGGGAACATTCTGCTATTAAATTACTTCTATTATGCCAAATCATTGTTCATCTTGAGTTAATTTGCATTTTCCTGGACTGACGGAGCACTGAGCTGCCAACATATGTGAGGTTTCTGGGTCAAAAGACTGCCTCCAATTCGTCTTCATTATACTTACAAAATCGGTGACACCCCCCCCCCGACAGGGCAACACCAAATAGCCTTTCTATTGGAAGGTAACTTTGTCTCAGCAGTTCAACTTGCAGAGGACTGTTAATGTCTTTGGAGATGAGGAGATAAATATCCAGCTGTGTTTACAGAGATTTGATGTGGGAAACGCAGTTTGGCTTAGTAGAGGCACTTGAACTCTTGAGCTGTCTGTCTGGAGCCTTGTATATCTTGTCTGGACACAAGGCTGACTGTTATTTTCAAGTCCCAGCTTCTGCCATGAATGGTCCCCATGTTACTGAACCTGTGCTTCAGAATCCTCCCTCTGGCTTCTGTCCATGAAAACAGCCACACTGTGAACCAAGTTCCTAATGAACTGAAAATGGCCTCCTTATGCCCTAACAAAACAACAACAATCCATTTTGGTATCCAGGTGAGAAGCAAATGGTGACTTTCAAAGCTTGATTTGGGAAGAAACAAGTTGCCTAGATGCCCTAAGCACATCAAATCTCGCTTGATTTTGGAAGCGAAGCAAGGTCGGCCCTGGTTAGTACTTGGATGGGAGACTACCAGAGAATATCAGGTGCTGTAGGCACCTGGAGTAGGAACTGGCAAGCCACTCCAGTATTGCTGCCAAGAAAACTCCATGGACATGGGGGCACAACACACACACAAATGACAAAGTATTTTTAGAAAGCCTGCTTTTGGAGTAGGTCACTGTGAGACTAAAAAGTCTGTTGCAGATCCGTGTGACAAGACCTGGCAGAAGGAATTTAGAGGACAGCTCTTGAACAGGAATTCTGTTCAGGAACTGCTCCTTCATCTGCTCATTTTCATTCTTTGCTTTTGGAGCCAAAGATCTCTGCTATCTGCACGTGGTAGAAAGAGGAGTGGAGAAAAAAAATGAAGGGGACAGATCTTTCTTGATTTCTTTGTTTTTCTTTTTTTTGGCAGGAATAAAAAAAAAATAGTTTCGGTGCAAAATTCTAAGGGGAAGCACCAATGTTGTATCTCCCAAGGTTGGCAAAGATCTAAAATAACAATGAAGTTAACCATTTCATGAGGCTCACTGTATGTTTTGGAAATATCAAATAGAAACAATGTGTACATTTTAAAATTCTGAATGCTTAACATTGGATTCAGTCCCTACAGCTGAAAATAGCAGTATTAATATCCCTTCTTCTCTACTTATTTCTTCCAAGCTGTTTGAGACCAAGTTTCACATTACTTTCTAAACAGGAAGGTTCTTCATCATCCAAATATTCTTCTTTGAAGGAATCTGTCATCCTATACTGTCTTCTTCAGTAGCTGAAGATGTTTTGCAGAACTGCCTCCAAATTGTTGTCATTGTTGTTATGTGTCGTTAAGTCACCTCCAACTTAGGGCAACAGGAATTCTGTTGGCCTAACTTCGTCCTCATTTTACTTACAAAATCGGTGACCCCCTAGACAGGGTAACACCAAATAACCTTTCTATTGAAGATCTCTATGAATGAGAGCTCTCCAAATGTCCTGTCTTCAGCAGCCTGGCTTAGTTGTTGTAAACCTACGGCTGTAGATTTCTTTAGGTAGTCGATCCATCTTGCATTTGGTCTTTCTCTATTCCTCCTGCTTTAATCTTTCCGAGCGTTATGATCTTTTCTAGACAATTTTGCCTTATGATGCACACCCAATGTAGGATAGCCTGACAGTTTCATCATTTTTGCTACCAGAGTCATGTCTGGCTTGATTTGCTGCATGAATCATTTCTTTGTCATTTTGGTAGTCCAGGCTTTTTTTCACTGTCCAGCTTTCACACTGTACATAGTAGAGATGGGCACGAATCGAAAAAAGACGTTTCGTTTCATTTCGTTGAGAGGTCTGGTTCGTTTTGTTTCATTTTTCACTAATTTTTGTGGGGAAAAGTGTTTCATTGGTTCATTAATTTGTTATTCGTTATTACCCATTTTTTCCCAGCGCCCACCACTCGGCCCCCGGGACCCGGTCGGTGCTGGGGTTATTTATTTATTTATTTATTTATTTTAGGGTGCCGACCAGGCCACCCTTGGGGCCCAGTCAGCGCTTCCCCCCTTTTTAAAATTTATTTTTATTTTTATTTTATTTTAGTACCCCCCCCCCAATTTCGGGTTCAGGCCCCGTGCTACAGCTGTAGCACAGGACTTTTGTTTTTTTTTTTCCTTTCAGCGCTGACCGTGCGGCCCCTGGGGCCTGGTCGGCACTGGGTTTTTTAAAAAATTATTATTATTATCATTATTTTATTTTAGGGTGCTGGCCAGGAGATAACACCTTCCGCTCCCCCACCCGCTCCTGCGCTGCATCAGCCTGGTGGGGGGGGAAATCCCTCCTCCTCGCTTCCCCACACAGCCTCACCAGCCAGGAGCCTGCGCTCCAAAAGCTTTGCCATCACCAACCTGTTGGGCTTGGAGATGGAGCTGCAACCTCCGGCCACCTCAGCTGTCACTGGCTCGGGCTGCACAGGCAGTGGGGCGGCCAGGGCAGCTTCGGAGGTGGCGGGGCTCAGAGGTGGCAGTGGCGGCGGCCCCTTGCCACTGGGTGTGGGTTTCCTGTGCAGGGAGGCTGGAGGCGGGCGCCATGGCAGCAGAGTTCCCCCCACTTCTGGGTTCAGGCCCCGCGCTACAGCTGTAGTGCGGGGCTTTTTTGTTTTGCTTTTGTTTTCCTTTCAGCGCCGACCGCGCGGCCCCTGGGGCCCAGTCAGCGCTGGGTTTTTTATTTTTATTTTTTTATTTTAGGAAGCTGACCAGGCCACTCTTGGGGCCTGGTCGGTGCACCTTTTTTTTTTTTACTGTGCCAACTACATGGCCACGCTACAGCTGTAGCATGGCTGTCGTTGGCTTTTTTTTCCTGGTCGCCGTCCCAGGAGCCAGCAAGACCGGACCTCCAGACCAGCACCAGGTAGGAGACATCTCCGCCCCCCCCATTAACGAAACGAACCTAACCGAATCAATTTTTCTCGGTTCGGTTCGCTTTGTGTTAAATTTGCCCCTAGGGTCATTATTCATTTCGTTACGTAACGAACCAAATAATGAACAATGAAACAAAAAAATTCATTTCGTGCCCATCTCTAGCACATAGTGGACAGGAATACAAGAGTATAGGTGATCTTGGTCTCCAGTGACAGCCATATATTTCATTATCTTTTCTAATTCTGTCATTGCTGCCCTTATGAGTCTTAGGGCCTTTATACACGACCCCTAAGATCCGCTGGCCACTTAAATTCGGACCAGAGATCTTAGGGGTTTGTCGCTCTTCGGGCGTTCCCACCCCCTCTGCACTTCCTGGCTGCTGGCTGCGTGAGGGGAGGGAGAAAAAGAGAAAGAAAAGCATGCCGCTCACCTCGTTCTGCCTCTCGTCTCTGTAAAAGTAGCTCTTAAAGGGGTGGGAGCCAAAAAACAACAAACAGAAGCAAGGAGAGCCCCGCACTCACTATCCTTACACCGGATCAAATAATTTTCACCTCCAAAAAGCAGGTACCTGAAAGCTGTGCTGGGATGTGCTAAAGTGGGCGGGGTCACACTTAATTTCCTGCTAACTCCGGAGCTGGTGGGTAAACATTTTTAAGCTCCGGAGCTGGGAGCCATTTGCCCCGGAGTTTAGGGGTCGTGTATAAACGCCCTTAGTCTCCTGCTGATTTTGTGGGCTAAGTCTCCATTTGATTGATGACTGAACCAAAGTACTGTTTACAAAATCTTTTACTGCATCCATCTCTTTATTTTATCCCTGCAGTTTATTGACTTGCCTATTTAGCTTTCAGTGTCTCTAAACTAGATTTACATTTACATTTGATTTATTGGATCTTATAGTAGATACCTCATGTTTTTCCTGTTTTGTGCATCTCTGCTTTAAATCTGGGGTTCTTCTGCCTCATGAATTTTATTTAAATAAATTTTGGCACTATGGTTGTTTTACTGTTCTACTTCAGCTTTACTCATACTTCGGTCCCTTCAGGGAGAAAGGTGGCATAAAAATAAAGTTTTATTATTATTATTATTATTATTATTATTATTATTATTATTATTATTATTATTATTATTATTATTATTATTATTATTATTATTATTATTATTATACTTTTGATGCTAACACTTCATGGTCCATATCACAGTCCATTCTTGGCCTTATTTTTACAGACAGAACAGAATGCCTCCATTTCTGGATACCATATTGACTTCTATATTGGCAATGTGGTGATGCCCATGTGCCAAGGAGTCTAATAGTTAAATGCTCCATTTTTTGTTTTACAATTTCAGGCTCATAGTGATTCTCAGTTTCTTGTTCCAAATATATGTATTGTGCAGCACTGGACTTTCCCTTTGCCTCAGTGCATCTCAGCCATTAGACATCGCTTCAGCTTTAATCTGGCTCCTTTGTTAGTGACAGAAGTATTCATACTTATCCTTTATATTGCCTGATCAGAATGTTTGGGGGGGGGGGGTACAAGTATTTAACCATGCCACCTTCTCCCCAGTACTAAGAAGAGTTTTCTTGAGCATCACTGCCATTGTTTATAAAGGTCCTCCCACAGCACAATCTGCTGTTGCTGTTCCATCACCATTACAACTACCAGTTGCCCTTTGCTGATGTGACTGTTAGTTTCTGAAGAAGATGGATGCACTTCAGTCTGGTTCCCTGGCTTTGCCTCCTAACAGTTTTGTTTTCAGCTTCACTGACACACACACAACCTCCTGCACCGGAGGGGGGGGCAGAATATGCCAAGGATAAATAAATTACCAGGACTGGATAAGCGACCAGCAGAACTTTTTCTTGGAAAGTCATGGCCTGTTATTGTGCAACAAAGACATGAAGCTGGATTTGATTCCAGAAGAGGGAATCAGATATCTTTTTTTTAAATGAAGACATCAGGCCAGCCTTGAAGCATGCAGTAATGAATTTATTTTTGAGTCAGTTAGGAGATTCAATCGGAAGATCCTATTATGGCCCTTTGAAGAGCCTGTTCCAAGAATAATCTAATTCCAACAAGCACACTGATTGCGAAAAACTTGTGTGTGCCATCATCTTACACAACTACAATGTGGACAAAGACAAGTAGAAAAATGTTTTCTTAAGAAGTTTGATCTTTCTTGAAAGGGGTGGCTCATATATCTGCTAAAAAGTCTTTTTAAAAAAACGAGTTGTTCAGTACAGGCAAATCAGCATGCCCTGTGGAATCTGGTGGGTTTCTGTCATCGAATCTCCCTGGATCACAGTCAGAATATTATCCACGGAAGAGATAGCTGACAGTGTCATCATTCACTTATATCATTCGCCTCTTGTTTTTTTTTTCTACTGTTTTTTCCATCTTTTTTTTCATGCCCATAGAGAGACATACGCAAACACATCAAGGAGGAAAAGACAAAATGAGTGCCTTGTCCTTTAATTGGTAACATTAGGAGCAACCACTCCTCTAAGAAGAAACTTTGCTCACTATTGAGATATCAAGAGGTCTCCCACTTCACCTGGCATTGCCAATCCTCCAGGTGGGGGTCTTCCGTGGTTCTGAGGGATCCTTCCTTGGAAAGTACAGTATTACTTTTCTACCACTGCAGCATGTGGTTGAAATTTGGAGGTACCTAAAAGTAGCTTCTACTTTTAAAAAAGTACCTAAGTTACTTCAATATAAACAAAACAGCACTTGTTGTTGCTAAAACAAGCTACGCACACAAACTACAGAATAATTATGTGCTGCCATGTTGATTCTGACTTATGGTGACCTTTTTCATGGTACAGTAATCCTCCGTTGATTGTGGGAGTTAGGGACCTGACCCGCGATAAAGGGAAATCTGTGTTATGCAGATGCTGGGTCAGGTTGGGACTGGGGGGACTATTTTGGGCCTTCTGCACCCCAGGCCTGGTTCTGCCCCGAATGGGTCTCCGACGGGCTTTTATAGTGAACTATAAAATGGAGGACTCACCACTAGCTTTTTTTCAGATTAATGAAACTGGACGAGCAGCAAAACATTTCAATCTCTCAAGAGAAAGAAGTCCAGTTGCCATGACTCAACTTCCAGTAATGACCCATGAAGCACTATGCACCTTTGTTGCACAATAGCTGAAGAACATATCACTCCCTATGAGACACCATAGCTTTTAAGTTTTCCTATGATGATCCTCCTCTTAGCCCTTCTACCAAGAGAAGGCCATTTCAGCAGCTGCTTATGGAATATTGACCCCCCTCCCTCCTATCCTACAGGTGGCAGGGCAGGGCCTTCGTTTTTAGGCATGGTTTTAATTGGCTCAGACAAGCAGGGATATTACAGAATGATGTATTTACTGGATTAGAGGGATATCTTTTAACATGTTTTTAAAATGATGATTCATTCTGCCACTAGACCAGGTGATCACTCTGTGGGTACTCTACACTGACCACATCAGGACCACCATTTAGTTTCCTTTAAAACTGTGCCTGTTTTTTGACCAATAACCATGGGCAATTTTGCTCATGTGACAGGCAGTGACACAGCTTACAGATGTACAAGAAAATGTGTGGCACTGGGCTCTCCTCGTTGAGGCCACGGAGTGAAGGTTAAAAGGTGGAGCCAAGGCATGAAATCATGGCAAAGCGAACTTTTAGCCTTTGTGTTTCTACCCATCAGGCTGTGAAAGGGAGCCACATGCCAACACCCAAATGCCCCTTTGGAGCCACATTTTACCTATCTAGCACCAACTTGTCATTGCACAGAAAAGGCAAGCCTGGAGCCTTAAACGAGGTACCCCTCAATGTCAATAGCACTTTTAATTCTGAGCTATAGGTTGCATTTAGAATTGTAACTTCAAAAGGAAATTGATAATTGCTCAGGGGAAGTACCCAAGAGGTGATTCAACTACGGCCAAAGTAAATGAGGACATAAATGGCTGTGTTGAGCCACAAAACCAAAGTGTTCTAGTTATACCCTAACCCCATACCACTTAAAGTAGTCTCTGGGCGGTTTACAGTTTTAATTACAGTATGCAGGCTACACATTGCCCCCCCCCCGCGCGCATGCTGGGTACTCATTTTACTGACCTCGGAAGGATGGAAGCCTGAGTCATCCATGAGCCAGCTACCAGGGATTGAACCCCAGGTCGTGAGCACAGTTTTACCTGCAGTACAGGCATTTAGACACTGCACCATGAGGCTCTTTTTGCTGAAGAAGGTGGATATCTTCCAGTATTTTGGCTCTTGCCTTCAAGGCAATGGTGACATCAGTGACGACATGCAAGAAAGAGTTAACGGGGCCTGGTTGCGATGGTGAGAATTCACCAGAGTACTTTGCAACAGAAAAAACGCCAGTCCATCTCAAATCCAAGATTTAAAGGCGATTGGCCTCCTGGTTGCACAGCATGGCACAGAGTGCTGGGCAGCAACAATGGATGTAGAGAGCCGCCTACATGGCATGGAAGTGTGCGCGCTGTATTGGATATCAGGTATCTCCCTATTCAACTGCATCACAAATGTTACTACTGGACAGCAACTAGGTATGGTATCAATAACAGAGAAGATGAGAAAAAGCCAGCTCCGCTGGTATGGACATGTCCTCAGAGCAGCGACTTCCACTGTTGGCCAAACTGTGGACCACCTGGAAATTGATGGCCACGTGGATGACCAAAACTGAGATGATAGGACACTGTCAACAAATACATGCAAATCATCAGCCCAAGCCCTGAAGGCATGGTTCATTGGGCAAAGTTGTGTTTCAGGATCTGAAAAGTGTACCCTGCATCTGTGAGGCCCTCTAGAACAGTGGTTCCCAACCTGGGAGTCGCGACCCCTTTGGGGGTCGAACAACCATTTCACAGGGGTTGCCATGAGCCAGTGAAGAAAAAGGCACAAACGGCTTGGGTCTGGAGGAGGGGGGGGAGGAAGGAGGGGAAAAGAGTGAGTTGCAGCTTGATAGGTTGGAGGGGATGTCAGTCAATGACACCGGAGGCTGCAATTGGCTGAGGGTGCCTGTAGAGGGAATTTCTCTGTGGCACCTGCGGCAGTGGCCTGCCAAAGGGGGCTTGTGGCCTCTTCCAAGCAGGGCAAGGGGTCACCACAACAGGAGGAACTGTATTAAAGGGTCACAGATTTAGGAAGGTTGGAAACCCCTGTTCCAGAAGGTGCAGAGACCATCCAAAATAACAACAGTAGCTAGATGTTTTAGTTTTGAAAACTTGGTATATTCAGGTGTCGGTTGGGAAGAAGAAGGCCCATTTTAAATGCATATCACCACTCTTGATGGTTTCCAGGAGCTGCAGTTCACCCTGCTTTCCATCCTTTGTCAGAAAAAAGGAGTGGACTTGAGGTTGGGTGGAAGGTTGTAAAAACAGATGTGAAGTCTACATGCAGTCTCAGCACCACATTTTGCTCACCCCTGCTTTAGAATTAGGAACCCAGTTCCCTAGAGGGATAACCCTTTAGAAACCTGCAGCCAGAGGCTGGACCCAAGGGGAGAAAATCCTGCAGAAATGGAATTTCTCTTATAAGAAGTGAGGAACTCTAATAGAACCGTCAAACTGGTTGTAGGAAACCACAAGGAGGTTGTTAAGCTAAACCCACGTTGGTAAAGGGGCTCTAAACGTAATGAAATTTCTGAAATGGCAAGCACCATAACCTTTATAAACAGAGATGAGGTTGAAATCCCAGGATTCAGAAATATTACCTTTTGCACTTTCTTTCATTGGTCTTCCCAGCTAGACAGATGAAGGTGAGGAGCCCCAATGAATGGATGAGGCTGTTGTGCTGAAAGGCGGGCTGCAGGTTAGATTTGTTAGGCACTGGGGAAAGCCTTGGTTCAAGCCAAGCCTGCATTAAAATTTTCTTAGAATGGCTGAACGGGTTGGAAATGGAACCCTAGAGCTGAACAGAGCCAAGAAGCATCCAGTTCATTTTAAAACATTCTTAGGGAACTATAGCAAAAACATATCTAATTGCCCAGATAGAGATGAAGAGGAAATATGCCACGAGTATATGGCAAATCTAAAGGTCAAATCTAAATGGAAAATGCATTTCCAGAGATGTCTGGAGAGGGACGTTATATGTCAACGTTCCAAGCTAAAATGGGAGAGCTGGAATGTTTTTGTTTCTAAGGGGAGGATTGATCATAAGGTATAACAGACCCCTCCTGGAACGGACCGAACCAGTGGGATATAGTCACCACTGGGTACAAATTCTATAGAAACAACAGGGAAGTATATACTGAAAGTAATATCATAGGCCATGTTGAAGAGAGCAAAGATTTGAACTAGAAGCTTCAAAAGTACCCGACTACCGGATGGAATCACTGCCAGCTCACTTGGAGTGGATCCCCTCACATCACCCCCTCCATCACCTGTGGTCAGGCTCTGAAAGTAATTGAGTGTTGAGCATATACTATTATCATGATGACCAAATCGCTGACGACAATCTTCAGATGTAGAGCAGAATTAGGGAGGTATCCAAAGGAGAATGTTTTATCCTAATGGGTCACTGTGCTACCTTCAGATTGACTGACTAAATTTCTGTTCTGGATTCAACCAAGAGGTACAGTTTTCAAATACCATAAATGACGGTGGCCTTGAAGAATGGGGTATGAAACTGCTCCAACAGGAGGCACCCTGGAGTCAGGCCACATGCAAGAGGTGGCTGCTATCGAATCCACTGAAAGCAGTTCCCACAATGTTGTCAGATTTAATTTAAATGGGAGAGAGCTATGAAACTCCATCAGGCATACATTAATTCAGAAGAGAAATTTCTCTTAAAAACAAGGTCAGTGGGAAGAACAAGTCAAAAGGCTTCCATTTCTCCAAAATGGCACGCAAGTGACACCAAGCCACAGTAACAGCAACTCAGCTATACATCACAGGTTAGAAAAGGTGATGGAAACCATCACTAAAAGGAAACCAGAAGAGGTAACAAGCAATGAGTAAGGGGAGAGCAGACTTCCATGAGAAACAGAGAATTTTGCCCAAACAGGACAAACAAAAAAGAGTGTAAACTTGCACAATAAGATATGCAAAAAAGGATTTTGAGAAAGGCATTGCTAAAGGTTATCCAGATCAACATAAATGTATTTTTAAATACACCAGGAGCAGGAAACAGGCCAGGGAGGCATATGGACAACTGAATTAGCAACAGAGTTAAAAGGAAGCTGAAATAGGTTACAGGCAATACCTTCATAGCCCACTATTAAAAATAAAAAAGGAACAGCAAGCTTTCGAGTGCAGTCAATCACCCTTCTTCACAGCAGGTCCCAGAAGTTCAGACATGGTGAAAGATGTTCTTCACCAGGAGATTATTTTTAAAGTCCTTATTTAAGATGATGTTCTTAAAATCCATGGCTAGATGTTGTTGTAGCCAGCAGGACAGGATTCTTGCTGAAGAAGATTGCAAAACACATAAATGATTTGTTTTTGTCAGTTTTCATTGAATATGGTGTTGGGCAAATACTATGAGTGGATATTTTCAGGATGAAGATCTGAGAATCTTTGGCAAATCATCTCTAGAGATGGTGTTTTAAGCATTGTTGTCAAAATGAAAACAAACAAATTCACAAGCCCTAATATGGTTTCCATCTGGGAGTTCTTAAAGTGCCTAATGTGGAACTGCCCATCTTTTAGCTAAATTACCTAACATGTAACACATGTAAGATCATCCTCTGTACTAGAGTGGCAAGGATAACAGCCGTTCTTTCAAAGGGATCTAGGAGATGAGCATTCACAAAATGGCAAGCCTTGTAGCTTAATGGATGTTCTGAGCAAATTGATGAGGAGTGCTGTTAAAAATAAAATGTCAATAATCTACAAGGGAAAGCCTGCAGAAAAAAATAGCAACATGTCTTCTGCAATGGTAAGTCTGAAATTTCTGGGCCATTTTCTTCATCAACATCAGCAACAATGTACCATAAAGCACATCATGGTAGCCCACATTAGAGACTGCAAAACGTTAGTCATAGTGGCGGTGTCTTTGGGAAACTTAAGCAGTCAGATATAAACATTCAGATAGCACTGAGAATTGCTGGATACGTAATCACTACCACCACCATTTTGGAGCAGCAGGGTTCTTCGTTTGCACATGTGTATTCTGTATACATACCAGGTGCCTTTGCTTGTCCTGACTGCCAAGGTCTCAATGAGAAGAATAGACCTCATTTGTTTTCCTGGGCTGTGTCAAAATCACAGTTGCTTTGACCTTAGCAGAGAAGAATAAGGAGTGGTGTGTTGTAATAGCTATAAAAGGAAAATGAGCTAAATTTCAGAAACAGCAAATAGATCAGTCCTCTTGAAATGTACTCTGGCATTACAAATAAATGTGGGATTGTCAAATCCCCAAAGAGGTTCTCAATTTGAATGGCCCAGGTTTCCTAAATGAAAGATAAAACTAGTGAAAGTGGTATGTTAATTAGATTAAGAGGTTATGTTTGTTAATCCCTCTAGCTTGCCTAGAAGACTTTCTTCAAACAGATGTAACTTAAGCCAGATGAATGGAAAAGCCATTAATTAGAAGACCTGTGCTTGTGTTTTTTAATATGTATCTACCGAACAAAATGTTCCAATCAAATTTTAACTGAAGTAAAAATATTCTGACATGCTGCTACTGCTGGATCATTTTCTCTATGGAATAGAAAACTGTCTGGAGAAAAAGCCAAGAAATGAACTGTACCTATCAATAAATAAATGCAGCACAGAGGCCATTGTGACACAGAGAATTCTTGCTATTTCTCATTGCTAAGCTTATTGTCAGCCCATTAGCATGATGCCAAAACAGGCAAAGAGTATATTTTGAGACTCTTTGAGCATAGCTGTTTAAATAACTTCTACTGCAGTCCTGCACACCTATTTAGAGCACCACTTTCTTCTGAAAAGACTCACAAAGTATTGCGAAGTTTAAGTGGAACCTTGTGCACACTTACTTGAGAGTCATTCCCATTGAATTCAGTGCAACTTAGTTCCATGTACACCTACATCCAGCTGAGTTAGAAATCAGTGTTTCCGCACTGATATTGTTGACCCCTGAAACTACTCAAATGGTACCTTGTTGTGTGCTGTTATTTGCATCACACTTATGGTAATCCTAATAAGGTTTTCAAGATATACGATGAATAGTGTCACCTTTGTCACCCTCCAGTGAATTTTCATGGCTGGGCCAGGATTCAAAACAGATATTTCGGTCAAAGTCCTTTATTTTGTCCACTGCATCACCCCAATTTGCACTACTGAAACAGAGAGAAGGAAATCTGTAAATTAAACTGCGAACACAATTGTGTAGAGTAAATGAACCTTGGAAATTCTCAAAGGCGTATTTTGAAAGTGCACCAAACATTCTATATGAGTAAACCACAGCACATATGCTGTTCAGGCAAGATCAACATTGATTTTGGCATTAGGGAAACTCATGGTGCTCAACCATGCCTTCAGGGCTTGGGCTGACGATTTGCATGTCTTTGTTGACAGTGTCCAATCATCTCAGTTTTGGTCAACCACATGGCCATCAATTTCCAGGTGGTCCACAGTTTGGCCAACAGTGGAAGGCGCTGCTCTGAGGACATGTCCATACCAGCAGAGCTGACTTTCTCTCATCTTCTCTGTTATTGATACCACACCTAGTTGCTGTCCAGTAGTATCATTTGTGATGTGTTTGAATAGGGAGATACCTGATATCCAATGGAGCACACACATTTCCCTGCCATGTAGGCGGCTCTCTACATCCATTGTTGCTGCCCAGCACTCTGTGCCATGCTGTGCATCCAGGAGGCCAATCACCTCGTAAATCTTGGGTTTGAAATGAACTGGTGTTTTGCTGTTGCAAAGTACTCTGGTGAATTCTCACCATCGCAACCAGGCCCCATTAACTCTTTCTCGCATGTCGTGACTGATGTCACCATTGTCTTGAAGGCAAGAGCCAAAATACTGTAAGATATCCACTTTCTTCAGCAAAAAGAGCCTCGTGGCACAGTGTCTAAATGCCTGTACTGCAGGTAAAACTGTGCTCACGACCTGGGGTTCAATCCCAGGTTGCAGGCTCATGGTTGACTCAGGCTTCCATCCTTCCGAGGTCGGTAAATTGAATACCCAGTTTGCTGGGGGGGGGGGCAATGTGTAGCTTGCATAATTAAACTGTAAACCAACCAGAGACTACTTGAAGTGGTATGGAGTGGTATATAAACAGAACACTTTGTTTTTATTTATTTATTTATTTATTTATTTATTTATTTATTTATTTATTTGGTACACTGTTATACCGCTCCTTTTTCCGTGAAGGAACTCAGGGCGGTTTCCAGTTAAAACAGCTAAAAAACAGCTAAAGCAGCAATAACAATGACAATAACAGAGGCAAGGATAAAATGGCAAAATGGCAAAGAGGGAGAACCCTCAGCAGAAAGCAGCTGATCAAAAGAATTAAAATAAAATAAAATAAACAGAAATGAGGTCACCATATGCCTCCTTGAAAAGCAAAGTTTTTAATGCCTTTTTGAAGGTGGGCAGGGACTGTGCAAGGCACAGCTCACTCGGAAGTTGGTTCCATAGGGAGGGGCCAACAACTGAGAAGGCGCGGCTACGGGTTACCGACTTCCGTGCCTCTCTAGGAGTGGCCACCCTGAGTGAGCATGCCCATGACAATCGAGTAGGTCTGGCCTCAGTTGATCTCTGGGAGATCCGCTCCACCAGGTATTCAGGTCCCAAGCCATGGAGGGTTTTCAAAACCAAGACCTTGAACCTTATCCGGAGATCAACGGGCAACCAATGCAGGCGTGCCAGGATTGGGGTGCCACCACTAGTCTGGCCACCACATTTTGCACCCACTGGAGTCTCCGGACAAGGGTCAAGGGCAACCCCATGTACAGTGCGTTGCAGTAGTCAATCCTCGATATCACAAGGGCCTGCACAACTGTTTGTTTATTTGTTTGTTTGTTTGCATTTTTCTCCTTTCATTTGGAGCATTCCATGGTTGGTAACAATCCTTTAGAGGGCCCTGAGTAGAAAAGTTGCCCTGATCCATTAAAGTGGCACACCGTTTGAGAGGCATAGTCCGTCTCCCCAGAGGATTAAATTCCCTTTGCTGTGCTCAGGTTTTGGTTTCAGCTTTTAATGCATACATTCAACTATCTTCTCTAGAACCAGTCCCCCCAAAATATTTCTATCTCACCTTCCTCCCCGAGCCAAAGGCTGTGCCTCTTGGAAGAAGAGCCAACATGTGTAGCCTTGGGTAAGCTGCACTGCCCGATGTTGCCCCAGAAGAAGGGAATGGCTACCCATCTCTGAGTAGTCTCTTCCTGGGAAACCTAGAGAAGACTGTCCGTAAGTCAGAATTGACTTGACAGCACACAATTATTATTATATATCGGTTTGGGTGGTCAACTGCAGCTCGTGTTCATGTTCCATGTATGCAAAGGCTGCAAGGATCCTTGTGACAGATTTTGAGTGCCTTGCTGTGTGAAGAGTTTGCAAAATGTCATGAGACTAAATGGGTACATTCTATCCCCCAATGCTTTATGTAATACAATACTGTTTTAATTCCGTTTGGAGACTGACTAAACTGATCTTTAATCCAGCAAATCACTTGTCTGGTACAGCTGACGATCTTTGGCTCATCTTTGCTCTTATGAACCTTCTGCCAAACAAGCTGCCAGATCAAACAAGTGACTTCAGCTTTTCCAATCATCCTTCTTTTCTCCTCCTCTTCTTTGACACCCTCGGAAATTTTGTAAACAGGGTGCCTTCCATCAGGTAGGAGACATGTATTCTTGTGCAATTGTCTGAGCTCAGGCCTTGTGGCTAATTCATCCTCTGGAGTTCTTGCCAGGAGCCCAAAGGTTACTGGTTGGATTATGAAGGGCACTACTCATCCATGTAGTGGAAATATGAAGGCTTGCCTCTCAGTAACAAGAGTGGGGAACTGCGTAGACATATTGTCTGTCATTGCCACAATAAAACAGGAGAAGCAGTTAAAAACAAGCATTCATTTAGAAAGTTACATCACACTGGACAGAAACACTGAAACCCTAACTAGATGGACATATACATCCATTATCAATGTTTTTGTTTTTGTTTGGCCACAGCTACAAACATAATAAGAAAGAAATATAGGTTGAATCAAGATTGTATAAGTCACAAACAAACAAACAAACAAACAAACAAGCAAACAAGCAAATAAATAAATAAATAAATAAATAAATAAATAAATAAATAAATAAATAAATAAATAAAAAGTTAAAAAGCAAAGTGTTCTGCTTATATACTGCCCATAGTGCTTAAAAACACTCCTCTGGGTGGTTTACATATATGTATGCAAGCTACACAGCAAGTTGAGTATTGATTCATTTCACCAACCTCAGAAGGATGGAAGACTGAGTAAACCTTGAGCCTGCTACCTGGAACTGAACCCCAAGTCATGACGACAATTATGGCTGCAGTAGAGCTGTTGAACCACTGTTGAACATGAACTGGAGCCTCAGTAACAAGCTTTATAACATGATGTCTAAACCAGAAACCAGGTGATCCATTAAATCAGTGTGGAAAAATAGCTTGTTGATTATCAGTAGGCCTCCTGACCGTAGCAGAATGGCGAGAATTAACAAATTTAACTATGGATTGATTTAGCCCATTAGTCCTAGTTATTTCCTACTGAACGAGCACTGCTGTTATTTTGGGGGACTGTGATATCTGGTATACAGAGCACACTGTCCTCTTACTTAGATCAGTAATTCAGTTTGTCAATTCACCTTCCAACACCTTAGCCCATCGCTATTGTAGCAATTACTGGATGCTTCCAGAAAGTGAAAGCACAATCTCCAGAGGCCATTTTCATTTTACTAGTAGTATGTTAGATCCAGTTTCTGTATTTGCCACCTTGTTGCTTTTTTTTTACTCAGGTTGTAGATTTAGAGTAAATCTGTAAACTACAGTACTTTAAATAATCTTCCTTCCTTCTTTTTTTTCGATCATTCTCAAGTATCTGCAGAAGTGTCTTAAAAAGTAAAATACTCCTTAAAAAAACCAACACTCTTTGTATGAAAGGTCTGGGATATTAATGGATTTCTCACTCTAATATTCTTATAATCCAACATTTACTCTTTATCTAAATGGGTGTATTGGGCACATTTTAATGTTATTTTTTCTTATTATTGTATTACTGATTTCTTTATTGTTCTGTTGTAAACCACCCAGAGTTACTTTTGGAAGACAGGGGGTATATAAACAAACAAACAAACAAACAAACAAATGAAGAATGGTTTCCAGTCTGTGCCCCCTTTCAAATGTGTTAGGAGGACCCGGGGGGGGCGCGTATGGCCCCTGTTAAGAATGGCCGCTCTAGAGGACATGTGGGACAACAACAACAGCACATTTCCTTAGAGAAACAGAAAAGGAAAGGCTTAAATT
The DNA here is from genome assembly GCA_029282475.1 of Phrynocephalus forsythii. Lineage (NCBI taxonomy): Eukaryota > Metazoa > Chordata > Lepidosauria > Squamata > Agamidae > Phrynocephalus > Phrynocephalus forsythii. The sequence goes on from JAPFRF010000005.1 coordinate 32,717,619, forward strand.
GATATGTGGTCCAACAAGTATCAGAATAGTTGCAGGAAGAGGGAGAGGCCAGAGAATCAAGGAGATAAATAAGCCTCCCTGGCATCTCCTTCCAAATCCACTTTCTTATCATTTGGGCTGTGTAGGTGCTAACAGGCTATGCCTGGAGGACAGCAGTTCACAACAATAACAAGAACACACACACACACACACACACACACACACACACACACACAGAGAGAGAGAGAGAGAGAGAGAGAGAGAGAGAGAAAGAGAGATTCCATGAGGACTGTATGACTGATACTTGTTAAGAGGCTTCAGAGCTTGGGAAAAAGCTAGTCCATACTGCATAATCCCAGTGTATGTGTGGGAGGTCAGGAAACAAAGAGAAAATAACAAGGTAAAACTGTTGGGATGCATGACCTCTTGGCAACACCAGAGCCCTTGTTAAAACAGATATCTGAGGTTAGGATTGTCTAAAGGAGAAGGGCAGCGGAGGAGAAGGTGGGAGGGGGCATGCAGAGCTTAAAAAGCTCTCAGCCTCCACTCTGTCCTGCTGCCATGACACAGGCTAACTGAATTCTTCTGAGTCATGATGACTTCGCTTGGGCGAAGTCAATGAGAACCTCTCATGTTAGGAGAAAATGAAGTAAGTTCTCCAATGTTTTATTAACAGGCAACTCTAGTTCCAATTAAAACATTTATCTGCCATAAGATTTCTGGAAATCTCACTTCCACTTTTTGCAGACTAACCTGAACTTTGCCAGTACTGGAGCAGCAGCATCCTTCTCTGGGTGGACAACTCGGTGTCTTAGGAAATGTTGGGAGTTTGATTCCCACTGTGAAGTCCAGAGGAACAGGCAGCCTGTGTGGCCTTGGGCAAGCTGCACAGCCTCAGATTGCCCTCAGAAACAGGGAATGGTCAGTGGCCACTGAGTACTCTATGAGCCTTTTCACACGACCCCTAAACTCCGCGGCAAATGGCTCCCAGCTCCGGAGCTTAAAATTGTTTCCCCACCAGCTCTGGAGTTTACAGAAAATTAAGTGCGACCACGCCCACCTAAGCGCGTCCCAGCGCACTTTTCAGGTACCTGCTCTCCGGGGGTGAAAAATCCCTGATGCGGATCTAACGTAGAGAGTGCCGGGCTCTCCTGGCTTCTGTTTGCTGTTTTTTTGCCCCCCGCCCCTTTAAGAGATCTGAATGCTTCCCAGAACAGAGCGAGACCGGCAGAAGGGAGGTAAGCCGGCATTCTTTTCTTTCTTTTTTTCTCCCTCCCCTCACGCAGCCAGCAGCCAGGAGTGCGGAGGAGCTGGGAACACAGAAACAGCGACAATCCCCCAAGATCTCTGGTCCGAATTTAATTGGCCAGCGGATCTCAGGGCGGTGCCAGCCCTGGGGTAAGTGGAGGAAGTCCAAACCAGTCCCCCTAGTCCCAACCCAACCCAGCATCGGTATAACACAGATTTCCCTTTATTGTGGGTCCTGATCCCATGATCAACAGGGGATTACTTTACCATAGAAACCATGAAAAAGGTCACCGTAAGTCAGAATTGACATGGCAGCACATAATTATTCTATAGTTTGTGGGCATAGCTTGTTATAGAAACAACAACAAAAAGTGCTGTTTTGTTTATCTTGAAGTAACTTTTAGGTACTTTTTAAAAACTAGAAGCAACTTTTAGGCACCTCCAAATTTCAACAGTAGCAGAGAAGTAATACTCCCATTGGATTCCAAGGAAGTCAACCTTGAGGTCACCTGGAGCTTGATGACATCTCTTTCTTGGGTGTGGATGGTGCTGTTTCAGCTATGTCTGAAACAGCGCTCAACCTCTTGAGTTTTGAGAAAGGAGAGTATAATGATAATGAGATGGTTGGAAGCACCTGCCTTTATTTCTACAATAAAAGCTATGTGTTTTAGGCACACAGCCTGCCTTCCTATACGTTGGAGCATTTGTCTGAGGATGAAGTAAGCCTTTCACATGGACTGCCCTCATGCAGATTAAATTATTACAGCAAACTTCTGCACATTCTCTATGCTGAAGGTTTTTTTTTTCTGTGAATGAGATGGACTTATAAAGCTTCTGACATATTTTCAATCAAGAGGTGGGAATCTATGGTCAGCCTACGGGTGCTAAACAACAGATCCCACCCTCTCTAACCACTGACCGCACTTCTTTGGGCTAGGTTTGAGTCCAACAGTACCCTGAAGGACTTACCGTGCAGTCCTGTATCTACTCAGAAGTAACTGCCGTTGATTCCAATGAGGTTGCTCTGAGACAGATGGGTATCAGAGTCTTGCCTAAGTAAACCCTATTGGCTGTGGGGTTCATATTATTGATATATTTGGTCCCATTCCCCCAAGTATAATGAGCAGAACTAACACGTGGAGTGTCTGAGGAGGGAAAAACAGAACTCACATTGATTGCTCTAGCAGGACGGGGTAGCTCCTGTTTCACTGGGCTGTAGCTCCAGCCACTAAGTAAAAATCCAGACTGGCCTTATAGGCACACACCAAAGAGAAATAAACAACTCCTGCATACTTTATAGAAAAGAACCATTTCTAAAGTGGCTTTGGGAACTCGTGAACTCATCACCTACTTTCGTCATCTGCTGAACCAGTACTTTGGTGAAATGTGAAGCAAAATGCAAACATTGTGAGCACATTAAGAAAATGCTTAGCTATCACTTGAAGGAGTGTGTGTGTGTGGGGGGGCTTGCATATGCATACACATGTGTGTGCCTCATTTTATTGGAACTACAGATTGGAAGTAACAAAAACAGCTGGCTGAAAAACATTTTCCGTTCTTGGCATATTCTAATAATAAGGAAAATGCATCTTATTCTCTTTTTGTTTTAAAGAATGCATGGAATGGCATATTTTATTCAACTAGGCTTCTTGGACAATTCTTAGAATAGTTGCAGCCAATCACATTTCTTCATAGCATCACGAAGCGGGGGGGGGGCGCTACCAGCCCAATGGTCTGTTCTTCACGTTTCTTCAGGTTTGGCTCTTGCTTCCTATTCCATAAAGATATTTGTTTATTTTCAGCTGGGAAGGCAGTCTGGGAAAGAACCAGAAGATTCTTGTGCAACAAAATTGATTATGCAGCCTTATAAAAGAATGCCAGCCAAGTCTAAAGAAATTGTGTTATAAGCAGTTCAATTTTGTCCCACAAAACTTCATGGAATGGATAAGGAGATATTAGGCATATATTGGAGGAATCGCGGTTCAAAAGAAACATTTGAACAAATGTGGATTTATTGTTTAAAGATCAAAACATTCTGGTTTGAAGTAGGAGATGGGATGAACAAATTAACATGGCAAAAGATATTGATACTGAGATCACAATATTGTTTTCATGATTCACGGTGGACAATGACAATTTATTAACTGATAAAGTGGTGATCCTTGTAGGGGCTGCAAGAACTGAAATTACTAGTATTCAGAAAAATGTTAAAGGATTCTCTTCTCGGAGATATTCAAATAGGGTATGAACTAGACTGCTTAGGGGAGAAATTAAAGGAAATAATTTCATTAAGATTTTGTACCATTTTTGGTTTCAGGTCTGGATTTAAGTGAGGATGACATTTTGAAAAGTCAGCTGGAGTACTGGAGTGCTATCTTTTAAGCTCAGTAGTACTGTTCATAAAAGTCAATCCATTGTTGTGTGATTCTAGGGATAATTGGTTTATTCTACCTATTTCCCAGGATATGGTAGAGGGTTCCATGGTGCTATTAAGTATTCTTCCTTCCTTCCTTCCTTCCTTCCTTCCTTCCTTCCTTCCTTCCTTCCTTCCTTCCTTCCTTCCTTCCTTCCTTCCTTCCTTCCTTCCTTTAAGTAGATGGCTGATTGGTAACCATATGCATCCTGTCTTGAGATTTATGATGGCCTGAACAAAGGATGCAAAAAAAAGTACAAGTTAAATTCTAACTCAAATATTTATGAACAAAGAAGTTTGTGATAAGGCAGAACTTTTCCAGAGGACCAGTTGAAATAGCTAATATATTCAGCTTCTCAAGGAAGACTGAAAATAGATATGACCACCCTTACTGGAACATAGCTTGCTGGGACAGGGCAATGTTAGACCCTAAAACTCTTCCTTTTTAAACAAAGTTTGACTGTATCATGATATGGGAATCCTGGCTGTGCAACTCCTATGACATAAATGGGTGCAACTTCTTCTGCCTACCTATGGAGAAGTTCCAAGGACAACCCCCAGAAGACTACTTTGTTTTGTGTCTTGTAATCTAGGAAAATCATACTGTATATTCTTCCCCCATGTCCCACAAAGCTAGCTATGGAAGTAAACAGTAGCTCCAACTCTGAAGAAAGCTTGCAGGTAAATATGTACCTTCCCTCCAAACTTCTAGCGTAGACACTGATAATCAGTGGGCAACTTTATTAGAATACTTACTAGCTCTTCAGATCTAGCAAGCCATCTTGATAAATGGGGGCAATTTCAATGCCAGGATTGGCTTAGCTGGCAGCAAGTTGCTCTTCTCTAAGCACCGGAAGGACAGCTCTCTTTACTATAAGGAATCTGTCATTCTAATTACAAAGGCATCAGTATATTAGGGGCCAAATGGATGAACATGGCTTCAAGATTATTGCTTGTGACTGTTAATAGCAATACTGTTATGGTTATAGTATAGTATAGTATAGTATAGTATAGTATAGTATAGTATAGTATAGTATAGTATAGTATAGTATAGTATAGTATGGATCCTTTGGGAGAAGACATATTTATCTTCTTGCAAGGAGGATTCCTTCATTATATGCTGATTGAAGACTCCAGGTTATCCAAAATGCTAGAATTTAAAGTAAACAACCAAGGTAGAAATGGCTACCTAGTCATTAAAGTATCAGCAAAGGTGTCACCAAGTTCAAACACCAGCCTATCCAGACCTAAGTCCCTACCCTCTTGGCAAAGATGGCTGAAAGGATCAGCCACAGTTGTAATGGACATACTTGTATTGCGGAAGCACATAAGCTGAAAAAGAAAATCTTGGCTAAGCAAGACTCCTGCTTAGCTCTGGAACACATGCTGTCACTCACCAAACTATTCAATTTAGTTTTATTAAACAGAGGGGAAAGGGGAAAGAGGCAAAACAAATCATTGCCTAACGAAGAACTGGTTTGACAAAAACCATAGAAATGTCAAAAACGATATTAAAAGATCCTATAAACTCTTCAGGCAAAGCAACACGGCTGCTGCCCCAGTTTCATTATTACAAGCCAGAACGAAATACAAAACCATACTGAAAGAGAAGCATCAGTAGGTGAGGTCTGCATAGGCCGAAGTAGTTGCAGTGGCAAAAGAGAAGCATCCCTCTGGCATCTAATTAAAAGTAAAGATAAAGCCCCCCCTCTGCGCACACATGCGTGCTAGTTGTGTCCGATTCTAGGACTAATTACTCCAGTGTTAAAGCCATGTGCAACACTAAAATTTTGGTTCTAGCAACAGCCTAGGAAAAACACTTTAAGAATCTCTAGAAAAGCCATGCTTGCAAACTGGACTTAAATGTCGACATCAGTCTCAAACAAATTCCAGAATGGGGAACTCCCAGCTGTTGCAAAGTAACCAAAGTCACCAAAACTGATGAAATCTTCTGGATTTGTTGCATTTTTCTGCAGACCAGTTGAAAACAGTCTCAAGATGGTGGGCATAGGTGCTTGCACCTTTATTATACCTGATAAACAAGGATGGAAATATCCCAATTTCTTGGAAAACACCACTGGTTACCCCCATATAATAATAATTTAAAAGGTGACAATGACAAAGCCAGTCCAAACAACTACAGTTTTTCCTTCTGGCAGTGATCAGCAGACTTTATGTGCCACTCTTATAAAATAAATTGATGAGCTGGATAGATGAGGAGATGTTGGGTGATGAACAAACAGGCTTTAGAAAAGACCTCCTGCAAGGACCTTTGTTTCACTCTGGCCCCATTGATCAGCAAATAATATGTGTTAAATATACCTGATACCATATATGTAGCCTTTGTTGATTTGAAAGCTGCCTTTGATTCTGTTGCATGTACATTTATGGGGCAACCTAAATGTTGCGCAATTGCCCACAATATTGTTAAAATTAATAATGAACCTCTGGTTTGGCAACTCCGTACATGTTAAATTAAACTGTGAGGGATCCATATCAAAGTTCACATCTGTACAAAGAGGGACCCAGCAGGGCTGCTTTCCTGTACCTCATTTATTTAATTTGTATCTAAATGACTTCATCCCAGGTCTACAAAACATTTACACCCATTCTTCAGGTCAAGAAATCAACCATGCTGTATGCTAATGAACTTGTTCTGCTCTTGAAAACTCAGTTTTGTCAAAAATGTGCTACTAGAACATTTATTGCCTAATTTAATGAAGAACCACTGGAGATAAATGAGGATTTTTTATAAAAATATATATGGTATTTATAAAGTCAGCAAGACAAGATGGAATATTGGTGCATATAAATCACAACAGGGTCAATGAATGTAAATGCCTAGGGGTTATATCTAAATCTAACATGGTCCAAGCACATTTAGTATCTTAAGCATAAAGCTGAACTAGCCATGCTAGCTCTGAAGATGTTCTTTATTCAAGGAGTCCAATACAGTACATACCTCTATTCCTTACGGCACACAAAGCTCTAGGGCTGCTACATCTACTGTACAGCTTCCAGATGTCGTCCCACAGAACAGCTTGAAAAATTCCAGCTTGCCTTCCTTCACTAAATATTAATTTTGCCACCCTGTTTTGCATCCCCACTGGTAAATCTTGTGTTGGAATTTCCAAAGATTTTAATCTTGCTCTGGAAGACCACTCTCAGTTACAAATACCAGATGATGATGGACTCTGGAGGTTCTAAAAGTTGCATCCGCTCTATCAGGGGTGTCTTATCTGTGGATTTTGGATCAGAAGATGATGGGACTTGATACCTCTTTAGGTCTCTTCCAGCTGTACAGTTATTTGATTCTATAAAAAGCCATCAAAGCATCAAACAGAGATGATGGATGTTTTATTCCAAAAATAATTTACAAAACAACATTAATTAGATTTGGATAAAAAGAAACTAACTTATTTAAAACCAAGCAGTTGGTCCAGTAAACCAAATAGTTATTAAATATAGTTCAATCATTTTCAAATCTAAATTTTGAATCCTTTTTTTTTACTGGTTTCCAGTTTTAGTTTTTAAAAGAAATAATTTACCATAGTCAAGAGTTAAAAACAAACCCTCCAATATACATAGGTAAACACCAAACAATCAAAATAAAATGTGGTGCATGACTTGACTGGTCCCACTAAAAAGATGAGATATCTTTTAATATGTTGAAATTCTGTAAAGAAAAAAAAGGAAGAAAAGTATTCTTATAAATGACTAATTAGTGATATTTTCAACAGTCAGCAACGTCTTCTGGTAATACTTTGCTGCTTTAAAACTCCAGTAAATAAATGCTTTTTGTATTTGCTCAAATTTTGTAATTTGCAGTATAAAAATCTAATAAATAAATAAATAATATTTTTCCTGCAGCTTCATGGATATTTCTAGACCCTGTTTTTTTTTAATCCAAATTGAAAGTGAGAGGAAATGTTAGGTTGGATCTTTATGATTACAAGTGCTTCCTTGTTTTGAATTGTTAAAAGAATTGTCCCTAAAATGTCTGACTAGGAGAAAGGGAGGCTCTGCAGAAGGAAAAGAAATCAAGGAGTAAATGAAGGGAAGAGAAAATGCAGTGGGGCAGTGGAATGGGTGCTGGAAACATAACAATACTTGCATGCAAACTGCGCTTCTCATTTCGCCTTACTATCAAGACAGGTAGGGTTAGTTAGCAATGTGTATTGGAAAACAGAAATACAATGGGTTTTTTCCCCTCATATGCTTTAAGGTCAGTTTGATTTGAGGGTGTCCACACTGATGTACAGACATGATATAAGGATAATTGAGGGCATAGCTTAAATAGGAAAAAAATACCTTGTCTGCAAGTGTTTCTGCTTAAAATAAGCCATCCTCTCCTTTTAAGTCAGAGGTGAGGAACCTTTGGCCATCCAGGTGCTTTGGAACGCAGCACCCACAGTATATTTATCATTGGCAATAGAGGCTCAGAATTCTGGGAGTTGCAGTCTAAAACATCTGGATGGCCAAAGGTTCCCCACCGTTGCTTTAAGAGCTACCATACACCTTTCCAGCTCAACAGTATGGCATCCATTCTTTTTGGCATGCTTATGGTTTAGCTGGGAGATAGCAGCTTCCAACAGCATTCACTTCTCTGCCTTCTTGGCTGCAGATTCCAAATCAGAGGTTAAAGAAGAAGTGGGAGGAGAACAAGGGGAGGGAAGCAGGGGAGGAACGCGGGGGAAGGAGAAAACAGACATGTTTCTGTCAGTCTTTGTTTTTCATATTTTTATAGCAGATTTCAAGGTGGAAGATCAGCATTGTTCCAGACCGGAAACCAGGGAATATATTGTTGTATTTTGAAGGGGTCTTAGTGACAACCATGTTCATAGCACACATCAACAGTAACAGCATGTTGATAATGCACAACACAACCAATTGTATGCATGGCTGGAGTGATAACAGCAATAAGCGCAACCTGGCTGCCAAGAAGCAGTTACCACTACCAGCGCAATGAGTTCGGTTTCAAATGTAATGTTCAGGGCACCCTTGCTAGTGCCTAAGGGCTGAAGTATACATTACAAACAATTTTACTGTTCCGTTGTTTCGGTTTACGCTTTAGTGCACAGACTAGATTTATTTTAATTTCGCCTGCTTTCATTGTCTTATTTCCTGTGCATGCATACCAGATGCAACTGTGTGGCAGTGGTGGTGTGATGGAATGCAAGTAATATATCTCCAGATGCAATTAGAGGCAAGCCATTCCTCAGCCAGAGCTGGCCACCGAGATTAGTTCCTTATGTTGACTGGAACAGAACCAGCAGCCTCGGAAATACATTGTGTTCCCAGAAGAACTTGGAGCTTGGGTGGACAGCAACATACTTCATAGAATTATTTGTGTGTAAGACTCTTTGTCTCTTCTAGTGTTGTGGTACCTTTACGTTGTCCCACAAAATGACAGAAATACAATGGTATCCCGACTTAAGAGCAGCTCGACTTAACAGCTATTCGACTTAAGAGAGGAAAACGGTTAACATTTTAACTGCCGCCTTACAAATTTTAGATTTAGATATGGTCTGCTCGACTTACAATTTTTTGTTTTCATTTAAAAAAAATTAAACTTATTTTTTCAATTTTTGAGATAGGTACACCGACTTAAGAGTAGTTTGACTTAAGAGCATGCATTTGGAATGGATTAAATTTGTAAATTGAGGTACCACTGTACTAGTAATCTCAGCCATGTTTTCTGGAATGGATATACCTTCATTTCCATCTAGCAAAGTCCTATGCACATCTACTCAGAAATCGGTTTAATAAGTTCAGTGGAACTTACTTCCAGGTAAGTACTGAATCTGAATTGATGTCTCAGTTAGAAGCCTAACCCCAGATCCATACAGCATCCTTGCCGAATGCTTACATTCCAGTATTTCTTGTTGTCTTTCATACTCCATCTTTAACCTTCTGAGGAAACCAGCGAACTAACCAACCAGTAAACTGCGGTTTTATATGTGACTGTGTGTGCTGTTGTTGCACCAGCCTTCCACCTCAAACTCAACATTAAAGGGATCAGCATATTACACATGGGGTTTCCTCATGGATATATGCCACAGCAATTAGTTTACCTTACAGTGACCAATCACAAAAGAAACCACATTAAATATACAATATATATTTAGGGAAGTCATATGACAAAAGATGCATTCCCCACTTGAGGGAGCACCTCTTCTCATAATATGCTAAACATTTTGTGGAGTTTGACCCAAGGTAGAGTCGGTCATGACTGTAACGATGCAACACACACAGACACAGACACAGACACAGACACACACACACACACACACACACACACACACACACACACACACACACACACACACACACACACACACACACACACACACACACACACACACACACACATGTATGTAGGAAGGTCTTAGGCTGTGAACCACAGACAATAACTTGTTGAAGTTATCCCCCACTGAGCTGTCATATGCAGCCACTCCTCACTTAATGACCTAGCTGTTTAATGACCACTCAGAATGACAACCACCACCAGCAGCAGCTAAAACTGCCGCCTAATTTCTGCCTCAGGAACAACCACAAGGCCTGGGCCAAAATGTCCATCTTGCTCCTTCTTGACTGCACATAGATTGTCAGCAGGGCTCTGGCATCCCTCCACCCCGGAGCCTTCCTCCTCCTCCTCCACTGCTTCCAAAGAATGGGTGTTGCTGCAAACGTCACAATGCTTTTTCCCTGGAGAGGAGAATGCCCAACACCTCTATCTCTATTTTCCTTCATTTGTACTCTAGTTCTCCGGTGGCCGCCCAGACACCCTCCCTGCTCAGGCCTGCCTGGAAAGAGGGCAGCCTCAATACACCACAAGACACCTGCCTTAAGCTCCTCACTTAACAACCAATTCACTTAATGACCTAGTAGTAGGAACAGAACTCTGTCATTAAGTGAGGAGTACCTGTATATTCCTTCTCCCTGCTCCCTTCCCTTTGCCCAGCCCACCCATGTGCTCGGAGTCATGGCCAATAGGGGAAAAAAAACATAAAGCCTGCCTCACCTTCCCTTCCCTTCCCTTCCCCTCCCCCCCACTCTCTCAAAAGCCCTCCCTCCCCATGTTATCTCTACTGCTGCAATTTGCATGTCTCTCCTGCAAGTGTCCATTAAAAATAGGGACTTGAAAATGTGACTTGCAGAAATGAGTCTAACTCAGGTAGAAGATAAAACAAGGAAAATATTAAGATTAAATAATTACATAAGTACAAAGTTAATGTGAAGTTGCATGGTCAGATTGACATTTCAGGACCCAGTTCTGAAGCTTAGAGAATGAATTTAAAAAAAAAAACCTGGGCCTTGCAGGCAAGGCCTAAGAGCTGGCAACGCTAGTTAGTATAAATAGTTCCCCTCCTGCCTCTCCAAAAGCCTGAAGAATTTTTGCTGGAATGAAATTCTATTTTAACAAAAATCAAGAAAAACAAAATGGGCCCGTGACAGAGTTTGAAGCCTTTCCAGCAACAGAGAATAAATGCACTCTGCGCACGTGTGATCACATCCAATGCTGGTTTCCTCTTTTCCTTTCAATATAATAAGCAGGCCTCACGCAGAACCATGACCATCAGTGTCCGGGAACTGTAGTGCCTCACCAGAACTCCAGGTGGTTCTGCAGTTCTGGCCAGTAGTACTAGAGGAAAGAAAGTATAATTTGTCTGTATGTGTGTGTGTTGTCTGGGTGAGTTGATTTTGTGTGACAGTTACTTGTACGGTCCCTGCACCATTGTAAGTATCCATGCTGGAACATCACAGGGGCTCTCCAGTTTAGTGTTAAAATCTCAGGGAATGAAATGTTCAGAACCAGGTTATTCAGACTAGGTTAAATGAATAAGTGAACCATTCCCCCATCAATGGTATTGACGAATCTGTAATTCTCTATATAATTTAATATAGAGTAATTTTTTCAGAAGATCTCTGGTTTATGAATGTGGGATAACAGGCTTCTGAACCCATGATTCAAAAAGCTTTAAATGCCCTGATACTCCTAGACCAACCATGTCCAAAGTCCAGCCCATGGGCTGAATCTGGTCCGTCAGGCCATTTTGATTGGCTGGCCCACCCCCTCCCTTCCCCTCCCTCCTTCACTTTGTTGAGCTAAGATATTCTTAACTTGGCTCTGCTCTGGCTCAATGACTGCACGGGGCCAATCGAAGCTGGCCGTGCCGCGTTCAGACCAATGGCGGTGGTGGGACGCCTGCACCAGGACCTGCTGTGGAGGCTCCCCAGTGGCGAGAGCCAACGCAAGTGCGGCAGCTGGTGGCTGAACTTGGGCCCTGTGCTCTCAGTCATCAAATCTGGCCCTGTTTAAAAAAAGTTTGGACACCCCTGTCCTAGACAATACCACCGACAGTTAAAAAAACGATGCCAAACTTTACATAGTAAAGGGCAAACTGAATAGTAACAGCACTAATGGCAGCATTCAAGATGGTCTACAGCAGTGGTTCCCAAACTTGGGAACTTGCAGAAACCTTCACCACTAGCTATGCAAGAACATCTGGGGACCCAAGATAAGGAGCTGCGGGTCTACAGGGGATGTTTCTACAGTGAAAAACATAGAACATTCAATGAACATCAACAAGTATTTATTTATTTATTTATTTTTACAACTTATATGCCGCCCACTACCCAAAGGTCTCTGGGTGGCTTACAATAAAGAATTAAAACAGTTAAAACATCAAATATCAATAAATAATTAAAACAACAATAAAAACCTTACACTAAATCATTACACTAAAATTGCCATCAGAGGACCCACAGTCTGTGTTGTATCAATTAAAAAACTTCTGGAACAGGAAGGTTTTTACCTGGCGCCGAAATGTCATCAATGTTGGCGCCAGGCGGATCTCACTTGGGAGGGCATTCCATATCTTGGGGGCAGCTGCCGAGAAGGCCCTGTTCCTACAAGCCATCCCTCACACCTCCTTGAGGGATGGCTCTTTCAAGAGGGCCCCCTGGCTCGATCTTAGTTGCCAGGCAGGTTCGTATGGAAGGAGGCAGTCCTTCAGGTATCTAGGTCCTAAGCCATTTAGGGCTTTATATGTCAAAACAAGCACTTTGAATTGGGCTCGAGCAGCAACTGGTAACCAATGAAGGTTATACAGAATTGGCGTGATGTGATCCCTGGCGGCCCCACCACTTACCAGCCGCACCGCACGATTCTGAACCAGTTGCAATCACCGAACCGTCTTCAAAGGCAGCCCCATGTAAAGCGCATTGCAGTAATCAATACGGGATGTTACCAGTGTATGCGTAACTGTCATGAGGCTCCGTTCATCCAGGTAGGGGCGCAGCTGATATATTTTCCGCAGCTGGAGAAAGGCACCCCTGGCCACCGAGTCCACCTGGGCTTCCAGAGTTAGACTGGGGTCCAGGAGCACCCCCAAGCTACGAAACCTGTCCCTTAGGGGTAGTGCAACCCCGTCCAGAACAGGGAAATGGTCCTCTAACCTGTCTGGCGAAGCACCCACTAACAGCACTTCCGTCTTGTCTGGATTGAGTTTCAATTTATTAACCCTCATCCAGTTCATTATCTGGTCCAGACACGAGTTCAGGACAAAAACCGCCTCACCTGGATTGGTAGAGAACGAGAGGTAGAGCTGAGTATCATCAGCATATTGCTGACTCCTCAGCCCAAACCTCCTGATGACCTCTCTCAGCGGTTCCATGTAGATGTTAAACAGCATGGGAGATAGTATTGAGCCCTGTGGAACCCCATGACGTAAATGCCATGGGGCAGAGCAACTGTCCCCCAGCACCACCTTCTGGACACGGTCAGCCAAGAAGGATTGGAACCACAGCAAAGCAGTGCCTCCAACTCCCAACCTGGCCAGCCTATCCAGAAGGACACCATGGTCGATGGTGTTGAAAGCCGCCGAGAGGTCCAGGAGTATCAACAGGGTCGCACTCCCCCTGTCTCTCTCCCGGCAAAGGTCATCATACAGGACGACCAAGGCAGTCTCTGTGCCAAAACCCGGCCTGAACCCAGATTGAAATGGATCCAGAAAATCTGTTTCATCCAGCAGCGCCTGGAGTTGCCTGGCCACCACCCACTCCAACACCTTGCCCAAATAAGGGAGGTTCGCTACTGGCCGGTAGTTCACCACCAGCCCTGGGTCCAGGTTAGATTTTTTAAGGAGCGGTCTGATTATTGCCTCTTTTAAGGCAGCAGGGACCACTCCCTCTCTTAATGAGGCGTTTACAGCTTCCTGGACCCAGGTGCGAACCCCCCTGGCAGAACTTTCAATTAGCCAAGAAGGGCAAGGGTCAAGCAGCGTGGTGGTAGAATGGACAGATCCAAGCACCCTGTCCACATCCTCAGGTCTCAATAATTGAAACTCATCCAATAATGCTGGACCTAAGCACGGCACACTGGAGACATCCCTTGGTTCTGCACTAATAGTGGAGTCCAATTCCCTGTGAATCTGAGCGATTTTTCCCTCAAAGTGAACTGCAAACTTGTCACAATGGGCTGCTGAGTGGTCCAGAACCTCCACCGTATTTCTCAGATGAAGAAGGTCCTGGACCACCCGAAACAGCTCTGCTGGATTGCACTCTGAGGAAGCAATACGGTGTGTAGGCCCGATAATGGGCTCTAAGCCGTGTTCGATCGGACTCACAGCGATATTTTCTTCACTTGCGCTCCAGCCGTCTCCCCTCCTGCTTCGTTGCCCGCAGCTCAGATGTATACCAAGGAGCCGTCTGGGCTCTACGTAAGGGAAGAGGGCGGTTAGGTGCGATCGTGTCAACTGCCCGGGACATATCCCTATTCCATAGGGTGACCTGAGCTTCGACAGGAGCGCCGACCATATCAGATGGATAATCCCCCAGAGCTTTCAGGAAACCATCTGGATCCATTAGTCTCCGAGGGCGGATCATCTTAATAGATCCCCCACCCTTGTAGAGGGTAGGAGAAGCTAATAGCCTGAACTTGACCAGAAAGTGGTCTGACCATGACAATGGAGTCAGGACCAACCCCTCCACATCCAAACCACCACCCTCCAATCCCGTTGAGAAGACCAGGTCTAGAGTATGGCCTTTCTCATGTGTTGGGCTGATGACATGTTGAGACAGCCCCATGGTTGTCATGGTGGCCATGAAGTCCTGAGACGCCCCGGCCAAGGGAGCCTCAGCATGGATGTTGAGGTTCCCCAGCACCAATAGTCTGGGGGTCCTCAACACCAGGTCTGAGACCACCTCCGTCAGCTCAGGCAGGGAGACTGTTGGAATGCAGCAGGGTGGGCGGTACACCAACAGAATCCCCAATCTGTCGCGTGAGCCCAACACACAATACAGGCCCTCCAGACCTCCTCCCAAAGAGACAGGAAACCTGGTCAAGGAGATAGAACTCCTATAGACTATAGCAACTCCCCCTCCCCGACCTTCCGGGCGACACTGGTGCTGGACTGAGTACCCAGGTGGGCATAGTTGGGAGAGGGGAACTCCACCTTCCTCTCCCACCCAGGTCTCAGTAATGCATGCCAGGTCGGCACCCTCATCCAGGATAACATCAAGAATGAGGGCGGTCTTATTTTTTACCGACCTGACATTCAACAACAGCACCGTGTGGCTCGTAGGTTCGCTGATATGGTCACCTGATACCTTCTGGTTGGGGGTGGAACCAGAAGGGGGGATAGATGTAAGATACCTAACCTCTCTTCTCCTGCGCGGGCACGTTCCACTCCCACCCCCATACCTTCCTGTACCCAGCACAGGCTCGATGGCTGCGCCCTCCATTGCCCTCCCTCCTTCCAGTTCCATCAGTTCCATTGTGGATCCTTTTCTCTATCTCAGATGGCAAGAAAAGGACAAAAAACAAAACAAAACAAAACAAAGTAGATGAAAACAAACCACCCACCCATTCAGCTTCAAGATCCCTCCACCCTCTTCCCCTTCACAGATACTCTATGTCTTAGCATCAACTGGATATCAGTTGGGTGCCAAGGGGGTGCCACAATAGCAAAGGTTGGTATCAGCCGGATGCCCCTCCCCCAGCCACACCCCTCTGATGGCAAACCAGCTAGATTGCCTCTCGTGTCTCTCACTTACAAGGAGACCTAGCAGCAAGCAGGTGGAGACGAAGGGGTAGTAGTTGAAGCAGGGTCCATCGGAGCAGCACTTGCTGGATGATGGAACTGCAGCACAGGCTTGCAGACAGCTAAAAAAGCTGTAGGGCGGAGTCCCTCCTCTCCAGTCACACCCCTCAATTGGCAAGCTGACTAGGTTACCTCTTGTGCCTCTCACTCACGAGGAGACCTACCAGCAAGCAGATGGAAACAAAGGGGTGGTGGTTGAAGCAGGGTCCGTCGAAGAAGCACTTGCAGGATGGTGGAACTGCAGCACAGGCTTGCAGACAGCTAAAAAAGCTGTAGGGCGGAGTCCCTCCTCTCCAGTCACACCCCTCAATTGGCAAGCAGGCTAGGTTACCTCTCGTGCCTCTCACTCACGTGGAGGCCTAGCAGCAAGCAGATGGAAACAAAGCTGTTTAATAACAGCTAACATCTCTATATTAATTCCATCCAGAGCTGGGGCATAATATCCCCTGTTACTCACAACTTTAGTGTAAGCAATATTGTGATTGTATATATCATCAAGCTGCTTCTGATATGGTAACCCTATGAGTGACCTCAAAAATATCTTGTTATTTACACCCCTGCTCAGCTTCTGCTCAACACCATGCCTACCTTTATTGAGCCAACCTACGAGGGGGTATCCAGAAGTTGTAATTATAATAAAGAAGTTATAGAGATTTTTACATGAAACTTTTTGTGCATAATCAGTGTCATTGCCATGCATACTTGTGCAAATATCAAATCTTTATCTAAATTAGTTTTCTTTCCACAGGCTGTAGAAGACATCAACCTGCATGATGAACAAAATTGAAGCTCAAAGTGTCATAAAGTTCCTCCATTTGAAGGGCAACAACGCACGCCAAATCCATGATGAAATGAAAGCTGCCTATGGGGATTAAAGCCCATCATATGACATGGTTGTGAGGTGGAAGAGGAACTTTCAAAGTGGTCACATGTCCCTGACAGACGAGCCACGAGCGGGTAGATCCTCAATCAAGGATGATCTTGTCATGGTGAAGAAAGTGGAGGCCGTTATCCTTGATGGCAGAAGACCGACCGTAGAAAGAGTGATGGCGGAGACTGGACTAAGTTACGGAACTGCGTGGAGGATTATTCAAGAGGAACTGCATATGAATAAGGTGTCTGCACGCTGGGTACCTCGCTTGTTGACACCTCTTCAAAAGCAAACTCGCCATGACTTTTCCCAGCACAATATGACTCTGTTGGAGCAGAATGAAGACAATTTTTTTTTGCTCATCTTGTCACTATGGATGAGTGCTGGGTATACCTCTACGACCAGGAGACCAAATAAATGAGCAAGGAGTGGAAACATCCATCCTCCCCCCCCTCCCAAGAAGGCGAAGGTCCAGAAATCTGCCGGGAAGGTGATGCTGTCCATTTTTTGGGATAGCCGCGGGGTAATCTTAACCGATTACCTTCAGAAGGGCAAGACCCTCAACAGCGATTACTACTGCAACCTTCTGGATAAACTGCGTGATGCACTGAAACAAAAACGTCATGGCATGATCAGCAAAGGCGTCCGTTTCCTGGCCGACAATGCACCTGTCCATACGGACCAAGCATCCGTTGCCACCACTCACTGTTTAGGCTATGAACTTTTGCAGCATCCACCTTATTCATCTGATCTTGTGCCAAGCGACTTCTTCCTCTTTCCCGAGATGAAGAAACCATTTCGTGGTTGGTGATTTGATGACAGAGAGGATGTCATTTTCGAAGTGGAACAGTGGTTTTCGAGCAAAGTGGAGGACTTCTACAAAGAGGGCTTGAAACAGGTGAAGAAACGCTGGCAAAAATGTGTGACTCTGCAGGGAGACTGCATGGAGAAGAACTAACTTTGACCACTGCAAGTGACCCTTGTATGTTTTTTTATTTCATGGTGATAATTAAAACTTTTGGCTACCCCCCTTGTATCTTGGTCTTCCTCTTTGGTGTTCCTACTGCGTTCAACTTTTTCTCAACATTATTGTCTTTTCCATTGAGTCTTGTCTTCTCATTGTGTGCCTAAATTACAACAGCTTAAATTTCATATTTTTTGCTTCTAGAGACATATCACTGTGCGATGAAGACATGACAACTTGGAAAATAATGAAAGGAATGGAGTGACGGTTCTTAATCTGTTCATATGTATAATCAGTAACATTTTGGTTTGGATTTCTGTTACTGTACTTTCAAAGAATATTTTGCAGATATTGCGAGCACCTTATTTTCATTGGTGTGCCATTCTCTCAAAAACCGCAAGGTGCGGTGGGAATTTATTTTTAAAATAAGTTACACAAGTTATTAAAATATTTCCCAACATTTATACCAACACTACTTGGGTTTGTGCTTTGTTTAGTTTTTGCAGTGAATCACTCAACAAAGGGAACAGGAATCAAGGTTCTTATGGAAATGAGGGGTCCTGAATACAGCCTGAGTTGAAATATGCCATATTCTTTCCTGACCTTTTATGGAAGTAAAGATTGAAGGAAGGAAGAAAATTGAGAAATGCAGTGAACCAAAGGAAAAAGCAGGTTCCATTTTTCAACAGTAATGTTAATTATTAACAGGCCGTCACATCTTAGAAGCATTAATATGAAGTGAACCTGAACATATAGAGATATGAGTTAATCAAGAAACAAGACAGGCTGGGGCTTAACAAGTACAGCTATCATATTGTTTAATAAGAGTACCACACAATAATAGCCTTAGTAGAAATAGGGTTCTTTCTTTCTTTCTTTCTTTCTTTCTTTCTCTTTCTTTCTTTCTTTCTTTCTTTCTTTCTTTCTTTCTTTCTTTCTTTCTTTCTTTCTTTCTTTCTTTCTTTCTTTCTTTCTTTCAACTTAGCTATCTTAACCTGCTCTAAATTGATGTCTTTCTTCAGGTTGATTTTTTCACCTGGCCCTCTACAGATTACATACTACATTGTCATTTGTATAACAAATGCTAACTGTTTATATTACTGTATGGGTTCAGGCGGGAGTCTCTTGTGTTCATAAAGCCATAAAGCTTAATGGGTGGTCTCTGGAAAGTTATTCTCCCTTAGTCTAATTTTCTGCAAAAGGATGGTTTATAAAGGAAGTGAGAATAGAGTGTGATACAATAAAATCAAATAAATTAAATAAATTCATGTTTTGAGCTAACATGCCATCTTGTGCTTCCTTATTATTAAAAAACCCCCAAAATTTCAACAACAACAACAACAACAAATAAAACAATGGATGCTACTGTTACTTGAGGCTGGGTTCCATAGTTTTCCACTCGTATTTTACATCTTGCTTTCGGCTGTGTTCACATGGCTGAAATGTTTCTCCAGTATTCCTCATTGATTTTGATTTTGATTTTTGGCTTCAGACCTCGCATGTTCTGTACCTGATTTTTTGCTTCCCATGTTATATCTGCTTCTAACCCCATCCACTGGGAGGCCATTACTTGTTTTGTTCCATAAGTTGTGCATTAATTTTGGTTTGTGATACTCTGTGAACTGCTGTAAAGAAATATTTCAATGTATCCTGCCAGTCTCCCACCCCAGTGCTTTGAGATGCCCAGAGTGGCGTGGCTGGAGAGTACATTGGGGCTACAAAGGAGACCACAAGCTGCTGTCACTCCCCCTGGCTCTCCTGATGGTGCAATGGTAATATAGGAGAGAACACTCTCAGGATGCTGAATGAAAGTTTATTAAAAGAGCCCAATGCATTTCGGCCCGAATGGCCTTCTTCAGGGACTTTTTCACTGTGCTCAAAGAAACTCTGGAAACAACTTAATGTCTTGCTTCTCAGGGAAGTGAGGATCGAAGTCATAGGTGTTAGGTTTTACACAGTGCTTGCCAGAACTGGAGCTGCAATGTGCGTCCGTGTGCGCCTCCTCCGCTCCCAACGCCAGCATCTGGCTGGAGCCAAAGCTCAGCCACTATCAGGCTGCCTTCACCCCTGCTCACGTGCCTAATGAGCTGATGAGGCGGAGGAAGAGGAGCGTGAGCGGGCGCTCAGAGGCAGGTGGGGGGTGCGACGCAGCGTGGGTCAGCTGCAGCGTGTGCTGGAAGGCACCACTGCTGGCTTGGCCCCGTTGCAAGGTAGAGCACAGGGAGGGGACGCGAAGGGAGAGTGGGAGGGATGGTGGGCGCCGATACCCAGGCTCACCCGGTCAACTGGCCAAGGAGCTACATTGGGCGGGCAGCGGGCAAGCTTTGCTATTGGACAGCGCTGTCACTCCAGGCTTAAAAGGCTCCCTCTCCCCACCTCCCTCTCTCTGACCAGCTGGAGGAGCAGCCCACGAGGCCTGAGCGGGGGAAGCTGGAGGCGGGGCCTCCTCCATCCATCCCAGATACCGGCAGGGGCTGCTGGCCCACTGCTCTGCCTCCGGAATGTATGCTGCTGCTGCTGCGGCGGCTTTGGGACGGGGACTCCCAAGGCGCTGCCTTTCTCAGGACTCCAGCCGCCACCGCATACATAGTGGAGGCGGAGCAGCCTCGGCAGGAGTCGGAGTAAACAGGGACATTTCTGGGAAACAGACTCACCTGGGAAGACGGCGGGAAAGAGCCATAATAAACAGTAAATCCCACCCAATACAGGAGACTTGACAGGTCTGATTGAAGTGCAGGTTTTGAATTTCCTGCAGCCAAAGTGAGGGTGCTGTTCTCATGGGAAATTCAAAAGCCTACTCTTCAATCCTCTTTTCTGAAGGGTAGCACTCCTGCTCTTCGATCCTTACTTTCCCAAAGGGTGGCACCCAAAGCATTTGTAACCCGGGGTTCCACTGTATTCAGGTTAAATTGCTGTATGGGCACTTTGCAAGATGTAAGTGGGTTTTGAAGCGCAGTTTGGGCACCCAATCTCTAAATGGATCACCGAATAGGATTTGCTATTATCTGTGGTTTTTGGCATCCACAAGGGGTGCTTAGAACTGATCATCCATGGATACGGATATCACACGATACTGTAATTATGCTTATTTAGTTCTAAATGTTGAAGGGGAAGGGTTATTTTAGCTGCACAAGAACCACGCCTATCCTTCATTAATACTGCACACACACACACACACACACATATAGAGCAACAACTTTTCCACCTCTGCTGAGCATCAAAATTTTTGCTCTTCAGGTTTCGCAAACAGTCAGAAAGTGATTTGCCTCCCTCCTAGTCAAGTAATCCTGATGCTTGAATGACCTCAAATGTATTTGTATACAACAGGACTGTCCAACTTTGAACAAGGTGAGGTCTACTTTTTCTGGCCACTACACTAATGCCTCTACTTACGAATGTTAGCCATTCCAAGCATATGCTTGTAAGTAAAAAAAAAAACTGTAAGTAGAGCAGCACTTTCCCATAGGAATCCATTGAAATCCATTCCCCCTGGAACGGATTGATTTTCAATGCTTTCCTATGGGAAGGTTGACCATGCACACTTTCCCTTGCACTCACTCAATCCAGGGGGAGCAGGGGACCACGCCATAGCCCTTGAACTACCTCGCTTGGCTGAGACAGTGGGCTGGCAGACCCCGAACTTTGCTGGGGCAGTGGTGGTCCTTGGGATGGGGGAGGGAGGGGTGGAGAACTTATCCCCTCACTTTTTAATTGGTGGCCGGCAGGCTACTTTTGAACCCTTCACAGCCCGTGGTCAACCTGTTGTGCAGGCCTGGTATACAATATTCAATACCTGTTTTTCTAGATATTCATCCAAATGAATTGACGATGTAGTTCGATAGTGAAAGCCAGCAATCAGAGCAAAACGTCTGTTTGAAGAGTTTACCATGGAAAAGTAGACATTTCTGCTGTTAAAACTAATTATTAGTCCAGTAAACCCACAGGCAGAATGCGAGGACACCCGGGGAAAACAATGCCTCTATAAGCACCAACCCAAGGCTCTGGCTGCCCAGTTTAGCTAGCTCTTTTAGATAAAGAGCTTTTCAGTGACGTGCTCAGCTGAAGTCACATAAACAGCAGAAATTACTAAGACTGAGGCTCCAGGGTTTTGTGGGTTTCAAGATTTTCTGCAATCAATATTCTGACATCTGCAAACATGTACTTCTAACAGATGGTGCCAAGAGCAATAAAAACAATTGCCATCACTGTACTCTTCCAGAATATTTAAGTCAAGTATTATTCTATTAAAAACTGATTTTCATCTACAGCTATTTGCCATTATTTATTTATTCTGTACCTGAACCTTGCAGAGAAATGTTTTTATTACAAGTGTTAGGGATTATGGGTGGAGCTATTGATATACGAAATAAAGAAATCTGTCCTACTCATCTATTCCAAAGACCCACTGAATTCAGTTAAAAAAACAATTATAGGAATACAATTAACTACTAACTTTGGGAGATATTTAAAAAGTATAAGACAATGTTGGCAAGCCTATGGCACAGGTGCCAAAGGGGGCACTCGGAGCCCTTTCTGTGGGCACCTGACATCGCCCCTTCACAGCCACCTGTATTCAGGTTATATTAGTGGGTTTTGAATCGCAGTTTGGGCACTCGGTCTCTAAATGGTTCACCATCACTGGTATAAGGCAATAATTTAACCACAATTGGCCTGTCTAGTAGAAATGACAACAGGAAGAGGTATTGATACTGTTTGTACTCCCCCCCCCCCAAATGAATTCTTTGTGGATAATCCAGTGATCCATGCTCTTATATTGACTTATAAAGAAAAAACCTGAATAATTCTCTAGTTAAGATTATAGAGCAGTACTTCCCAACAGTGGGTTGCAAAATGTTTTCTGGGGGACAGGGGAGGATCGCAGGTTGCTTTACATGTGTTATAAAGGTAAAGGCTCCACCCGCACATGCGTGCTAGTCGTGTCCGACTCTAGGGGGCAGTGCTCATCTCTGTATTCAAGCCGAAGAGCCAGTATTGTGGAAGTCCATGGCCCCGTGGCCAGCATGGCTGCAAGGAAACAGTCTTACCTTCCCGCTTTTTACGGTGGTACCTATGTATCTACTGTACTTGCATTTACTGAACTGCTAGGTTGGCAGGAGCTGTTGTAGCCCTTGTTAACTAATTTCCTTGATATTTCAGAATGGGGTAAAGTGGTACCTTGACTTATGGTTGCTTCAACAACCAAATAATTCATCTTACGAATGCTGCTCAATGCTCCACATGAAAGCTTTGACAGGTCCGACCTGTCAAACTCACCGGTTGTGTGGAATGGAGAGCAGCATTCGCTGCCCATCGTCACCTCCTCCTTCTTGCTTGCTTCCATCTCTGCAAAAGAGATCAAAGCAACCAAGGAGGAGGTGGTGGCCATTGGGCCTCCCTTCCAAACCGCCCAGGGTGACCCGGAGGTAAGCGCTTCCCTTCCAAGGCGCCTCTCCCTTAATCAAGGTTAGCCTTCAGCTGCTTTCTGCTTTCCCACCGCCTTTAGATAGGTTGGACCTGTCAAAGTCAGCTGTCTAGCAGGAAAGCGGAAAGCAGCCAAAGGCTAACCTTGATTGAGGGGGGCTGGGACAGCATTCCCATAGGAATGCATTGGAAACCTATTCAATTCCCTCCAGAACAGACTGATTTTCAATGCATTCCTATGGGAAACCACTGTTTTAACTGACAACTTGATCGACTTCCAAAGATGCCTTTGGAACAGATTGTCGTAAATCAAGGTACCACTGTATTAGAATTACTGTGCATACTGTATGTATGTATGAGAAACAGGCCTTTTAGGGGAGAAAGAAGCCTTTGCTTTCTGAGAAGGGATACTTTTTCAACATTCATAAAAAAGCTCTTTTGAGCAAATGTGGTGTCTGTGTTACAGGTTACTTGGCTATTATAAAATGAACTCGAAAAAGGTTGGAAACCACTGTACTAGAGTGACCCCTCATCAATCTTTTCTATTTCGGGAAAAATAACTACTGTATTTTAAAACTAGGATTTTTCTTAAACCATAGCCTTAACTTAATAGTCTTCAAATGTGTCCAACTCTTACAGAAAGAAATTGGAGACAGGCTTTTTCCTCTTATTTCACTATATAGTGAGAATAACTGTCAGGCTGTGTCATGTTAATATGAACTCAAATTGCAGTTATTAATTATGCTATTGCAGGCTGATACCAGGATATATTCCAACACGAAACTACTTAGATCATACATGACTTCCTCTATATGGATGTCTATAAAATGCATTGAATTATCAAGTAAGGAAAAGTACTGATATTGTATACAGGGGAGATGCAAAAACACTTGCATGCATGCCCGTGACATCAATTTACTTCAGCACAGCAGGGTGAACTATTTTCTTTACTTGTGAAATTTCTTCCAACCATAAAACAGCCTTTCAATACAACCAGTATGAAGGAATTACGAGGCTGCTTAAAAATTGTTTTCTATTCCCTATCAATATTGGCCTAGGTCATAAACTCACAGGTAAAAACATTGATTTTTCCTTGAAGTATTTCACGGCCAGGATCTGATAGCTGTTGTGAGTTTTTCAGGCTGTTTGGCTGTGTTCTGGAAGTTTTTTCCCCCGACATTTCACCAGACTCTGATGCCAACCACAGAGTCTGGCGAAATGTCAGGAAGAAAAACTTCCAGTCCGAAAAACTCACAACAGCTATATTGATATTTATCTATCTTGTATAATACTATTTTACATTTCGGTTGGTCTTCTATATTTTATCCTTCTGTCAAAAGCCAAAGACCCAACTTTTCAGAGAGGCTTTTAAATCATGATGGAGTCACTAAATAGCTTTCTAAAGTTAATAGTTCATGTTCACTTGCTTTTAGTTACCGTATTTTTTGTGTATACACTTTTTTTTTTCTAAAATCATGGCACTAAAAATTAAGGGGCATTGTATACACGGAAATAAGCCTTTTCCGAGGGGTGGGGTAGAGGAGAACCCAAACTTACCTTGCTGCTTCCTTTTCTTTCCATGTCCTGAAGATTCCTCTCTGCTTTGTTCTTGCAGGAATGGACCCTCCTCTTTAGTGGGGAAAGCCACTTTTCAAAGGAGTAACCCATTAAGAACTGCCTTTTCACACTGAAAAGAAGGGTCCGCAAAACAGAGAGGAGGGCAATCTAGCACTGCTGGAGAGGAAGTGAAACTGCGAAGTCAGTTTGGATTCTCCTCCACCTCACACCTACTTTTTTCAACCCGTTTTCTTTCTGGTAGCGCTTGATTGCCCTCCTGTCTGCTTTGTTGTTGCAGGATTGGACCCTTCTTTTTAGTGTGAAAAGGCACTTCTTAATGGGATATTCCATCCCCAAGCCTTTCCCTGCTGAAAAGAAGGGTCTGTTCTTGCAAGAACAAAGCAGAGAGGAGTCTTCAGAACATGGAAAGAAAACAGCATGAGCTGGGGGTGAGGAGAACTCAAGGAGGATTTATTAATTTTCTTAATTTGGGGTTTTAAAAGTGGGGGCGTCTAATATATGGTAGTATCTCAGAGCTGGAAATATATGGCATTTAATTGAATGTTAAATGAGCATATAGTTCATTTTTCATGTTTAACTTATGTTTTTAATTATTTTCATTTTAGTATTGTGATCCACCTTGGGTCCCCTTATTAAAATGGGGACCCAGACTAAAAATAAAACAGATTAAAAACAACGTTTTATTTTGGTCCCTGTAACAAAGCCTCATTTATAACAACAATTTTATGTGTTACACAAATAAATCAGTAAAGTAGTGGCTGAAATGCACCAAGTTTTACATAAGATGTTGGCAGGATACATGTCATTCAGTGAACAGTACAGGATCAAATTAACCAGTTCTTGATTTCTATGAGACTAGAAACCACACAAGCATCCCACTTTTAATCCTACACTGGTGTCCTGCCTAACCACATAAGGCACATGTAACTTGGGTATAAGGAGCTTAGATTCAAGAACCCATTGAAGTGCTAGAAGTCAAGACTACGGCAGAAACATTCCTTGTATCAATACTGCTTCTGGACATGTGCAATGATGACACTGACACCATTTCAGGGTACTGAAAGAGCCACAGTGGTGGGGCAGTTGAACAGTGATAAACCCTCAATAGTGCAACATAACCAAAGGAGTTAGAACCGGCCCAAAAGAACAATGGGACTAAAATTTCTGTTCCACCACAGAATTCTTTTAATCCTTAAATCCAGGCAGCATGGATGATGCTTTGAAGTCAAATGAGTGGAAGCCATGTCCCTTTGAGGATTCTGATTTAATTTTCAAGGAGTGGAGGTGGGAAATCTTACTGCTTCTCTTATGGGAAAGCCATGTCTCTGTTCTTTTCATGGCTCCGTATTTTTGAAAAACGGATGCAGCAAGGCATCCTTAGCAGTGATTCTGGTAGCAGGATTCAAATCCAGCAGTCTGTCAAGAAGGTGATAAGCCTCGTCAGGAACGGTGTCCCATCCTTTCATATCGGATGCCTTTTCGGTCGTCCTCCTACCTATTCCATCTCCTTCATGGCCGCTTTGACTCTGGTGCTGCACAGGTCCTCTGGGCATCTGAACTGCACTCTCTGAAGTAGGGCCGACTCCAGGTTCTTGGACAGCTCCTGTCGAGCTGTCAAAGCAGGTACTCTTTCCTCTTAACCTTTCACAGAGCTTCCTTAAATCCTGAGCGGGAATGTCTTTGCTACACAGTATTGATTTACCTGTGTGGAAAAATATGGTTATTAAAACAGACCTCTTTTGGTACACATGGAAGTTCAGCAATGACATTCTAACACTGCAGTGCGATCGGTACGCAGGGTAAACATATGCAATGCCACAAATTTCTATTCACAAAACATTCCCTGACTTCTACAGGATTTCCAAACCATGTTTCTTTCCCCTGACTCTTCCAGGATTTCCAGACTTGTGGCAACCCTGGTACATATGCAATCCACGCTCAAAGAACTGCCAGCCTGTCAAAACAGCTCAGAGGGCTCGTCCCGTAGCCATCAATGACCACTCTTCACAGATCAGCACCCTAGCCAAAGGGATGTAGTTTCAGAAAATCATTTGGCTGTGCCATGAAACAAGAGGAAAAATCACTGCCATTCCCCAGCAGTACTCCTTTGGAGCTGCTTCCCTCCCTTTGGAAGGAGGAACTTCTTGTGAAACATCAAAGCTGGTGAGAACACCTCCACTCAGTACCAAAATCGTTGAACTATACAGTATTTAAATCAGGCTGCTGTGGCCCCTTAGAAGGCAGCACGAGTATTGTTTCAACTCGAGATGTTGATTGTGAGGTGTTGCTAAAAACTAAAGATATCAAACAAACAAAAAGCCTCAGAAATGATGGAAATGTAGCTGTAGGGGCTTCAAAAAGGAAGCAGCAGATGCCTAAAAAGGTGATCTAAAAGGTGACCCTAAGAACAAGGGATGGAAGAGAAAACACAGTATAAAGAAATGAAACATGAAGGTGGCTGGAGGGAGCATTTTTAAGAGAACGGGAACAAAGAGAAACTGTGGGCATGACTTGAGACGTGTTGCAAACCCCATGATTTTGTATTAATTAGACATAATCAGCCACATCTTTGGCTACAGATCTGTCATTTGATTGCATTTCTACAGAACTTTTACTTCCATTGGGTTTTTTCAGAATCATATTGATCTGAAGCTCTCCAAGCCTGGTGTCCAACCCAATGATTTCCAGATCTAACTTAAGCTACACAAATCTCTACTGATAAAAGCCAAAATTATAGATAGAAAAAGACAACGGAATGTAAATACAAACAGACTGAGCACAAACTGAAGTACAAAAGTACAAAACCTGCATACCAAATGTTTTAGCAGCTTGAACTGTTTCCTTGGATCCACGAATAGTCATAATCTGTGCCAAAGCTGTTAAATCATCGCTTGCTTTATAAAATGGGTACCGGCCACTCAGCAGAGAAAGAAATATGATTCCTGCAGACCACATGTCAATTGCTGCAATTAAAAATAATTTTTTTTAGTAATAAAGACTTGCAATTCCAGATTTGTGTCTGTGTTTAAAAGATTAAGGAACAATGCGGCTCAAGAACTCACTTTGGGCCACATTTGCTTTGTTTGACTATTTATGTTGCGCAGAGTTAAGGCTGCTCTAGTTCGTTCCAAGAAAGGACCACCAACATACATAAAGTTACACATCTACCACTAGTGCATCCAACAGCATCATACTCCGCTCCATAATTTAAACTGAGTATTTCTAAAATATGCTTGTAAAAATGTTTACTAAAAGTTAGGATGTAAGAACAGCCTTGCTGGAACAGGACACCCAGCCCATCCAGTCCAGCGTTCTGTCCCACGCAGCGGCTCACCATGTGCTTCAGGTTCTAGAGATCTGATTCAATTAAAAACCCTAAATACCCTGACTTGCCGAGATGTTGCACATGGGGATTGTTCCATTCACTTCAATGGAAAGGGCAGCTGTGAACAATCAATTACTGTTTAATTAAAACAACGTGTTACTGTCAAGTATGACACTCCCATTGCAGCAGAGCGGCTCTGCAAGAAGCTAACAATCGACAGAATGTAAACTCAGTTAATTTTGGATTGTCGTAAGAACATAAGAAGAGCCATGCTGGATCAGGCCAAAGGCCCATCTAGTCCAGCTTCCTGTATCTCACAGCGGCCTCACCAAAAGCCTCTGGGAGCGCACGAGACTATATATCTGTCTCCTGATACCACTCCCCTGCATCTGGCCCTTGAAGTACCCTGGTTTTAAGCCTGGAGATGACACATCTCCACATCATGGTTTGTCGCCTGTGATGGACTTCTCCTCCAGGAATCTGTCCAATCCCCTTTTGAAGGCATCCAGGCTAGATGCCATCACTGCATCTTGTGTCCTGTGTCATATTTCTGTTTGGTGATACCCTTGTTACATTAGCCAGAGAAAAAGAAGCAGAAAGGACCAAGCAAGAGTGAAATACAGCTTCTAAATCAGTAGCTATCAATGTGAACCATAATGCGAAAAAATGGTGAAAAAATATAGAGGCAGCATTCTTAAGGTTGCCAGCATCCTGGAATGGAAGTCTGAGGTTCAAATATTCAGGTCCAAACTACACTGGCTCATCTCCCACTCCTGCTAGACTAACAAACTCTTCTAACAACCCTGAAGTGAAGTGTTATTTGCTAGAGTACATTTTGGCTCCTTCCCTCACCCCCGTCTAACTCTTCTGAATGTGCTTGTTCTTAAGCCCATCAGACTGGAAGTGAAGCAGAAGATTTAACAGGTGCGGTTAAGTCCGTGCTTTAAGCTTTACGTAAGCTTAAGAATGTTAAAATGCCTTCATTGTTTATACTTCAGAGATTCTGAGAGATGTTATCTGTAAAATTATTCTATTATAGCAAGCTTAATTAATATAATATGCTTGCAGACAGATTTTTAGAACGATTTTAGGAAACGCTGACATACAATATTTAAACATTCTAAGTCAGTGTAAGTATACAGATGTTGGGTGAGAAGCATTAATGTTACTGGCATCTAGATATTGTTCCCTAAGTACCCATATAAAGCAACATTTTAGTCCTGGATGATAGTTATCCAGTCAACTAACTAGGAAGGAGAAGATAATCTTTGGCCCTACAAACAACTCCTTCAGGCCCACAGACGTGAAGCAGGGGGGAGGGTCCCCCCCCCCGCTGCTCATTCTCAGCATCGCAGCAAATATTGTAAAATAAACACCAATTGTTTCCAAGGTATGAAAGGCTCTAGACGTTTATTCAACGTAAAGAATGAAGTCCAATGATAATTTGGAAAACCCATTATGTGCCACAGAAGTAGATAGTTTCATTATGCTGTCCTGTACCTGTAGATTGATTTGGACACTTGGTTAATACCTCCGGTGCTCTGAATCCAGGTGTACCAGCCCTCGGGGCAACTTGCTGACGCCTTTGATGGTTTAGAACAGAAAAAAACATATTTACATATTGATAGAACATTTCCAACTTAAGACAGAAAAGTCATTTCTAAGATATGGTCTTATATGGTCACATAAAGCAAAGTGTTCTGCTTATATACCACCCCATACCTCTTCAAGTAGTCTCTGGGCAATTTACAGTTGTTGTTTTAATTACAGTAATGCAGGCTACACATTGCCCCCCCCAACCCCCCCCCAAAAGCTGGGTACTCATTTTACCGACCTCAGAAGGATGGAAGGCTGAGCCAACCAAGTGCTGGCTACCTGGGACTGAACTCCAGGTCACGAGCACAGTTTTGGCTGCAGTACAGTGGAACCTTGACTTACATGCTGCTTGACTTGCATCATATTTGACTTGCAGCAAGAAGGGGCCTGTTTGACTTGAGTCACAGGCTTTGACTTACAGCTCGGAGCCCCGGCAAAAGGCACCGGAATCTGGCGGCAGCCACGACCCAGCATCGCAGCTGCCACCTCCAAACTGCTCCTGCCTTCTTCCGGCAGTGGCGGCTTCGGCAAGGCCAGCTCCGAGCACCTGGAGCTGGTCCTCGGCCTCACCGAAGCCGCTGCTGCTGCTGCTGGAGGAGAAGAAGGGCTGGGAGCTCGGGGCTGGCCTCACTGATTAGACAGTCGGCTCAGTCTTGTAAAAAATCTGGCTGCAGAAGTCTGGTCCACAATGGAAGCATTTTAGTTGGGGAGCTGTACAGTTATGGGACTCTAATGGTAAGCATAGGGTGTTCAGAACTTGGAACGTCAGGTTAAAAATCAGTAAAACTTAAATGTTAGACATTGTTGCTATGAACATTAAAAAGTGGAGGCGTATAACTTGTGGACTATAATTCTACTGCCTCCCCCTCTCTTTGAAGAGACATTTCATTCACATCCCCGGAAGGAATCTCCTATCCCAGTCAAATTTGTGTTAAATTTCTGTTTTCGGGGGTCTTTTTCATCATCTGGAACGGATTAATCCACTTTCCCATTACTTTCTATGGGAAAAGTTCATTTGATGTAAGTCATGTTTGACTTACGTCTAGACCTCTGGAACGGATTAATGATGTAAGTCAAGGTTCCACTGTACAGGCATTTAACCACTGCGCCACGAGGCTCTTAAGCAAGATGACATTTTGTGAGAAACACCGCCAAAAAAGCATTGTTTGCATAATTATGTTTTAAACTACCCACTCTATGGGTAGTTATATGCCACTCTATAGTGCTTTAGCATGTAAGTTGAGACAACAACCACCTTTTCTTTTAGATTTGTCATCTATTACGAGTCAGTCATAGCATTAGAATCATCCTAGAACTGCAAAGCTGCAAAAGTTCCTATGGATCATTGGGTCCGGCCTGTCAAGGAGGCACAGTTGGGTTGGGGGTTCAAAACCCCTACCTCTGGCTCCACAACTACTGAGCTATCCAGCAGTTAGATTCAGGGTTAACTTATAGGGTCGGGGTGTTAACCTTTGGGAGCACTCTATTCACAGAGTGGGTTTACATTTCTTTGGATGCCAGAAGCAAACAACTACAACTACACCTGTACAGGGTTTTAAAACTTCTACCTATGCTGTCATGACATTAAGGAACTCGCTCATGTGCGCTGATCTCATCCACAGATCACCGAGGTCTGCTGGCAACATGTGGCGGTGGAATACATAACACTTTGCAAGCTTTATGCCAGGACTGATAATCAGCCATGGACGGCATAAAATATTCAAAGTGTTATTTATTTCACCGCCTCAAGTTGCTAGCAGAGTTGTTTCACATTTCAGAGTACTGTAATAAGATGTAGAGTGGTTCACAGACCGATGTTAAACAACTGGCACTCTGAGCATTAATGTCTAGGCAAATACATTGTGAATTGTATTTCCAACACTATAACGTTGCTACAGTATAGTGCTATCGCAGCCTTTACAGTATGGCTTGAGAGATTGCATAGATTGAATTACAGAAGAGACATAGTGCTTAAGAAGGGTCAAGAAATTTACTACATTGTTATCTACGGTACTATTAAGTTGGAACTGATTTATAGCAATCCCAAAAGGGCTTTGGAGTTACATGAGATATTTAAGGGGTGGTTTTACCAGTTTCTTTTCCTGCATTGAGTTTCCACAGGTAAGTGGCAATTTGAACACCGGCCTCCTCATTCCTAGTCTGTTATTTTATTTGCTATGCCATAATGGCTGCCCGATTTTCTATAGTTAACATTAAAAAGTGACTGGAGATGTTACAGTATAATTAAACTTTCTGCACCAGACTGTTAGAAGTAACTGATGCTAAGAATGCCAGTACTGACAGAGTGTATCTATGTGAAATAACCTGCACAAATCAAGCATTTGAGGTACATCTCTGCTTTTATACCACACACCTCTGCTTTTTATACCACACAGATTTATTAACTTATACCATACAATTTATAAATCATTCATGCTATTAACCCCTATTTCCAAAATTTGTTGACAGTGAGAATGTAGGTTCAAAGCCATTTACCTTGATAGGCAAATACTGCAGACTCTGTCTTTTGCGTAACAGTCACAGGTCAAGCTAGCTGGACAACTGCTGGCAGATTTCTTGGGTAACCCATTATTCACAGCTGAAGTTGGCTTCTTCTTTGCAGACAATTTTCTAGATATAATATCTGCCACTTTGGGCTGCTTTACGAGCTGCAATAAATGTTATATTTATAAAGGAGAAATATTTAAACATAACTTTGATTCTAACTATACTCAAAGAAGTAAAGAGTTGCATTAAATAGCATTTACAAAGGCAACATGCCAAGTTCACAACATTTGCTAGCAATAAATCCCAATGGGCATTAAAATATAGCAAGATATTTCAAGAATTCCGATTTAGTAAGATTCAGAGAAAATAAACATTTTACTAACTACATTAATACCCAAAACTCTTTAGCATTATGAAACCAGTAAAACAGGCTTGTAAACTCCAGGGTCTTAACCCAAACAAAAACTGACTCATGCTTTAGTCCCACTGAAATTATGGGACTTCACTTAGTAGTACCATACTACACGTGATGCTCAACAGAGTTATAGCCAAAAACAGCAATCTGGTCTCAAGTTATGAATTTTGCACAGTAATATGCAGTTGTGATAATCATGTCATACATTCTTCTCTCTCTCTCTCTCTCTCTCTCTGTTACATCTAAATGTCTGCCACTGGGTATGGGGAAATGCATGCAATGATTATGTCATCTCCGTGGTTTAGACAACTGTAATGCGCTCTAGATTGCTGACTGAGATGTGTTACAGAGGTCACATTACACCCCTATTAAAGCAGCTCTACTGGCTGCCAATCAGCTGTTGGGCACAATTCAAAGTGCTGGTTTTAACTTACAAAGTACTAAATGGCCTGGGTCCAAGCTACTTCAAAGACTGAATCTCACAGTATGAACCAGCTCAGGTGCTAAGGTCATCAGGAGAGGCCTTTCTCTCCATCCTGCCACCTTCACAGTTGTGTCTCAGAAGAACACATGAAAGGGCCTTCTCGGCTGCTGCTCCAAGACTTTGGAACTCCCTCCCACTGGAGGCCAGGACTGCCCCATCATGCTGTCTTTCTGGAAAAAGGCAAAGACCTTCCCCTCCAGGGAAGGAGGGCCAGATGGACTACCTGTTATGTGACTTTTTAGATGGATTATCGTATCTGATTACATTGACTGACTTCATAAGTACACCTGCTTTCCACATTAGTTTCCATCCCTCATTATGGATTTTTTTTTCTTTTAACTGTTTGTGTGCTCTTTTTAGTTTAATGTTGTAAGATGCGTTTTCTAATTCCCTGTTCTTTAGTTTGAATATGTTTTAAATGTTCTGGGCTGTATACTGTCCCTGATTATTGTAAGCTGTCTTGGGTCCTTTTCCAAGGAGAAAGGTAAAATATTCTAAATAAATAAATAAATAAATAAATAAATAAATAAATAAATAAATAAATAAATGGGACAGGGAAGAGGGAAACTGAACATGGAGTTGCTATTTTGGACAGCAAATATGTTTGTCATCAAGCTCAGTTCAGCTCTTTTTTTGTGAATAGTTGTCTTACTAATGTTTAAGGGTCTTAATTGTAACCAAATTTATCCCTAATGGGACCCAGTGGTGGATTACTCACCACAAACTACAAAAAGAGGCAGTTTTCTCCTAGTTTAGATTTTTTTTCTACCTACTTGCCTGTGGGGCAGTTTTACTCATTAAGTGAGAGCCTCAGTAAAAACTAGTACTAAATAACAATATTACAAGTACATAATTGTACTTGTGTTACAAGGACTGGTGAATGACAGTTCAGATCATATGGGCAGACATGCTAGTAAAACAATGTGTCAATATATTTTGGCACTTTCTCCAATATACAGATAAACTATCTCTGGCAAGTCACTTCGTTCATGTTTGTTGCATCTTTGCCATGTAATACCTGAGTCGCATCAAGCAAAGCAGACCAAAATGTTTGGAACAGTGGTTCTCAACCTGGGATAAACCAGGCGTTCTCAGAGTGCAATCCATCATCAGCTGTGCTGGACGGAGTTTCTGTAGCTGCGGTCCAAGAACACCTGTTAAGTTTCACAAAGTGTGACATCACTATTTGTGTGTGTGCATGTGTGTGGGGGGGGGGGAGGGGACTGTGGCCTGGAAGGTCTTATTTGCACTTCAGTTTTCGTAATTCTTCACAAATGGCTAACTAGGCCAACAATTATCTGGAGGTCACAACTGTCACCTCCACACTCTGAAGCGGCCATTCTCAAGGGAAGCCAGATAGCTTCCTGGGGAACCCCTGGAAAACCTGAAGGGGGCCACAGACCGGAAACAATTCCCACACACCACTTTATAAGATATGTTATGCGACTTTTAGGTCTGTACAGTACGGTTGCCGTATCCTTGGGAGATCGGTTCCCCGGCAGATAGTGAAATCCGCGGATAAGAGCAAGCGCTCTTATCAGAGGATAATGGTGGCAGAAGGAGTGCTGAGGTGCAAACTATGGCCCCGGTCACCTCCCAAATGGCAAGGAAGGAAGAACTATTTTTCCCCCTTTCTCCTTGCTGCTTGGCTGAGGCAAGGAGAAAAAAAAAGAAAACAACTTTATTCCCTCCTTGCCGCTGCTGCCACCACTGTCCAGCTGGACGGCAGCAGCGACAAGGAGGGCAGAAAAATTAACAAAACCGCCCCCAATGCACACCGCCCTCCTCCTCACCGCCACCGCTGCCACCACTGCAGCGGGCCAGCAAGGGGTGGGGTGAGGACTCCCCCGGCTGGCCAACTGGCCTTTGAACTTCTGGGTCAGGTCCCAAACAGATCAAAAGTAGGGAGGGGCACAAAACGAAAGACTAAAAAATGCTCCTTCGTTAGATAACGAAATGAAACGAGAAAGCAGCATTTCATTACAGACGAAACAAAACAGTGTTTTTCCAGCTCCAGAACCGTTTTGTCTCATCCATAAAAGGGGTCCCTTACCTGCTGGGACTGGAGGCCCTGTTGCCCCTGCCACCACTGCCACTGCTGGAGAGGGCAAGCGGGGCCTATGGGAAGCCCTGCGGCAGCCGCCGTAAAACCCGGGTGGAGAGAGCGAGTGAGGCCGAAGAGAGGCCCCGCAGCCGCCACCGCCTCCAGCGCTGAGAAAGCTGCCGGAGTGGGCGAGCTGGGCCTGCAGGAGGCCCTGCTGCCACCGCCACCACCGCTGCCGCCGAGGACTCCGGGTGGAGATGGTGCGCAAGGCAGGTGGGAGGCCCGGTGGCGTCCTCACTGTGCCTTCCCTCCTTGCCACAGCTTGCCCGCGGGTGCCTGCGAGAAAGGAGGGGGAGGGAGAAGCGAGCCTGCCGGGACACTTCCTTCCTTCTCTAGCCCCACTCCCGCCTGCGGTTTCCGGTGCTTTTAAAGGGTGAATAAAACCCTCTGTGGCAGCCCCGAGAGCTGTCAACTGGCCACCTTGTTGCAGATTTAAATAATCTGCCACTCCGAGGCGGGGGGGGGAATCCCATCCCAGCTCTCCGCATCTGCAACGTGGTGGCCACTTGACAGCTCTAGGGGCTCCCATAGAGGGCTTTATGTTTTGAAATGGTTGGAGACTGAAGGTGGGAGTGGGGCTTGAGAAGGGAGGGAAGACACCGGGCACAGCCGCTGCCGCCAAGGACCCTGCTGGAGAGGGTAAGCGAGGCTGGTGAGAGGTCTCGCCGTGGCCGCTGCATCCCCTGCCAGAGAGGTCGAACGGGGCTTGCAGGAGGACCCGCCGCCGCCACTGCCGCCGAGAACTCCTGGTGGAGAGGGCGAGTGAGGCCAGCTGGAGGCCCTGCTGCCGCCGCCGCCGCCACCGGAGCCCCCCAGCTGTCCAGAGGGGGCGAGGGGGGGGCGGCAGGCCCTCCGCTGCCGCCGGAGCCCAGAAAGAGGAGTAGAAGTCCCCTGCCAAGGTAGAAGAACGAAACATTTTGTTATTGCTTCGTTTCATACCTTTTCCCAAAAATTCTTATGAAGTGAAACAAACTGAAATGCCGGGGGCGAAACGGAATGAAACGAAACACAGCTTTTCTGTTTTGTGCCCACCTGCTCAAACTTCCGCTCTGCCGCCAGGGACCTGAGCAAGAAATTCAAAGTCCCCACCTCAACCCTCTGGAGTGTGTCTGGCCCGCGGCGTCAGTGGTGGTGGTAGGGGGAAAAACACCGCCAGCCAGGCACTCTCCGGAGGGGTGAGGTGGGGACTTTGAATTT
The DNA here is from genome assembly GCA_029282475.1 of Phrynocephalus forsythii. Lineage (NCBI taxonomy): Eukaryota > Metazoa > Chordata > Lepidosauria > Squamata > Agamidae > Phrynocephalus > Phrynocephalus forsythii. The sequence continues at coordinate 32,753,829 of JAPFRF010000005.1, forward strand.
CTTGCTCAGGTCCTGGGCTGCGGATTAGAAGTTTGAGCAGGAAATTCAAAACTTCCACCGCCTGGGACCAAACCGGGAAGTTCAAAGGCCAGTTGGCCATCCTGGTGTGTCCCGCCACAGGCCAACAAGGCAGCAAGAAGGAGGGTGGTGGGCATCAGCAGCGGTTTTATTTTTAATTTCCCCCCTCCTTGCCCCCCCCATCACCAACTGTGGATAACTGAATCAGCGGTTAGTGAATCAGTGGATAAGGGGGTTGTACTGCACTTCTTTATGGCTATGGCCAAAAAAGGGTTGAGAATGGCCACTTTCATGAGCAACTTAAGACATTAGCATATTAAAACAGTCAGCCAGGGACACTCACCTTATACAATAAGCTTCCAATTGCTGGCTGAAAATTCTGAACAGCAACATATAGGAAGTTCTGAGCAAATGCATTTCACATTCATTACCCTGATGAATCTGAGTCATCTAATCTTCAAATATTATTAATAGTAGGCAAACCTATGAATATGCAATTGATGTATCAGTTCATGCTTACTTTCACTGAGGAACGGTCTTGAAATGCAGAACTTCGGACATTAAAATTTCTCTCCCCAAACACAGAGCGCTGAACTGAAAGGCATTCAGGCCCCTCCTAAAGTTTCAGAAAAAGGAAAATAATAAGTGGCTCTTTCAAACATAGTCAGCCACAACCTTTTACATGAGTATCATCTGGTTTACACAGCACACGACCGCTTTCTAAAGAGAATAAGGCAGGCATTTAGATTGTTATGGAGTAACATTCTCCTTATATTTCACTTAATTGAAAGTACTATCCTTTCTATTTCAGGCAACTTAATAAATAAGGCTTTGGTTTCATGTAACATTTACATGTCTTCATCCAATTTTCCACTACTTCTTTCCAGAAAAAGAATACACTAATGAGTACAGCAGTGTATCGTATACATATGGTTAAACACCGTATACTCAGTCTAATGCACGTGGCAGCACACCTCAGTATGGAGAGATGCTGTGGCAGAGAAAGTAGAGCAGATATTTTAGTTCGGCAATAATTAACCTACAACAGTTTCCGGGAAAACTGGCCATACTCTCCTACAAACACTGCACAAGTACAATTACTACAGAGAAACATATTCCAGTCTTCTGAGTTGCATGCTTTTCCTGAGCGCGTTTCAATACTTTTCAAAAGCACAAAGGTTTTGAAATAAAGAGTGACATTTTATCCTAGTACTCCATCTCCCCCTGTTGGATGAAGCAAATCGTTTAAGTTCACACAACAAAATTATGGAAGCAGCACAGAACCTTTCTTTTGTGTCCTTGTTTAATCTGGGTTTGTGAAATGGAACAAGGCCTTTTATGAGCCGTTTTTGTAGCTGACTGATGAATGAGCTGCTTAGGTGCTGTGGAAGTGACAGAAACCTGGTTTCCCAGCGCTATCTGGGGCTTATTGTATGCACCACTTCCCTGCTGGGCGTCAGACTGGATGACTTTTAGAAGTTCTATTTTTGTATCAGGAGTTCCTTGTGCCAAACCGAAGTCGACCAGGGCATACCTAAAACATAATTTTAAAACACACCCTTGTCAATTATGTAACACACATGTATCAACGGCAGTTTTATTTCTATCAGAAATCAAAAGCTTTGCCTTTATGTTATTTTAAAGATGGCAACAGTGGGTAACACTGATCGTTCTACTGAAGCCTATAAAAACACTCCTCTAAACAAAAAGAAAAAAACAAAAAGAAAAAAGAAATTTCATTTCATGATTTATTTTTATTATTATTATTATTATTATTATTATTATTATTATTATTATTATTATTATTATTATTATTATTATTATTATTATTATTGCAATGAGGCATTTTGCTTTCTACTGACAAACTATACTATCTGGGGCATGAAGCAAGTACCTATTATGCAACATTATATTTTTTCATATTGGGAAAAATAATTTCAAGGAGATATAATGTACCTCAGAAACTAATTTCCATTTTTTCTGGGTAACTTCTACAACTTTATTTATTTATTTTATTTATTTATATAGCTTGTATGCCGCCCACTACCCAAAGGTCTCCGGGCGGCTCACAACTTGTTGTTTAAACTTGTTGTTTAAGAAATAAATGCTAACTAAAGCCAAGGAGGGGTTACCCCTCATCACATGCTGCAGAATATGAATACAAATCAACTAAATATGACCTATCTAGCAAACAGGCGTGAGTAATATACAATAAAAGGATAAGCTACAGATTTGATCATAATAGAGGGCCAATGCCCCCTTGTGAAGGTTGGTTTTTATCTGAAAACGATCAAGTAGCAAAGGGTTTACCTTACAATTTCAATCTTTTCTTTTGCCATCTATCAGTAGTGGCGAATCTTTGGCATTCTAGATGCTTTGGACCACAACTCCCAGAATTCCAAGCACATATTGCCAATGACAAAAGACTGTGGGAGCGGTGGTCCAAAACATCTAGCATGCTGAAATTTCATCACCACTGCCATATATTTAATAATGTTAGAAGAGCCATACTGGATCAGATGAAATGCTCATCTAGCCCAACATTCTGCTTATACCATGTTCAATCAGTAGCTAGTGTCAAGTGTCCTCTTAGAGCAGTATTTCCCAACCTGGGGATCATGACCCCCAATGAGGTTGCAAAGAGTTCTCTGGGTGGGGTAAGATTCACAGGTCGCCTTATATGTATTGTAGCCCTTGTTAAATAACCTTTAAGTTAGTGTGTATTTGTAAGTACAGTAGGACCTCCATATCTGCAGAGGATTGGTTCCAGGCCACCTCGCGGATATTGAAATCTGCGGATAAGAACAAACACTCCTATCCGGGGCTGACGGTGGTGACAAGAGTGGTGGGGTGTTGGAGGTGAATGCTTTCACCCCCCCCAACAGCCCCCGAATGCTGGGAAGCACCAAGGGACCTCCTCAGTGAGAGTGGTGGGGTACTGGCACGGCTCCCCCCCCCCTGCCACTAACCCACTCCCGCTGTGCAGGCTGGTGGACCAGGCAGCAGGAGAGAACGCCTTCATTCTACCTGGTCTGCCCAGCTGCTGCACCTTCGGGTGAACTGGGCAACACGAAGGCACTCTCTCCTGCTGCCTTGTCCGCTGACCTACCCAGTGGGAATCCTGGTGCCGTCCAGTCCGCCGCCCAGGCAGCACAGGTTTTGTCTCCGACACCCCACCGCCCCCTGATCGCTAACCGCGGATAACTGAATCCGCGGATGGCAAATCAGCAGATACAGGGGTGATAATGTATATGAAAGCACCTACTTTTAAAATGTCTTTTTATGCAAACATGCCAGGAAGGTCACAGATTACTTGGTTATTATAAAAAGGGGGTCACGATCAAGGAAAGTTGGGAACCACTGTCTTAGAACAGCAGTCCCCAACCTTTTAGGACCAGGGATTGGTTTTGTTCCTATGCCGGGCTTCTCAGGTTCTAGGATGCATGCAAAAAATCTCCCTCGAGTTCCATTGCAACCTAAACAATAATGGGTGTGCAGGGAAAGAAATGTCCCTTGTGGGAGAGGGATGGGGAGAGATTCTGGTGTGCCCACTTGGGCATGAATCTCAAAGAAAACCTTGTAGCCTGGTTTGCTGGTCCTTGTCTGTGAGATTAATACATCTGTGCCCCCCCCCCAATCCTATATTCCTCATCACCTTATAAAGGAATTCTGCCCCTAGTACTGGAGGTGTCATCTAGCCATCCTGACTAGCTGCCATCACAGGATACAACTTCCACCAATTTATTCAAGTCTCCTTGAAAGTGACCTCAATTGGCAGCCACCCATATATCTTTCAATAGTGAACTTGATACCTTAGAAACACTGTCTCGTTGCATCTCAGTTCAGGTGCCCAGTGCTTGCCACTGATTATCTAGTGAAGTTGTGTTTTTGAAGAATATAATATACTGCCCAAATTTGAGAAATGAACTTAACTCACTGAAACATGGAGACTTACTCTTTCAGCTGCCTGTTGTACAAGAAGTTGCTGGGCTTGACATCGCGATGAACAATGCCAAAGTGATGAATACGTTTCAAAGCTTTAAGGAGATTAAACATATAATCTCTTACTTCTTCAAAGGAGAGAGAGTTCAAGATGTCCTAGAAGAATGTTGAAATAAGTAACAGTACAACAACTTGCAATTTTTTTTTAGTTCTTCTCGTAAAATAAGAAACTTACCAAAAAAGATTCATGTTCCAGGTATGGCATAACAATAACCACATGGTCATTTTTTCTAAAACAGCATTTAACTCCCATGACATTATCCTGGCCTCTAAAAGAGAAAGAAAAGTTGGTATTTTTTTCCTCACAAAGCCCGCTTGTCAACATTTGTGAACATTACTGCATCTCCGTATTCCTTTTAAGGTGCTTCAGTCTCCTCTGAGCAAAAGCTCTGCATAGTGAGCCCTATTACTCAAACAAGTTAAATTAAAGAGCACCAGTTATACTGAACAGTACTAAGTAGACAACAGGGTGGTGTGTAAGCATGACACATGCACACCAATGGAGTATTGGGTTCAGAATCTTATTTTCAGAGAATGTGAAGTTTGTTTCCCCCTTTCCTTTGAAAAGAGGAAATGTCTAACCTTGAAGATGTGTTAATACCATGAGGCACCATATAAATCTAAAATAAAGCTAGGTTGTCAAAAATTGGCTTGCAATGCATATGAGGAATGCTGGATGAAACCTGATGAAAATGCTTTCTTGTGCTAGGAAGGAAGAATACAGTGCTTTTATTTTGTCAGAAAAGAAAAAAGGGAGGAAGACAGCAGATAAAACCTACAATTCTGAATTATTTAAACTATACAAACATTAATTTTCTATAGTCCCAAGATACATAAGCCTAATTAGGAGTGAACATCTTGTGATCCTCTATATACAGCTGACCACGCATCACATCACCTCTGACTACTGACTATGCTGCCTTGAATGGATGGAAGCTGAAGTCCAGCAACATATGGAGGGCTACATATGGTGGTGCATCTGTAAGAACAGGTTACTCACCTGTAAACGTAGTTCTTCGAGTAACGCCTCTGTGAATTCCCACTATTGGGTTTTCCCTCTGCGCGCCTGCGCAGCCACCGGACTTTCTAGAGCTTTCGCTCAGCTCCTAGGGACCTCCTCCTTCCCCTCTGCGCATGCTTAGGAACTCCCGCGCTGCCTCCTGCAGTTCCCCTCATGTCCGCCACTGCAACAAAAGAGAAGAGAGAGACGTGACGGACCGAGGGGAGGACGGGCGGGGAGTGGGAATGCACAGAGGCGTTACTCGAAGAACTACGTTTACAGGTGAGTAACCTGTTCTTCTCCTTCGTAGCCTCTGTGAATACCCACTATTGGGAGATTAGCAAGCTAACTTACTGGTGGTGGGCCGTCACGGGATAGAATATGAGAGGACGGCTCTACCAAACGCCGCATCCGCCCTGGCTCTGACATCCAACCTGTAATGATGGGCAAAGGTGGAAGGAGTGGACCACGTGGCTGCCTTGCAGACGTCTTGCAGGGGGACCCCTTTGAGGAAAGCCGAAGAGGACGACACTGCCCTTGTCGAGTGCCCCCTGGGGGTGTCCGGAAGAGCAGTGCCCGAGAGTTGGTAGGTAAGGCAAATGGTGGCCACAATCCATTTGGACAGTGTCTGGGCTGTCACTGGGAGCCCTACGGCAGGTCTTGAGGTGTGGACAAAGAGTCTGGGCGTAGCGCGGATGGACTTAGTCCTGGCCGAGTAGAACAATAACGCCCTGCGTACATCAAGGGTGTGTAGCGCTCGCTCAAGGGCATTCTGTGGAGATGGGAAAAATGCAGGTAGAACAAGTGGGTGGCTGAGATGAAAGTGTGACACCACCTTGGGGAGAAATGTGATGTCCGGGTATAGGGTCACCTTGTCCGGAAAAAAATTGGAGAAAGGGCGGGTCGACTCGTAGTGCTGCCAGTCCCGAAGATCTTCTCGCAGATGTAATGGCGAGGAGGAAAGCCACCTTTAAAGACAGCTGATGGAGAGGCACGGTTGCCAGGGGCTCAAAGGGGTGTTTTGTGAGCCCCTTGAGGACTAGCGTCAGAGACCATTGGGGGGGAATAGGCGGCCGGTAAGGGCGGATATTCGCTGCCCCCTTGAGAAATTTCTTGACCAATGGGTGCCTGAAGAGGGTGGCAGAACTAGAGTCCACAGGCTGATGTGCTACCACGGCAGCCAAATACACCTTCAGTGTGGAGTGTGATAGGCCTGCATTAAACAGATGTAGGAGGAAGTCTAGCAGGGTGTCCACTGTAGTAGGACAGGGCTGTCGTCGGTGTTCGCCCGTGAAGCGGATGAAAGAGGCCCACTTGGCCCTGTAAAGGGCCATGGTGGAAGGTTTCCTGGCCCGAGTGAGGACATCCTCTATAGAGAATGGACGAGCCACGCCGTGAGGTGTAGAGACTGCGGGTTCGGATGGAGCAGTCTGCCTTCGTTCTGAGAGAGCAGATCTGGATGTTGTGGGAGATGGGTGTATTCCGATGACATCTCCCTGAGTGTGAGAAACCACGGTTGGCGTGGCCACCATGGGGCAATGAGAATTGTTCGAGTGCGCTCGTGGCGGAGTCGTATCACAGTTCTGTGGATCAGGGGGAGAGGGGGGAAGGCGTAGGCGTTCATCCCCTCCCAAGATGTGGACAGGGCGTCTCCCATGGATTGGAGACCTCGTCCGGCCCGGGAGCAGTAGGACGGGCATTTGGCATTCGTCTGAGATGCAAAGAGATTGACCGTCGGTGTCCCCCAGCGACGACACAGTGCGTCGAAGACTGGTTGGCTGAGCGTCCATTCGTGGTCGTTGGAGAGCTGGCGGCTGAGACTGTCTGCTAAGACATTGTCGTGAGATGCAATGTGGACAGCTGTGAGCATGATTCCCCTGTGGTAGCACCACGTCCAGATGTCCAGGGTTATGGACAGGAGGGTCCGTGACCGGGTGCCCCCTTGTTTGTTTATGTAGTGGAGCGCCGTCGTGTTGTCCGTGACAATGAGGACTGGGCGGCCTTTGATCAGAGGTGCAAAGGATTTCAGAGCATTGAATATAGCCATAAGCTCCAGATAATTGATATGCCGGTTTGTGAGGGACGGGGGCCACGTTCCGTGTGCACGCAGGCGTCCGCAGTGCGCCCCCCCATCCGGTCGGACTGGCATCCGTGGTGATCTGATGACGGGGATACGGCTGCTGAAACGACCGGCCCACGCTGAGGTTGCATGGTGAGGCCCACCATTGGAGGGCACGATGGAGGCTCAGTGTCACGCGAAGCCGCTTGTATGGGCTGTGCCTGAAGGGGTGGAAGCGAGCCAGCAGCCAGGCTTGTAGGGGTCGCAGCTTGAGGCGGGCATACTGCAGCACAGCCGTGGTTGATGACATGAGTCCCAGGAGGTGCTGGGCAGTAAGGGCCGAGACCCAACAATGTGGCTTGAAGTTGCAAAGAGCCAGCTGGATTTTGTGTTTCCTGTCTGGTGGCAGGAAGGCCTTTCCCCGTCTGGAGTTCAAGATTGCCCCTATAAACAGTACCGACTGCGTCGGGCACAGGACCGACTTGCTGATATTGATCGTGAGACCCAGGGAAGTGAGGAACCGGATTGTGAACTGAAGGTGTTGTGTTGCTTTTTGTTTCGTGGGCGAGACGATCAACCAATCGTCGAGATATGGGAACACATTGACTCCCTTCAGCCGAAGGGAAGCTGCCACTGGGGCGAGGCACTTGGTGAACACCCTCGGAGCGGTGGAGAGTCCGAAGGGGAGCGCCTTGAACTGGTAAGTCATTGTGCCTATTCTGAATCGTAGGTACTTTCGATGGGATGGTCGAATGGTGATATGGAAATAAGCGTCCTGCAGATCCAGGACTGTGAACCAATCTCCCTTTTGCAACAGTGGGATGATGGACTCCAGTGTAGTCATCCTGAACTTCCTGGGTTTCATGAACAGGTTGAGTGCCCTGAGGTCCAAAATAGGACGGAGAGTGTTGTCCCTTTTGGGGATGGTGAAGTATCTCGAGTAGAAGCCCGATATATCGTCTGGCGGCACCTCCTCGATAGCGTCCTTGTGGAGCAAAGTCTGTACTTCCTGGTACAGGGTGTCGGAGGGAGGCGTGACTATCACTCGCCGCATTGGAGGGTGCTGATGGAACTCGATGGCATAACCCTCGCGAATGACGTTGAGGACCCAACCGTCCGATGTGATGTTTGCCCACTGAGGGAGAAAGGGTCGTAGTCGTATGTCTGCAGGTGGGGGAGAACGAGAGGTCAGGTCAGGAAGTGTGCTTCGGCTTCCTGTCATAACGGCGGTTGGTCTGTGGTTGTCGAGGTCGTGGCTGCTGGTGCTGTCGGTAATACTGGGGCTGGTATGGGGGCTTGCCGCGCTGTTGACTACGCATGCCCGAGGGGGTGTACGGGCGACGCCACTGGTATGACGCTGACCGTGGTGTGGCTTGACCCGCTGAGCCTTGATATGCGTAGGAGCGGGCTGTCTTCCGCATTTTCAAGATGTTGTCCAATGATTCATCCGTAGTCGCGGCAAAGAGTCCGTCTCCGTCGAATGGAGCACCCTCAATTCTGTTGCGTGCATCATCCGTGATGGTGACTGTACGTAGCCAGGCATGGCGGCGCAAATAGATGGCATTGGCAATCTGTCTGGCTGAAGCGTCTGCAATGTGACATGAGGCAATGGTTTGATAGTCTAGGAGCGTTAAAAGCTCTGCGTGGTATGCCACCATTTTCGCTTTGGCATCATCAGGGAGCTGATCGAACACTGGCAGCATCTCCAGCAGGATGTGCCTGGAATAAGCTTCCATGGCGCATAGATGATTTGTGGTTCTAAGAGAGAAGGAAGCTAGGGAGTATTGCTTCTTCCCAATAAGGTCCAGCTTTCTGCCCTCCTTGTTGCTCGGTGTGGTGGTGGAGGTGTTTTTGGCCCTGTTCTGGGTGGCGTTGACAATGAGCGAGTTCGGCAGAGGGTGTCTAGCCAAGAACTCCACTTCGTCCCCATGAGTGCGGTACAGGTTATCAGTGCGCCTAGGCATGAGCGGCGTGGAGGCAGGCTTATTCAGCGAGGCCTTAGCAGATTGGAGGAGGGATGGAATGAATCCCAGTCTAAGCGGTGGGGTCCTGTGCTTTCGGAGGTGGCCAAAAAATTTGCAGGAGCCTCTGGCATCCGGGAGCTCGACTTGGAGTTCCATGACTTGTGCCACCTTATTAATGATCTTCGAATAGGTCGAGAAGTCCTCCTCTGGTGAGGTTACAAATGTGTCCCCCATCTCCGAATCCTGTGTCCGGCGCTGGTCTTGGGCAGTGTGTGAGGACTGTACCGATTGGTTGTCATCATCATAGTCCGAAAGTATTGAACGGTCCATAGAGGCTGGCGTGAGGGAGCGTTGGCGCCGAGGGGGGCTAGATGGTGGCCGTTCTCCAGTGGGTTGGTTCGCCGATTGTGAGGAACACTGGCGCGATGGAGAACACCTTGGAGCACGACCGTGGGGGTCGTGGGGTGCGTCCTTAGAGGTATGAGCACAGGCTGCGTGCGAGGTGAACTGGTGGGCGTTGCGGCGGCTGTCATCACGGCACTTGCTCTTATGGTGGTGCTTGGGGGTAGACGAGCGTGATGATGATGAGGAGTAACGTCTCCGGTGGCGTCTAGCCCTCGAGTCGTCCGAGGACGAGGAGGAAACATCACGATGCCGTCTGCGCTTCCGGCCCTTCGCTGCTGGGGAGCGGCGTTTGTGGCGCTCCTTGCCCCTCCGAGTGGCCCGTGCTGAGCAACGGGAGCGGGAGCGTGCCCTATCGGAATCCCTGTCCGTAGTCGAAGAGGTGGAGTCTGATTTAGAGTCAGAGTATGCTCGCTTACGGGCACGGTGGCGGTGTCTTGCAGGGGAGCCATGAGCGCTGTCGCATGCTCGATCGCGTCGAGGGAGGCGGGGCTGCTGCTGATGTTGCGGCAGCGAGGGCGTGTGGAGAAGTGTCTCTACCCGTAGCGGGGGAGAGCGAGCGGTGCGTTCGATAGCAACCGCTTGAGAGGCAAGTCCCCTGGTGATGTCGTGGGAGCCTCCAAAGTCAGGCAAGCCGCCTGTGCCGTGCTGTCGCACCTCCGTTATCATGCGCCTGGATGGAGATGTGTGCGCTCCGCCCTCAGATCGCGAGGATACTGGAGAGGCGGGGGCATGCTGTGCTGCTGTCGAGCCGGCAGCATGATCGTCACGTGCTCCCTCAGAGTTGGCAGCGAGCCCCATAGTTGGCCCAGGAGGCAGTTGACGGAGGGGTGCCAGAGGGGCAGCAGAACATGCTGCTTGAGAATGGGCCGAGACGGGCACCTTTTTCTGCTTCTTTTTGGCCGGCTGGGCGGCCATGGCCGATCGGGAAGTCCGGGAGGATTTAGAGGCAAGCGAGGTCGGCGAAGACTCTGTGCGGGTTTGTTGAGCCTCCATCGGTCTAAGGGACTGCTCCCAAAGGTAGACCCGCAAACGCCCTTGCCTCTGCTTCAGTGCCGGTTTGGAAAGTTTTTGGCACTCAACACAGCTGTCTGGTTGATGGGCTTCCCCCAAACAGTAGAGACAAGTATTATGTCCGTCGGAAACAGAGATTTTGTTGGGGCACCGGGAGCAGCGTTTGAACAACGCTCCCGGGGCCATAAACGGTCGGGGGGGGGAGGGGGGTCGAAATAAAAGTAAAAAGAAAAATAATATCCAAGAGGTAAAAGAAAATAACTACTTAACTCAGTAGGAGGGAAAGTAAACTCAAATAAGCTGCAAATTCTGTCTTTTCAGGAGCTGAGAGAAACCACGTCCGTTGCTGGCGGCGGCAAAAAAGGAACTGCAGGAGGCAGCGCGGGAGTTCCTAAGCATGCGCAGAGGGGAAGGAGGAGGTCCCTAGGAGCTGAGCGAAAGCTCTAGAAAGTCCGATGGCTGCGCAGGCGCGCAGAGGGAAAACCCAATAGTGGGTATTCACAGAGGCTACGAAGGAGAACCTAAATCTTTTAATTCAGATTACAGTGGTAGCTCAAGTTATGAACACCCCAAATTATGGAAAATTCAAGTTACAAAAAGAAATCCGCAGGTATAGGAAAAATTCGAGTTGTAAATTTTTTATCTCGAAACGCAGTTTCCCATAGGAATGCATTGGAAATGGATTAATTCATTCAGGAGGCTAGAAAAGAGACAAAAACACCCGTTTTTGTGCGCAAAACTCTTTATGAAGTGCTCTTTCAAGGCATGCAAACTGTACAGGGACATGACTGATCCAGAATAAACATTTCAAACAGCACACACCAAAATTTTTGAACATGCTACAGAACAGTTCAGTGCACTATAAATACATGCACACTGTGCATGTCTTTAAAGTGCACTTTATAAAGAGTTTTGCACACAAAAACCCTGAGAGTTTTCGTCTTTTTTTCAAGCCTCCGGAATGAATTAATCCATTTCCAATGCATTCCTATGCATTCAAGTTAAGAAAATTTTGAGTTAAGAAAATGTACTGCGAATGGATTAATTTCTTAACTCGAGGTACCACTCTATTTTAGTGACTCATTGTTGTATTTTTATTTTAGGGCAGAGACCACACAGACCCACTTAGTTTACCACATTAGCACACACTTCATTGAAAACTTGCCATTTTATGGATTATTCGTCTGATGCCATTTTTGTGCTACTCCCATCGTCGCAGCATGATTAATGGGATATTAAAGACAAGTAGCCCTAACAACAGAGATGTGCCAGAAAGCTCTCCTCAAAATTAAACAGCTACACAAAAGACATACGATGAAGGCATGAAACAAAGCCACGTGACGATCAACAAGCTTGCCAAATCTCCTGCAAAGATAAAATCTTTCTTCAAGCTTACCCTGCTACTATAAGGCACTGAAGCTCAGCAGCGATTCGTACAGGATGGCTAGTCGGAATCAGGTGTTTCAAAGCTACTTTCTCTTCATGGCCTCCTTGTTGCTGGGCTATGGCTAAATACACTGAACTAAATGTGCCTGTAAAAAAAGGCAAATTATTTAGGATACATTTAACCTTGCTAAAAGATATATAATCCATTCCCCATTGCTCTGACAAAGTTCTACTACTGTGATTCTAATAATGCTAGTTTCAAATGGGATATATACTCATAAGAACAGTACAGTTTCACTAGGCCTGCCGGGGGCATGTTTCATAAACGTTGTACAGTTAGGGGAACAAGAATACTTGTTTCAATTAATTAGTTACATTTTTAATATAACCAATTAATTTGTTAACTCGGACCAGGGATTAAAAATGACCTCACTGTCATTTTTAAAAACAACAACACTATGTTAAACATAACTGTGATTCTCAAACATGAGAAATGCTTCTCAAAAGGAGTAATCTATGCATGTGTACCAAAAAACCCCAATAAAATGCAGCAGAGACCTTTGCTTGGTCCACAATATTTATACAAATTTTAATATAATGACCCAAGGAAAATTCCAGATATTGCAAACAGACATTAGACATTTTAACAGCTATGACAATATATACTTTTTAAAATCACATATTCAGAATACTTGTAATGTACCATTTGTCATTATACTCCCAAAGCAAATAATATCCTAATACAGGGATTGGAATGCTAGTGTCCTTTATTTATTTTAGCGTATAACTCCTGCAATTTCTGACTCTTTGTCATACTGTTTCAGGCTTGATCCAAAACACAGCGAGGGCACAAACTTGCCTAGTGTTGAGGAATGACCGGCTGTATCTAAGTCTAATCCAGCTAGGACATTCCCCCAGCAGGCCTAGAGATGACTTTAAGTTGCAAAGATAATTCCTGCCTTTAAGGCACAGTACAAGCTGGGGATTTAACAGCAATGATACCACCTAATTCTCAATCCTTTCAGCATCACAGCCATCTATGAGGGTGTTATTAATTTTTTCCCTGCCTAGAGAAGTATTACTTCTCTTTGGCAGATCCCAGATTAGAGAACGTTCTCCCTCAGGAGATCCCTTTTAACCTTCCAGCCGACAGTCCATCTTTTCAGGCCTTTAAGAATCATGATCGAGTCCCCAAATAAGTTTTAGAAAGTTAAGGTAGTTTTAAAATGTTCACCTGCTGTTAATTATTCTACTGTATTTTAATTAGCACATAATTTTATTGTTTTCTAATGTTTAACATGCTTTTAATTCAATTTTTTAAATATTGCAAGCTGCCTTGGGTCCCCTTGTCAGGAGAAAGGTTACCTATAAAACCAGGCATGTCCAAAATTTGGCCCTCCATATGTTTTAGACCACAGCTCCCATAATTCTAAGCTTGGATTACCAATTACAAAGGACTATGGGAGTTGTGGTCGAAAACATCTGTAGGGCCGAAGTTTGGACATACCTGTATAAAACCAACCAACCAACCAACCGGTAAATTACAGTCCAGCCAAGACACCTCTCAAACCAATGAGACACATATGTGACATGGTGGACATCAGAGAGAAGGCAACTGAAGGTTTGCCATCCATTCTATTGGATGGAGCTGTCAATCTGGAGATAATGACAGTGGTGTTGGTGGGGTATGGAAGAAATGAGCCTGGGGAAGAAATAAAAAAACTGGATGAGGAGGAACCCACGGGGGGGGGGACCATTGGGCAGGTAAAGCGTGGAGTGTAAAGGGAAGAGGAGAAAGGGGATTAGAGAAAGGAGAATGCTGTTTACCTGCGGAGGAAGAGAGAGAAAAGAGCACAGAAGGCGGTGTGAAAATTGTAAAAGAGGATTGGTGGATTGGCAAATGGATGCAGTTCACAGTTCCTCGTGAGGAAGATGAGAAAGAGTGGCAGAGAAAAGTTTATAGAAAACTCCCATATTGGGGTGAGATGAAGGAGAGGAGGGAGAGCATGATCCAAGACGGCAAAAAAAAAAAATGGTCACACTAATATGGACAGAGAGTTTTAGTTCCGTAAGAAAACCTTAATCTAGAAATAACAAAGCAAGGATTGTTTTTACCTTCACCGATTTTCCCCTTAATTTTGAACACATTGGCAAGCTGAGGCACTGCTTCGTAGAGTTTTTCAATATCCGTACTTGCTCCTGACAAGAAATGTTTTTTTTTTAAAAATGAGTATTTTCCCCCAAACCAGTTTGTTGAAAGTAACTATCTCAACAGTGAAATTAAAATATTAGCACAAGCTCCACTAGTTCTAAATAATCCATAATGATTAAAGTTTCCTGCTGGCTTCAAGGCGTATGTAGATTTCACACGAAATAAAATGATAACAAGACGCCTAACCCATGTTTATTCCATCTGGGTGCTCCTTTTACATAAACTAGTCACAGGCGTTTAATTTTCCACTCTTAGACAAGTCCGTGGAGAATTCAGGAACACCTCCAATGCAATTTCGGGCAGCATGATTTGAACCCACTCGGATACGACTTTTGGCCTTGTCATGATGAAGAAACAGCACTCACAGCCCTAGCACATGACATATTCGGGACTGGATTGGATGGACATGAAAATTCTGTTTCTTCCACAACACTTGCCAGCCTTTAGGAACGTTGACTCATGCTCCTTGGCTGCTCTGCTGTGGTAGTGTGTGTGTGTGTGTGTGTGTGTGTGTGTGTGTGTGTGTGTGTGTGTGTGTGTGTGTGTGTGTGTGTGTGTTGTGTCGTTACAGTTGTGACAGACCCTTCGTGACCCCATGTCCATGGAGTTTTCTTGGCAGGAATACTGGAGTGGCTTGCCAGTTCCTACTCCAAATCCAGGTGCCTACAGCACCTGGTATTCCCTGGTGGTCGCCCATCCAAGTACTAGCCAGGCCTGACCCTGCTTAGCTTCTGATATCAAGCGAGATCGGATGTGCTAGACCAGTGGTTCTCAACCTGTGGGTCCCCAGATGTTCTTGGACTGCAAATCCCAGAAGCTTCCACCACTTGCTGTGCTGGAAGGGGTTTCTGGGAGTTGCAGTCCAGGAACATCTGGGGACCCACAGGTTGAAAACCACTGTGCTAGACCTTAGTGGTTTGGAATTAGGCTGGTTTTGATCCCTAATCCCTTTACATCAGCTTAATCCCAGATGTACTCTGTGTTCCAAGCACATTTTTGATCTGTCCTGTGCCCTTGAGTTTAGAGGACAGCAGAAGATCCTGTTCTATTCACATCCTAACCAAGCTTTATATCATTGAAATGGAACCAGTAATCATCTGGAGATTTGGGCGAATGTGTCACAGATATGTTCCTGTCCCATAGCTGCATCCTATACATTCTGAAGAAACTTAAGTTGCAGAAGTTGAATATGGATGACTAGGGTGGTTTGAGGAACGCCTGGCAGCCCTGGTGTTTTTATATTGTTTGATGGATGCAAGCTGCACATCCATCCCTGATGTAGAGATTATTTCATACAGATGAGAAGGGTGAAAATTCTGAAATGGAATCCCAATAAGGGTGGAAGGAAAGCCAATGGACTTCCTCTTGGATTCAAGCTATCTATAAGGGGAGAAGTGGTTTTACTGAGCCAACACTAGCAACCTTACCTGTACCAACCATTGCTTTTTGTGCTCTTGCTAGATAACGTAATAGAAACAAGAGAGACTCTGAAGACAGCCTGGTTGTTTCTTTTACGGACAAATGTGCAAGGGCAGATGTGGGAAAGTGTTGCGCCTATTATGAATCAATAGTGTTGGCTGCCAGCCTGCTTCCCACCTCAATTCAAAGTGCTACTTTTGGCCTTGAAAACTCTAAATGCTTTGGGACCACATCACCCGAAGAACAACCTACATACATATAATGTATCCATTTTGCTGGAGTAGCCCAGCTTGCTAGCCTGCCATTAGCAATTTGGCAAGCTTGAGAAACAGCATCTTCTCAGATGTGGGCCCTCATTTGTGCAATTTCCCCCCTCGAGATATACATTTTCACCCTATCATAAGGGGGGAAACCCAATGCTTCCATGTGTTTTCAATTCTGCCTTTGATTATTTTATTATTTCCAATTTCAATTTTTTTTTTGTATTTATAGTTTTCAAACAAATAATTTATAATGCGAAAGGGAGAAAAAAACATGGAATGATTCTAGTCTTCTCAAACAAAATGTGCATCTCATCATAACAATATATATATCTTTGATCATTAACTATTTCAATTACACATAAATTAAACAGGGAACTTAATTTGACTTATAATATTGATCTAAAAAAATGTAAAAATCATACCAGCTTTCATCAAAATCTTCATCATGTCCATTTGGTTTCAGTAATGCTGAAATATTGTCCATTTCTGCACAGTTTGGCACCGTCATAATTAACTGGTCTTTGTTAAGAATCCTGTTTGTCTTCCATAATTGTGCAAACATTTATTTTACAAACTACAGTAACCCCCACACTTTCTCAGTTCATATACAGTGGAACCTTGACTTACATGCTGCTTGACTTACATCATATTTGACTTGCAGCAAGAAGGGGCCTGTTTGACTTGAGTCGCAGGCTTTGACTTACATCTCGGAGCCCCGGCGCAAGGCACCGGAATTGGGCGGCAGCCACAACCCAGCATCGCGGCTGCTGCCTCCAAACTGCTCCTGCCTTCTTCCCCTCCTCCGGCAGCGGTGGCTTCGGCGAGGCCAGCTCAGAGCACCTGGAGCTGGTCCTCAGCCTCACCGAAGCCACCACGGCTGCTGGAGGAGAAGAAGGGCCGGGAGCTCGGGGCTGGCCTCGCTGGTTAGACAGTCGGCTCAGTCTTGTAAAAAATCTGGCTGTAGAAGTCTGGTCCACAATGGAAGCGTTTTAGTTGGGGAGCTGTAAAGTTGTGGGACTCTAATGGTAAGCATAGAGTTGTTCAGAACTTGGAACGTCGGGTTAAAAATCAGTAAAAAAATGTTAGAAATTGTTTCCATGAACATTAAAAAGTGGAGGCGTATAATTTGTGGACTATAATTCCACTGCCTCCTCCTCTCTTTGAAGAGACATTTCATTTACATCCCCAGAAGGAATCCCGTATCCCAGTCAAATTTGTGTTAAATTGCTGTTTTCGGGGGGTCTTTTTCATCATCTGGAATGGATTAATCCGCTTTCCCATTACTTTCTATGGGAAACGTTCGTTTGACTTAAGTCATGTTTGACTTAAGTCTCTAGACCACTGGAACGGATTAATGACATAAGTCAAAGTTTCACTGTACTGAGGTCCCACTATATCGCGGGACCGCAGTATATAAAAAAAAAAAGCCCCCTGGGGTAAGGTGGAAAGGCCTGTTTCAGGACTCCTGTACTTACCTCAGGCTTGGTGCAGTTCACAGAAAAGCATTTCTGAGTCTTCCGACATGCCTATAAAGGCCCTTGGAGGACCTAAAAGTGCTTTCAAGCAATCTGGAGGTCACTTCGTGTTTTCCAGAAGTCACTTCCAGTTCATGGGGAAGCCCTTTTGGAGCCTCCAAGGGGCTCAGGAAGGCCCTTGCAGGCCTGTTCGGGGCAGTGCCAGTCCAGGGGTAAGTACAAGAGCCCCCAGCTAGCCCCCCCCAAGGCCCGACCCAACCTGATTCTGCATATCTCAATTATCACGGGACTGGTCCCTAACCCCCACAATAGGCGCGGGGGGGTTACTGTATCTAAATCAATCTTGAGCTAAAATCAATTTTTTTACTGTCTATGATACAACAAAATATTGGTGATCGTAAAAAAATTATAATGATCCATATTATCACAGCAGCTAGAATGCTGTATGCACAACATTCAATACTTAAGTGTTTTTCTTGGGCTATCAACTCAGCTTACTTCATATCCTGGCTTACAAAATATCAATCTAAATCGAAGCCTAGAGCTAGCCTACCAATGAAATTTAAATTAGTTGCAATTAATACATTTCATTATTTTCAACTCTACAGAACTGCACTTGGCTATATCATACTGTGGTAAAATCACAATTACAGTTTTCAAGGCACTTAATGTAATATGATTAAGCTACTGAAAATGCTACTACTGCATCATCACTTTTCTTTTTGCTGTTTTTAGATCGTTATACGCGTGTTATGGCTGGTTTTTGCTTTTTTCTATTTTGTAAGTCACTTATCTCTTGACGTGACCTTTGTAAAATAGATGAAAGCAAGCTGCAAATTCCTTTAAAATAAAATATGAGTGGATCAGATTGTATCAAAGAATATTTCTCTAGTTTTATGTAGTTTAACAAAAAGAATGTACAAGATGCTAATGGCCAGGCTATGTAAATCACTAAATATTGTTTTATTGGTAATAAGAAAGAAAACAAAACAAAAAACTACTAGGCAGTTATGCAAAGCAGTTAAGCAAGCTCATATTCTCTGCTAGAAATACTGAATTCAAAAACTGCTTTCCAAGAACTTTAAAAAGTTGCTGCTTTTCATATTCTTGTCACTAGATGGCACAGCAAGGTTGTTTTATGTCTTCCTCTGCAAATCCGAGGCAACATAAAAAGGGAAATCTAGTCATATTGAACGCTATACTATTTTATGTGATTCAAATAGGACAGAATTCAATAGGTGATGTACACTGCGGCAAGAGAAATGGCTCAAGCGGTGGCAGCAAATTGCTACTTATTCATCAGGTATTGGTTACATTCTTGGGCATATACACTCAAATCAAACTATTGGGCCCAGGAATCAGTGCTTTATTGATCAGCCACTATCTACTATTGCTGTTTGAAAGAGCCATCCCTCAAGGAGGTGAGAGGGATGGCTTGTAGACACAGGGCCTTCTCGGCAGCTGCCCCCAAGCTATGGAATGCCCTCCCGATTGAGATCCGCCAGGCGCCAACATTGATGACATTTCGACGCCAGGTAAAAACCTTCCTGTTCCAGAAGTTTTTTAATCGATACAATATAGACTGTGGGTTCTCTGATGACAATTTTAGTGTAATGATTCTAGTGTAATGTTTTTATTATTGCTTTGATTATTTATTGATATTCTATTTTTAACTGTTTTAATTCTTTTGATTGTAAAGCCTCCCAGAGACTTTTGGGTAGTGGGCAGCTTATAAGTTGTATAAATAAATAAATAAATAAATAAATAAATAAATAAATAAATAAATAAATAAATAAAACCATTTCACTTATACAAGCACAAATTGGCAATAAGATCCTGGCCATAAGGTTTTAACTAAGTCTTCTTTACGCAGCTGCTTGAATACTGGCAGTTTACAGAGGGATGTTGATCTAGAGCCACCGTATCTTAAGTATGCTTTCTTAATTTACCTTGGCAAACTAACCCACCCCAAATAGTATGTGTTTAGTACAAGGGAAAATGTTTAGGTGATCCAGTTAAACATCTTAATTAATTTTACGTATTTTGTAATTTTGTATAGCGGGCTCAGCCACCAAGTGGGACAGATGCTGGGACAGATCTAAGAAAAAGAAGAATTTTGTAACTTCATAAACGGCCTTATAAGGGAAAGGTGCTCCTGAAAGGAAACTAAACATCTTTTTATTTAACATTTATTAATGTTAAACCCCAGAGACATTGCATCAACTGTTGAAGGATAACACAAACTCCTTCCTTCCTCATGGCATTTCTTTGAGGACGGCTTACTTAACTGGCTTGGACGTGAGCTATACAGGGGTGGCTACTCTCATACTTCTCTGCTTCTATGTTTTAATTCTATCTTGGGCTTCTTTAAGCCATTTTCATACAGACAATCCTTAAACACAAGTTAAAGTTAGAAGCCACGATCCAAATAATCACTGATGTTGCCAGGTATGGACTTGAGATACAACGACCTGCCCTCTTCCCAAATGTTACCAGAGTAATCTACCTTCCACCAACAGCTACCTTCCACTTGTATAAAACAAAAAGGGACCCATCCAGATAACACTAAACAAACAAGAAGGACAGAAATAACATTGCGGAACAGAAAGAGGATTGCCTACACAAAGTGGTCTCCAAGACTTTGGGAACCGAGCCGGGCCGGTGCTAGGGTTTTTTGCGCCCTAGGCGAGGGGCGGCGGTCAGCCGGGGGGGCGGCCGGGGGGGCGGGACGGCGGCTGGGGCAAAAAAAAAAAAAATTAAACCCAAACACAGACTCCAGCATGCACAGGGGCAGCGCTATAAACCTCCCAAAAATTGTAAATTGAGGCACTGTGGGGGGGGGATCATAAACCGAGGCATTATTTTTAGGGCGGCGGCGGGGGGGCGGGGGGCAGGCGGCCGGCGGTAGGAGGATGGACGGTGGTGGCCGGCGGCAGCAGGCTGGCCAGTGCCCTCTGTCCATTTTGGCGCCCTAGGCAACTGCCTAGTTCGCCTTAATGGACGTGCTGGCCCTGGAACCGAGGACACTTGACCCAGAAATGTCTGAAATGTGGAAGCAGTACATGTAAGATGAGTTCAAAGGATGCCAAATTTCCGTTTCTCCAACAGTGTTCTTGCAGCCCTGGTTTCATGACAACAATTGCTTTTGTAACTGTGTAAAATTTAAGAAAGTATCTGTGCTATGGGTTTAGCTTCCTGGTTCTAATACTCAACTGGTTCCTGCAAACCCTTAGCATTATATCATAAGGTTTTCTTAGCTCCCAGTCACAGGGTCTTAAAAGTTCTTACACACTCTGACTTAAACCCCAAATCCCATGAAAGTGCTTCCACACATGCAACAAGATTTCCTCTTTCTCTGCCCCACATTCAGCCCCTCAAATCTTTTCTAGATGGTCCTATAACCCTTCAGTGCAGATCTGGAGGTTGAAGGGTTTTAAATAATCTGTTCCACAGACAGACAGACAGCATTTGTTAGAACACACCATCTCGTTAACCTCCCTCTGCCTAGCTGAAGAGCAATTATGTAATAACAAGCTTTGGTGAAAAATAATAAGTTTTGGTGAAATCCTGCAAACCAAGCATTGAGTTGGAAATCCAGGCAAACATCATTTTGACATAAGTTCTTCTGTGCTAGGGCATAAAACTAGAACACCTATTGGCTCCAATAAAATCCATATCAGTTTCTTGTATTAAGACTATCATTATTTGTATAAGTAGTGAGGAACCTCGGGAGAAGAGAAAGGAAGCGCTAACAAAAAGTTGGGAATTCATAGGACGATTTTTAAGAGGAAAATAAAAGACATCAAAATGTGCACCTGACAGTTTCTTGTGGTCGTATTTCCTAAACGGGTCTTCACCATGCAAGGGGGGGCGTTCTTCTTGGTGTGCTCCCTCCATCACAGAAATGTCTGAAAGCAAATGGTGAGGCTGAAAGAATAGCAAGCACCAGGATCTTTCAAGGTTAAATGAAGTAGGCCTTTCACAAATATGTGCCATCAAGTTGCACTCAAGTGATAACAGTGAGTTAATGCAAAAGATCCTGTCACTTTTAGCCCTGCTAGGATTTCTAGACTTAGTGAATACTGTGGCTTTTTTTTTGACTGGGACAATCTACTTCATATTTGGCTTTCTTCTTTTCCTACAGCACACAACTTTTCCCAATACAATAATGCCCTTTCTAGCAAGTCCCATCGTTCTTTGATGTTTCTAAAGTATTCGTTCCAATTATGTTATATTTGTCTATTACATTATATATATATATATTTTATTTACACCACATAGATTAGTGCCCAGAAGTCCTTGGGTGATATATGTCTATGTAGGTAAATAAAATTAACCAAAAATATCTTGTTCTTTCCCTCAACACAAAGTGTGTCAAGGAAATCCCATGAGATACATGCAAGGCTGTGAAATTTAGATAAAGAAAAAAAATTAATAGCTTATTTTCAAATGTCATATTTAAAATAACTCTCACGAGATTTCTGTGCTTATTTTACATACAATTTTCCTTCTTAAAGAGAGCTGGGTGATACTAAAGAAGCCAGGGAGACAGCAGCGCTTGATAAAATTCTGAAGAGATGGGATGACAAAAAAAAGGGGGGGGGGACCTGCACAGCCATGAATCCAATAGTTTATTTCATGGTGGGCAGCGGGCTGCAATAATTCAATTCTTGCTTAATTGAAAGTACAGTGGTACCTTGCATAAAGGAATTAATTCGTTCCAAATGAAATTATGTTAAGCAAAATTTTCCTTTATACAAATTCCCATAGGAATGCATTGAAAATGGAGTAATCCCATTTTTATGTTGTATGGATTTTCCCCATAGGCGATTATGTTAAGCAAATTTCCCCTATCTCCGGAATTTTTATGTTGTACAGATTTTATGTTATACAAGCTGTTTGTTATACAAGGGTCCACTGTATTCTCCACTCCAGGGCAGAAAAACAGGTCGGGTTGAATGTGGCAAAATAAGGCAGATCCCTGGACGCACTAACACAAAGGGACAAGTAATAATGCCAAGTTGACAACCGCTTTGATTTGTGGAACAACACACGATTTGTGTATCAATACCTCTAGATTTCTGGGACACATCTTAGAAGTGCTTTCTGATTCACAGAACCATGCCTTGTTCCAACGGGAGCCTGCACACTTCCAGAAAACTTCCGAGTCCTCAACACCGGCATCATCTCCCGCTCGAGGGGAGGGGGGACACCTACTTTTGGGGAGGGGGGTGGCCTTGCTTCCCTTTTACTTGCTTGCTTACTTGTAAAGTTTATTAATGTCACTGCTCCTCCTGTTCCACTTTTCCTGTTCCAGGCGCCTCTTCTAAAGGTCCCGCTCGGCTGAGCGGGAAAGCCGAGCTCCGGAACAGCAGCGTCCCAGCCGGCCTCCTTTGCAGGGAGAACTCCTCTCCGGAGGCGCTGCTTCTTTCTCCAAAGCAGCGCAGGAGAAAGCAGCCATACACACGACACGCACGCACGCACGCACGCAATCCTCTCGGTTACCCCGCGAGAAAGAGGCAAAACACACGAAAACCCCAACCACGCCGCTTCCCGCTCGAAATGTGCGGCCGAATACAATTGCTCCTTCCTACCTCCCTCCCTACCGCCGAGCGCGCGAAAAGAGCGGCGGAAGGCGCAAGAGAGCGGAATCGGAAGCGGTCGTGGGAGCGGAGAACACACGTGACGGGGCAGAAGGCGATGGCGGGCAGGGAGAAAGAGAGGCGGGAGGGGAGGAGACGGAGTGCTCAAGGCGCCCCTGGGGTCGAAGGAGCGCAATGGCATCGTTGTTCCCTTCTCGGCTGGAGCTTTGCAGGCGGGGTGGGGGGAAGAGTAGGGTCCGCTTTATCTCAATTAAAGAAAATGTTTTTGAAGACCTTTGAGCGACTTTCTTTCTTTCTTTCTTTCTTTCTTTTTACTGCAGGCTACTGGGTCCCGTTGCAAAAAAGGGCGCAAACCTTTGAAAGAAGCCCGAAGTCCTGAAATGTTGGAAGGGCTGGAAGTCGAGTCATGGCAACTGGACTTCTTTTCTTGAGAGATTCAAACGTTTCGCTGCTCATCCAAGCAGCTTTGTTAGTCTGATGGAAACTACGGTAGTTGCGAGTCCTCCATTTCATAGTCCACTTGTGGACTGTAAAAATGGACTATAAAAGTGGGCTATAAAAAGGAGGGCTCTCAACTAGCTTTCCTTAAACTGACGAAGCAGTTTGGATGAGCATAGAAACGTTTCACTCTCTCAAGAAGAGAAGTCCTAACTTCCAAATAAACTCACCTGGATGACTGAGAATCTTCACAGAAATATTGTTGGAAGGGCCTTTTGTTTGCAGGCATCTTTTGCCTTCTGAGAGGGCAAAGATACCTCCTGGGCGGCTGGTGGAAGGTGCTCTGGAGGCCTCCAGAAAATGCAATCAACTATGTATTGTCCAGAATAAATGATGGCAACACACACCTGCCATGTTCAAATTTGCCAGATATAAGTTATGTGTAGGCTCTTGGTCTGATGCAAGCTAATAGGGATCACGACTGATACTCAGTTCTTCAGTAATGCCCATTTTAACTGGTTCTTGTTTGCACGAGTTTCACTTATATAGGTGACACTTTCACTGATGCAGAAGTGGTAGGGAGAATATATTTTCTCCCTACCAATAGAAGCCTGAGGGACCGCAAACATCAGGAATAATTTTGAGGAAAACATAGAAAGGGGGTAGAAAAATCACATTCCCCTTGCACATTAGACATTTCACAACCATTGTGATTTTACCAAATACGGTTATGCCTTAGATTCAAAGGACACAGGATTGTGTAATTTCTTTCAATGATAAATTGCACAGATTTCTATCAGTCGTTTAACAAAGGGCATGATATCTGAATTAATACCATTGGTGTACCTAAGTGTTCTGTGCCAGTGGAATTGGAAATGTTTTTGCTGCCCTTGCTCTCCAGCCCTCCAAGGTACCAAGACCCTGCTGCAGAGTTGCTGCTCTGGAGGGCTGGAGAGGCGGCAATTGGGAGGAGCAGGATTAAACACAAGGACACAGTTGGATCCTGGCTTTGCTTTGAGGCATGCCAACAAAAGTACAACTCATGTCTACAATAACCCGCTACCTTAATTTTTCTTAACATCCCTTCCCTATGTTTTATAGTATGTAGCTTCAACCAGAAATGAAACAAAATATGTTGCTTTACAATGTCTTCCTGAGGGAATATATATTATTTAAATAGCTTTAAAAACAAACCCGAAATACTGTAATACCTATCATCTTCAACCATTTCAAGTATTTCTTATTTGATAGATTTTTATCTCAGCTTTAGGGTTTCCCTTCCCCAGACAGCATACAAAAATGGCAAAATAATATTGCAAGTGTGCATGCCATTAAAGCAGTAATGTAGCAGACAATAAAATTAAACAACATTGAAATAACAGGAACTGATAAAGACGATTGCTATATAATAACCCCGAAGCACACCAAAATAAAAGGATGCCAAATGTATAAGATTCCCTTAGATGGCAAAAGAGTACTTGTAGTCACATATTATTTCATCCAGGCATTCAGATCATGTGTCTCAAATAGAATGTTCTTTTGTCTTTCTGATCGGAGAACAAATTAAACAGTGTATAAAGGGACCTACATTTCTGCTATATCAATAAAGTAATTACCATGAAATATTCTCCCACACCCTTCTCTCCTTATCTGTACGTAACCTACCTAGATTCATCCTTCTTGTGCCGATTTTTAAAGACTTGCAATTAAAAAAAAGATTTTAACTTGTGGGAAGGCTCTAGAAGACCTCAGGCAGCCTCTGCTTAGATTTTATTTTGCCAGAACCTAAGCAGTACTGAAAATAATGCATTCTTACACTGGGGGTGAACATTTCTTGCTTAAATGGATGGCCCAGAATACTAATGAGGCGCTCGTGTGTGTATATGTTGTGTTCTTTTGGTGACTGCCAACCGAGAGCCTCTTAAGCATGTATGATTTGTGTTTGCAAAATAGAGTTACATTAAAGTTCTTTCTTTCACATTCCCTATTTCGCCTAACTTTTTAGTGAGCTGTCAAACAGAAAATGTTCATCCAATACCCTCAGGAAGGCTGTCAGCAGGCAGCCAATCACCTGGGCATGAGTGGGAATTTTAATCTGTAAAATGGCCTGGAACGCAGTAAGGAGAGCTCTTTGCTTCAGTCATGCCTTGTGGAATTAATGTGTGCTGAATTCCTACTGTTCTCCATCTTGGATGTCTGCCTGCGTCCATCTTGGATATATATGTATTGTGTTCCTTTGGTGAGTTGATGTCTCTGTGTGCCAGGCAGACAGAGCCCACTGGCTGCTCTCTTCATTTTTCTATTGCGCTACCTAGTGTAAAATAACAACCATAGTGTTGTTTTCCATGTTTATATATGTTTTCCATGTTAAATATAAATTAATGCTTGCAAATGCCGGATGCAGTTTTTTTTTCAGTTGCTTCCTGCTTTTGGAATAGACTGATTATGTACTGCTTTCCATTTCCTTTTTGTAGTAGATTTTAAGGGTTGTTTAGGGCTTTTGTGATGCCAGAAAACATAAATGAGGAAATACTTACAGGAAACCTGAAAGCTTTCCCTTTCCTGTAAATTAAAAGATTGGTAGTCAAAGAATATAACAATGAAAATGCACCTCCAAAAAGAAAAGCAACTGAAACACATTACATTACATTGTCTTATGTGTTATCAAGTTGCCCCCAATTTATGGTAACCCCATGAGTGAACGATATTCAGAATGTCCTGTTTCCTACACTGCTACAGTTCATGGTAGCTTTTGCCAAATACTGTAATTTTTTTAGTCTTTGAAATTGCTGCAAGAGTTTTAGGTGCTTTTGTTGAACAAACATAGTACAACTATCCATTTGGAAGTGTCTGCTTAAGGGAGAAGGACATTAAGAGTTTCAAGCAAAGGTTGGCTACTGTGACTGGATGTTTTGTTGTTGTTGTATTATTACAGTTGTGACCGACTCTTCATGACCCCATGTCCATGGAGTTTTCTTGGCAGGAATACTGGAGTGGCTGTGACTACAGCACCTTGTATTTCCTCGTGGTCGCCCATCCAAGTACTAGCCAGGCCTACTTCTATAATTATTTACCATTGGCTAAGCTGGCCAGACATCTGGTGGAAGTTGTAGACCTAATACATTCAGAGAGCTACAACAAAAGAAGGCCTCTTTTATTTACAGTAACCAGCTGAGCTTGAGAAACATTGTGTCTAACCCATCAGCTTCTCTTGATAGAAAATACTGTAGTTTAAAGATAGGGATTGATAATAAAATGAATCGTGATATGTGACAGACACTTCTGATTCGTCTAATATTTATTGCTTGGTATTCATCGTCCGGAGACCCCAACAAATATGAAGTGATAATTTTTTATTTGTCCCTTTGTATGCAAGTCAGGCTGCTGTTCCCACAGCCTAACTTGCTTAACAACAACAACAACAACAACAACAACAACAACAACAACAACAACAACAAGATTTTTTTCTGGTGGTGGAGATGGCAGATCAAGTCAAGTTAGAGTGGTGAAGGGGCTGTGGAAAGGGGGTACGGAAGTAGGCTGGGGGTGCTGGGGGGCTCATGGTTTTCTGACAGCCCCAGGGGCTGCCTCCTTTGGACAAATCATACTAATATTATAGGACACTGCTTTCATCCTTAGTTTCTTGTGCTAAAGTACTTAGTACTCATTGCAGAAAAGTCAGATTGAGTTTTACAAATCATGTTAAAGCATTCTTGTTTCTGGATAATATCTGACTCCGAAAGTTCATAATGAAATAGAAATCATTTTACCTTTCATCTTATATATGTTTCAGTCCCATCATGATTCCTTAACATTTGGAGAATATCACCAGTATTTGCTACTGGGAAAATGTTATGCAGTAAATTGATGCACTCAGCTGACATGTTAGTGACCAAGTGATTACATCACAAAGGACATTATTTCAAGATAAGGCAATTTAAATAATTTCTTTGGATTGGGCAAAGATTGCCTCTGAAACAGATTAGGCAAAATGTGGTGTTTTTTCCACACATTATTATATGTGTGCTAACTCAGAAGTATGCCACACTGTGTTCAATGGTGCTTACTCTCATGTGGTTAATGTATAGTTTTACACAGTGGTGAGTTGATGTAACTGAAGAATAGCATCTCAATTGGCATTTGTATGGGCAAACATTTCAGAATTTTTCCAATTGCCTTTTGAATTAAAAAATTCAACAATTTGTTAATTTCATATGTTTAGCTGCATAAAGTATTTCAGGGTATATGTATAGAGATAGTACAGGACAGAACATAAATGTCTGAATATGTGTGTGGATGTGGATTTTTTGCCTCCCAAAAGGCAATAAATTTCTGCTCTTAATATTGGGAGATATAATTGTATAATCACCTGATGTAAGTCTATTTTTTAGTTTTTTACAGTATTATGTAGTATTTTTATAGCCTTTCTACAGTATTGCTGCTATTGCTGGGACTGAACAAAAGAAATGAAAAGATACATAGTTCAGTTATTGTAGCAACAACCTGGGTAAAATATCTGAATCTTCTGCTAGAATTAAGTCACAGTGTTATGCTAAAAAACATGTAGGCCAATGTGTTGTCATTTTTTACATTTTATTTTTACTTACTTATAGAAATTCAAGGAAGCAGTCCCATTAGTTAAAAGCACAACATCAAAATCATAAAATTAGATTAGCTTTTCCTTTTATAGTTTCATTGGGATAAAGTGTAGAAAAATACATGCCCTTTAATTTTCACCCCCACTGCGCAGGTACAAAACTCACCCTCTGTTACAGTTCCAAAAGGTGGAAATCACAATTCCTTGATCCTTGTTTGAGCTCCAACAAGTCATTGGTCTGGAGAAAAGAACAACATCTGGGGCTTGTCAGAGCAGGTTAACTTTACAAGGTAGCTCCTTGTAGCAAGACTCCTGGTCAAATACAAACCTTCCACTGCATTTAAATTGAAAGTTGCAAGCATAAATATTAAAAGACCAAGCACAAGCTACCTTAAACTTTGTCGTTTAGTTTGTACATGATGTGAAACTATTTCTGAAAGCACAGAACAGTATTCTGTCCAACATATGGATTACCTGATGCCTTATGTACAATTATTCTTTTGTTGATTATTTCAAATTTAGCATCAATTCGTTTGAAGTCCAAAATACTGTAAATTTTGCAAATTTACTTTATCTATGGATAAAACAATAATTAAAGCATACAATAGGCTTAATCATAGAGTTGTGTACTTAGATCTCAGCACCAAATGTATTTCCTTTACTGTTAGTTTATACGTTTCAGCCTTAGGAATAAAGTCTTTATATTATGCATGATAATCATGTGTTGCCGCGTCAGTTCTGATTTACAATTATCCTTTCCAGGGTTTTCTCAGTAGAGTACTCAGCAGTGGCTCTACTCTACTTTCTCAATAGAGTACCCAGCAGAGTACTCCCTTCTGCTGGGAGTGTTCTGGGACAGTTCAACTTGCCCATGATTACACAGGTGGGCTCTTCTCCCTGTAGGAACTGTGGGGAATTGATTGCAGTCAGATACCTATACCACTGACTAAGCTATCTGGCAAGCTACACTATGCACAGTAACTTAATCATCAGCATATAAGCTGATCTCAGACATACAATCCCCAAGGGCTTTGTCAAAAGCAAAATAATTGTCCATTTCTGTTTGTGACAAGACAATCTACACTATTTGCAAACTGGTCTGGAATCCATATTTAAAAATAAAAATAAAATAATATTTATCCATGAAAGCACAGACTGACAAAACTCTTTTCAAGATACTGCAATTAATTTGTTTTTGTTTGTTGAGATATGCTAACATGGTCTCTTTTGGAGTCTGCTGGTGCAATCTGCACTGATGGTCAGGTGGACTTGTGATATGCCTTTTGGTGTGCTCCTTCCATTCAAATGGCATACCTGTTTGGTCATCCTTCTTCCAGTGGGAATTTCTGATAGTGAGTAGTCACTTAATATGAGAGCCACTTCAGGATATTGGCAAATTAAACTCTTCTCTGCTCTTCGACAGAGTGGTAGATGATCTGGTGGGGGTGGGGAGAGACTCTATTTGGACAGTGAAAATGCACTGGATCATTTACAATTTCTCTCTCTCCCCAAAAGTCTGTTCTTTGTCTTAGCTTAAAGGGTTTTGTTGAGAAACTGCCTGCAGCTGAATCCACTATCATTATCCTGAGGTGGCTCTTATTAAGCCACTTTATGATATTGGAACTTCTCACTGGAAGGAGTCTTAACAGCCAAAAGTTTGCCTTGGGTTTGTTTCCAGTGCTCACATGCACTGTGATTTGCATTATGGTTTAAAGAAAATAAAAGAGACATCATCACATATATATATTTAGGTGTCAGTTTCAATTATGCAAAGAAGTAGGGAAGAAATATAGCCATTTGAGGGACACTTTGTGATGGCTGAAATGATGGAGCAGAGAATATAGTCAGGGACCATCAGAATACAGTTGTGCCACCTAGGGGAAGAAGAGTTTCCCATCTGGTGACTAGTGAAATACTTGGCCTGGATTAGAAATTATTATTACTATCAAGTCCTGCACTTTCGGTCTTTTTATTGCAAAGTGGTTGGGAGTTCCATTTGCCAAATTCATTTTGGGCTTACTGGATTAGTACAAATTGGCCTGATTTGGTTCAGAATTTCCACGCCCCTACTTCAGAACTCTCCAACAGTTGAGAACAGGAATGTTGCTGCTATTAAATCTATGGCACAATTAACAGAGATGTATTAAGAAAAGGATGAGAAATCTTTGGCCCTCCTGATGTTTTGACCCACAGTTCTCAGGTTAATATTCTGTTAATCTGTCAATCAAGGCCCTCCATGCCTACGCAGAGAGCTTGCTAGTCTCCACTGGTGTCAGTAGAGTTGCTCCTTTCCCCCCTTTGTTCCTTTTCTTTTACACCACAGCAACTGGAAGAAGAGTCAGTCCCTCCATATCTTGATTACGACAGACATGGCAGGGAGCAACAAAGGCATATGTTGGTAGTTCCTCACTTTATCTGCCATTATTTCAGCTCTAAAGAGCAACCCGCAAAGAACAAAGCACAACACTTCGCAAGAAAACTATTTCATGCCCCAGTATAAAAGAACAAAGAAACGTACACAGAGAATACAATGTTTCTTCCCACCCCTCTCCTCCAGTTTCGACAGCCTTAGAAAGGTGTGTAGAATTCCCAGCAGGCAGAACATTCTGTTATGGTGCCCACAGCAGACAACAGTGTTGGGGCCCTGAAACAAAAGCAGCCCATCAAAGGCAGGAATTTAATTCTGAATGGAAAAGTAATACATACAGCACTCAAGGCATCTGGCTTAAAATATTAAAAAGGAGCAGAGCAGTATGGAAGGCTCTCTCTCTCTCTCTCTCTCTCTCTCTCTCTCTCTCTCTCTCTCTCTCCTTCTTTTTTGGAAAAATCGCCTGTGGACTGTCTCTTAGTGTTCTGAAGCTGCCCCCTGAAGCTATTTTATATAATACCTAGTTCTCTCCTGTTTCAAAAGTACTAATGATTCTGTGACTGCAGATTCAGAGAAAGCTCTTGGTCCCTTTCTATTCCTCCCTTTCTAATTCCCTTGAAGTCTGGTGCTCCAGCAATTGTTTTAAAGTTGGATAGCGCTGGGGGGCAAAAATACCCTCTATAGTATTAACTGATACTTGTTTTGAAGGGGTCTTGATTTTGAAACTTATGGGGTGTGGGTGAAGCTGCCAGCTTTTATGCATCTCCCTTTCAGGAGCATTTGGCACTAAAGGAAAACAAGCATCTTTAATGCAACCATCCGGAAACCACAGTGCTAAATTACTGTTTTTCAATTTTGTATCCACTCCAGTGTTCAGCCTTTGCCAACCCAGTGCCCTTCCCATGTGCTAAGCGACTTCTCCCACCATAATGCAAGGCGAGGTGCAGGGTGGGAGTCACCGTGGGATGTGTGGAGAAAGCTGGCCAAGACCTTAAGTTAAAAATACATTTAAAAAAACCTGCTAAGACTTCCCAAATAATTGCCATTCAGTTCGACACCACATCCCCCCTGCCCTTAGGTTTTGTTTTTGGGAGGGGGAGGCATTTTTGTTCAGTGAGCAGAGCAAGCTTGTCCACTGGATAGAGTGACAGGCCACATCAGGCAGCAGATTTGGGGTATCTTGATTGAGAAGTATATTTTGGGTTATTTAATTTATTCTTCCTGTATTTTTAGTGCCAAAGAAAAACAGAAGCGCTTGGGGCATTTTCTGCTTCATTTTGCCAAAATAGCATGTCTCACTATTATGTGTATAACATACACATTTCTGGTGGTCACATGCAAATAGGACATCCGCGTATTTTTCATAAATGCCTGTTATAAAGATGTCTACATATCTGGATTCATTAATCATTTTGGACTGGTTACCATGACTCACCCTTCCTAAAATACTGATTGTGCTTCTTGATCCATTTAAGAATATAGTCTAGGATAAATTTCTAAAAGACAGAAATTTCTCTTTGCTACACTCATCTATCTACACAAATCATATGTTTTCATACTAGAAAACATATGCTTATATTTACCTTTGCAATCAATAAAACTGAAAGAAAAAATCTATTAAAATGACATTTTAATAAAATATGCAAAATGTATCTGAAATTTCAAAGCAGCTGCTGCTTGTGAAATCTTGTCTTTTTCCTCTCCTGAGAAACAGTTCTCCCCAAGAGCCTGTTTAGCTGAAAGTAAATGAAGCACTCATCTCAGAGACAAAGATGTTGAGTTTTATAGTCATTGTTTAGACTAGAATTGGTGGTAAGCCTAGAATATCACTAGTTTTTTCAGTTGATGCTTCCTTTAGCCTTCCTAGTTACAACCTTTCTTTGGAAGAAAGTTTTTTCTTTCTTTAGCCTTTTCTCTCAATCTTCAGCTTTTTTTCCCCACAGAGGCCCTTTGTACACGACCCCTAAACTCCGCCGCAAATGGCTCCCAGCTCCGGAGCTTAAAATTGTTTCCCCACCAGCTCCGGAGTTTACAGATAATTAAGTGCGACCACACCCACCTAAGTGCCTCCCAGCGCACTTTTCAGGTACCTGCTCTCTGGAGGTAAAAATTCCTGATGCGGATATAACGTAGTGACTGCCCGGCTCTCCTTGCTTCTGTTTGTTCTTTTTTTTTGCCCCCCGCCCCTTTAAGAGATCTGAATGCAGTGCCAGGCCGGCAGAACGGAGGTGAGCGGCATTCTTTTCTTCCTTTTTTTCTCCCCTCACGCAGCCAGCAGCCAGGAGTGTGGAGGGGGTGGGAACACAGGAACAGTGACAAACCCCTAAGATCTCTGGTCCGAAATTAAGTGGCCAGCGGATCTTAGGGGTCGTGTGAAAAGGCCCATAGAAAGAAACGTAGCTTAACTGTAAAGTTCAAAGCAGCATGCTCTTCCCCAGCCAAAATTTATGTTGAAAATTCTTGAAGAAAACTGATTAAGATTTTTTTTTGTACATTGTTACAAAATGTGCGTGAAATAGTATCAAGAGACAATGGAAAACGTGCTGTCTGAGGCATCCTGGCAGTAGAATTCCCTCACTCATCCAGGTCAAGATGTATACCACCCAAAGCCAGCCACAATGTTTTGGTACTTGAGGTAGAAATTCCAAGAAACACCTTCCCTCATGCTTGACAGTAAAATAAATTAAATAACTTAACATCTCCTTTTATTATACTGCAGATCTGCAGCCTGAAGTGGCTGTGGCACTCTGTCACATGGTAAGACTCTGTCAAATGGAAAGACTCTGATTGTGCCAAGTATGAATGATACTTGTTTCTTATCCTCTGTTATTAATACAGCCATGCCTCATCCATACTAAACACCACTGTGGGTATTTTGGTATGCATGTTTTGTAGGAGGTGGACATGTATTCTTACTGGCTAGCTTGGTCGGAGGGAACAGAAAAACATTTGTGCCACTTGCAGCCTCAAGTACTAAAATCATTTTAAGTGTGTAAAATGTATGTAGCTGGTGTCACATGTGAAGGTGTCCCTATACTTTATTTGACTGCCTAATACAGAGAAAACTTTATGTTCTTGATTATGTGGTCTGGGTTTGTTCCCTGATTCATCTGTCCCATAGTTCTGGAGTTTTCCAATATCCTGTCAGAAACAATAGTCATGGCTCTAACTGGAGGCTTTTACAGCTGCACACTGGTGCCCAGGGGTGGTGCACTTCTGAACTACATATAGCAGGGTTCTTTGGTTTGTCTCACAGCTCCTGGTTTCTGATTTACCTCATACTGCTATCCATGGCTTATTGGTGATTGGGATGTGTGTGCAATTTTAATAATGTGCAGCAGAGTTCTGCCGACTTTTACGTAGAACTCAAAACCTATCTGCTCAGAAGCCATCTGCAAAGAAGCAGTTCACACCTCTGGTGAGAGAGTTCTGTCTCCTCACCAACAGCCCCTTGGGAAAAAGAGGCAGAAGAGTGCTTCCCAACCTGGGTCCTCAGATGTTCTTGGACTACAGGACAGCTAGTGGTTAAGGCTTCTTCTGGGAGTTGTAGGCCAAGAACATGGACCAGTCCAGGAAAATGAACCCAAGGCCCAGAACCAGTGAGATGGGGGGGGGGAGAGAGAAACCTCAGAAAGAAACCCGTTACTCACCCCCCCCCGATATTATGTGAGCTCATAACAGATTAGAGAAGGTAGCCTACAACAGAAAAGAAAGTTATCCATCTGAACATTGTGAGAATTACAACAGAGGTTGGTGGGGATAGGGAAATATAATATTTCTCCTGGCTAATGAGAAAAGACTCGTGCTTCATGGGCCTTGGGAGCCTGGAGTGAGGGTGAGGTGAAGCCCTATATAACGGGGGCTTCATCTGCCCCCTCAGCCTCTTTTCAGAACAAACAACAACCCACCCGCCCACTACCTTCTTTCAATGCTAGCGTGGCTCAAGATGGTCACCTTGATAGGATAGGAATTTTGCCCTGATGCCCAGATTGGCCGAGGAAGGGCAGGGATTTTTTGCCTGTCCAATGCTGGCATGGGTAAGATGGGATTGGCAATGTTGGTGGGTAGTGCGGAGAACAGAAGCATTCAGTGAGTCCCTATCAGTTATCAAGTTATGCTTCTCCAACAGCCGGGCACTGTGGATCCTGAGATCACAGTCCTTGGGTGAGGAGGCTTTGGAAACCCACTTGGGTCACGGACTGGCCACTGATGGCACCTTTGCCTCCGGGAGGGAGACCACATAGCTTAGGCTGGCCAAGGGGGCACTGCACACAGATTCCCCCCCCCCTTGGGGCCTAGACACACACCCGTCTTGACAATGCCGTTGGCAGAGGTTCCCGGGTGACCTTCTGGTTCCAACGGTTCCCTGCACCAGGTAGCCCCCTCTGGGCTAGAAGTGATTACTGTATATGTAAATATCCAATAAAGTGAGGCCCAAGTTTTCAACCCACGAAGTCGTCTCACCTATTATTTTGACCTGGAGAGGGCAATGTTCCACTACAACAGTGAGCCTACATTACAAGACCTATTGTTGTTGTACTTGGAACAGCTATCTGTGTAATACATTTAGAGTAGAATGTGTCTGGTGTCTCCCCTTTTCATGTGATCTGCAGCAAAACCTCCAGCACGAATAGGATGGACAGGATGCAGATCATCACGCATGCAAAACTGATCAGATAATTTATTTTATTTAAAATGTTTATAACCCATCCTTCTCCTAAAAAGGACCCAAAGCAGCTTAATGTTTGTTATTTAAAGAAACATCATCAAAAATGGAAAAACAAGGAAACCTCAAACGAATAATTTTGCTAGAAAAAAATATTTAAAAATTAATTAAAATTTTAAAATTTCAAATTTCAAATTAAAGAGGTACAATGTTTAAACTGATAGATAAAAATGCTTCTAAGAACACATTACAAAACAACAAAAACACCACAGCCCCCCCTCTTAAAAAAAAAAAACTCTTAAGGAACCTGCCGGAAGAGAAAGCTCTTGACCTACTTGTGAAAGGACAGCAAAGGGTGAGCCAGCCTGGCCTCCCATAAGAGGGACTTCAATAGTTTGGGAGCAGCAACAGAGAAGGCCATCTTTTGAGTCTTCACCAAAGGCACCGGAACGAGTGGCGAGACCAAGAGAAAGGCCTCCTCTGATGATCTTAAAACCCAGACATGTTTATATAGCGGGATGTAGTCTGTGCATGTCAGGCCAGAATTTCTGTATTTGTTTATTTATTATTTAGAGTATATTTTTACCCCCACCTTTCTCCTTGGAAAAAGGATCCAAGGCGGCTTCCAGAATGAGGGATAATATACAGTCCAGTACAATTAAGACATGTTCAACTATTGAGAACAGGGATTTGATGGACATCTTATAGCATTAATAGACAACATTACATTAAAGCTACAAGAAGAGAACGCGAACAGGAGAGTAAAGTTCCATGTAAAGTTATGAGTGATGGAAAGTAACATTGAAAACATAGTGTCAATGTAAGCCCATAAGGTTATAAGTAGTTATAAACACAAAGTCTATGTGATCCGGTAGATTCATATAAAAGACACCTAATAGGTAGACCACCATTCAGGGAAAGAAATCTGTAAGCAATTCTTTGTGAAAGCGCAAGATGTTTGGAGGAAATGCACTGGCTGGGATTTGCTGCAATAACAAATGTTTCTAAGAGGACATGAACCTTTCGATTAAGTACTTGATTCTTACTTATTTTTTCTCTTTCTTTTTCCCCAGGAAAATCAGGAGCCTCAGTACAAGACAAAAATTCAAATTCTAATGTGGACTGTCTGCTGAACCTCATCTACCAATGAATAAATATTCTTTCTTTGAGAACTATAGCTGGAAGGAATGGTTTGGCATCCTGATTTCTCTCAAGGGAATTATTCTAACAGCATGTTTTCCTTAATTCTCCTGCTGTCTCTACTTCTGTTGCCCAAGGAGACATGCCTGTCTTAAAATCCCAACACTACTGAGCTTCTGCACCTCCTTAGAATATAGGCTGAAGGTTACCCAGTAGATAAAAGAAGAGAGGGTGGAATTTAGAGGACAGGCATTTCAGAGAGTAACAGAAAAGCAGGTAGGGGCAAAAGATGACAGAAAACCAGTGGTAGGGATGGGAGAGGAGAGCAGCAGGAGTTTCTGTTCACAGAAGAATTAATAATAGTTCACATCAGGAAGAAAACATATTTGAAACAGTACAGTATTATACATAGGAAGTGCACGCATGACAAATGACAGCCTAATTGCAATTCTAGTTGGAAATTCATTTTTGTCTGTGAGGGTTTTGAAAAATGTTTCAAATTCCAGTAGCTAAGTCAATATGATCGTTCCTCTATTTCCCATTATGAAGGTATCCCGACCATGAAAAAGTTAATCATAGAATAATCATGTGTGAAGTGCCCTATAAGGCCACCAAGTCAAAGTAGATTTGACAGATGGATGTCTAAATTTGTCTTGATTGCTTCCAGTTTTGGAGTACAGTACTCACCACCTGCTGAGGAACTGGGTCCATTGTTGCTGAGGCTAGGCGGATGGGGGAAGCAAGGCATGTGCCTCAGGTGCCATGCTGGGTGGTGGGTGGTGGTAAAAGAGTATTTGTGCTCTGTATTATTCCGCCCCCGCCGCCGCTTTGAGGGGTGTGTGTGAAACACTGACCCTAACTGTGGGCCTGCGTATTAGTTAATAATAGTTAGGATGTTTTTCCTGATAGTCAACTGAAACCTGATTTCTTGTAACATGTGCCCATTATTTACATGTTTTGCACTCTGGGATGATAGAGAACAGTTCCTGCCCCTCCTCTGTATGTCAGTCTTTTCAAGTATTTGAAAAGTACTACTGGATTTCAGACAATTTCAACAATAGTAGCCTAGAAGATAATTAAGGTGGATGTGATTTAATAACATTATTTTTCTCCATCTTCCGTCCATGGGGCTCATTAGATCAAATGCCAGGAGGCTTTGTAAGAAGCTGCTACCTAGCTAAAGTTAAGCTTTTAAGCTCCCATAGATTTCACTGGGAAAGAATTGAGTCTATGCTTAAACACCATTTACATTAGCTATGACAGTAATTACCACACTAATATGCATCAAGAAATAAATGAACAGAATTGACAAGAGCTGTTGATTATTTAAAGTGCCTGCTCCAATGAAAGATGCTCGGTATTGTGCTGATTCCTGCCAGTTAAGTAGATATTTTTACCATCTTTCTACACTGGTGGAATTGGAGCACTCCTCATTTTTCAGTAAGGGGACTTAATATGGTTTCTAGGCCATAGAAGAACACAAAGGAACGGTGGCACCAACAGAAAAATATTTTCAGATGTTGGAATGAAAAGGGCATTATTATGATCTTTAAAAGAACAATTTATATGGCTATTGTGAGTTTTTCAGGCTCTTTGGCTGTGTTCTGGAAGTTTTTCAAAAAAATGAGAAGCCAGGATTGGGACAAAATCGATACCCTCTCCTACAGAAAAATGGAAAAAGAAATGGAAGCCCATACAACCAGACAAAAATGGAAATTTGACAAATGCCATACAAATCAACCAAAACCCACAAGTAGGCACCTCATGAATTGTCATCAACCTAACTGAATGCCAACTCTCCCAGGAAGAAACCTCAGTCTTAGCCAAAGGAGGAAACTTTGCAGTCACACCCAATAAGACATCATTGCAAACGTGGAATCAGCATATACCATGTTCCGGAAGAAGCAGCAGAGGAAATAAGAAGTGAAATGACAAGGATCCTCTGAAAAGCAAACCCCCAAATAGCAACATAAGAAAAGAGAGAAACGCTATCAAGTCTCCGAACACGGATCCAGACATCATCATCCTGCCAGCAGACAAAGGCAATGCCACAGTATTTTATTTTTTATTAATCATGCAAACAGGAGAGTACAAGATAAAAATCAGACAACTTCTAGACCCCACACACCTACAGAAAACTAAAGCCAGATCCCACCAACAAAATCACAAAATAAACAAACATGCTGGTCAGGAGTTCCTCCATCTATCCTAGTGTCATTCTACGAATTTGCAAGACGGAAACTTTTCCACCAAGATTATATGGACTCCTGAAAATCCACAAAGACTCAACCCCACTCAGGCCTATTGTTAGCACCATTGGCTCCCCAGCATATGAATTAGCAAAACACCTAGCCATCCTCCTACAGGCCCACATTGGACAGACCTCATCCCACATAAAGGACTCAGGACATTACATAGACAACTCAACCCCAGGGAGAGACTGATCAGCTTTGATGTAGTATCCCTTTTCACCAAAGTACCAATAAAGGGCACTTTAGCACTCATCCAACAGATATTCCCAGAAGATATTAACGACCTATTCCAACATTGTCTAATGACCAGCTACTTCCAATAGGAGAATGAATTTTATGAACAGACAGATGGAGTTGCCATGGGGAGCCCCGTCAGCCTGGTAATAGGAAACTTTTACATGGAAATTTTTGAAAAACAAGCTCTGGTTGCTGCATCCTTTGCACCAACAGTCTGTTTCCAATATGTGGTTGACACATTTCTAATTTGGAGCCATGGTGAAGATAAACTGGAAGAATTTCTAAACTACCTTGACAATATCCACCCAAGTATACAATTCTCCATGGAAAAAGAAATAGAGGGAAAACTCCCATTCTTAGATGTCATGGTCATACATAAACCAGACCTCAGTTAGGACGCGAGGTCTACAGAAAACCCACCCACACAGATTGGTACCTATATAAAAATTCCAACCATCACCCACAACAAAAAGAGGCATAATCAAAACTCTTGTAGACTGGGCAAACTGAAACTGTGAATGTGAATTCCTCAACATTGTACTCAGCCACCTGAATTGGGCCTTAAAGGCAAATGGCGACTCCAAGAACGAAATCAAAAGAGCCATCAAACCAAACAAAACACACCAAACTGAAGAAGAAAAACAGCCTCCAACAAACAAAGTATTTCTGCCATACATAAAAAGGAGTCACGGATCCTATGGACAAAGTGTTGAAAAAACACAAGCTACAAACAGTATTTAGACCCACCACAAAAATACAACAGATGCTACGGTTTGCAAAGCACAAAAGGAACCAACTTGCCACTGCAGGAGTATACCGAATACCTTGCAGTTGTGGCCAGGTCTATATTGGGACCACAAAGCGCAGCATCCAGACCTGAATCAAAAAACATGAAAGACACTGCAGACTAAAACACCCTGGAACAAAGTGGACATGAAATCCTCTTCCAGGACACAGAAGTACTGGACAACACTACTAATCACTATGTCAGACTACACAGGGAAGCCATTGAAATCCACAAACATAAGCACAGTTTCAACAAAAGTCTAAAAATCAACAAAGCCTGGCTTCCAGTACTAAAATCTGCAGTGTGCAAAAGGTCAAGGCTCAATGATTCCTACTCAGCCACAAGCAAAAGTGATCAGTTCACACAACAGAACAGCTAACAACACTCGTCAAGGATCATTGCTACCTTTGATTGCATTGAAACGTCTTAATCCCTTCATCACAATACAATGACTAACACCTATTTTCCTACATAGGACAAGTTTCCTCTTTCTCACAACTTTAAAAACCCCAGTCTCACTCACTTTATAACCCAGAGCACAGAGAGAACTCCTAATTCTCTCAGCTCCTTGCCCTCTGAAGATACTAGCCACAGAGTCTGGTGAAACATCAAGAAGAAAAACTTCCAGAACATGGCCAAACAGCCCGAAAAACTCACAACAGCTATCAGATCCTGGCCATGAAAGTCTTGAAAATACAACAATTTATATCCCTGAATGAGGGATGCATAACATTTTCAACTTTGAGAGCCATATCTGGTGTCATCAGCGGGCTGAAGGAAGCAAGACTAGCTAAAATAAATGTATTGTATCATAGGTACACAGTCTGGGCTGATTTGCAGTCTTTTTCCAAATCCACCTTAAAGTGTTGGTCTTAACCTTTGGCTGTCTGAAAGATAATCTCTTCTCACATATATGTAGTCAAATCATAAGAAATATTACCTTCAAAGACCATTCTCTGGAAAATGCTAGCAAATGAAATATAGCAGATGGTTACGAGTGATATCACCTTTGTTATACCATGTCCTCTGCAAGGATGCTGTCCTGGTGATACCACTGCAACCCTACTAGTGTCAGGCAAAGTCTTTTTTATTTTTTCAAACATTTCAGTTTTTTTATTCATTCCTTCATGCTTTAGTTTTCTACATGTTAGCTTCTCTTGTTGGCTTTACTCTGCTTTCATGCTGTTGTTAGCTTTATTCTATTTTAGTCTTCATATCTAAAACATAGACTACAGAAAAACTGTGGATAAATAAATAAGTAAATATTTTGATGGTACCTTCTTTCTTTCTAATTTTCTTTCCAGAGGTATTTCTGCCAAATACCAAGGAGAATGGGAAAAGAAATGAGCAAAGAAAAAATATATTTCACCCAGATAATGCCTTATTTCCATTGCAACTTTATAACCTACCATTATGTACTCCTTAAATCTTTGTATGTTGTTACAGCTCTCATAATAACAAAGACTTGATACACAGATTCTCTGTCTTGGCCATTACCAATTGAGTGAAAAAATGCATTTATGAAGCTTTATTAATAAGATGTGAATAATTCAAACAGCTTCGACCGTGAAGAAATAGCAGAGTATCTTCTTATTTGCATATAAATGAAATGATGCTTCAGTGTCAGAGTTGAAAATTAAACAATATAAAGTTTTACTGTACAGTCCTGACACTGTCATAAATATTAAGGTCATAAGTTGAGATTTTCTAACATCTCATCTTATCATCTTTTGCAAAAGTGTGACTGAGAGGACAAATCCTGCTTTGCCATATTTGTGTGAATAGTCACAGAGTCCAATGCATGAATTAACATGGATAATATGAGCAGATTCAGAACTGTATTTGATAGTGGAAGGCAAAGTGTCAGATGGTAATCCATGAAAATATGCAGAAACTGAATCTATGCATTGTAAAAGGCAACAGCTTGAATAAGAAAAATAGGGTGGCAAACAAGGACTCTAAGAATTCCCGTGAGTTTGAAAGAAAAACATTTTTAAAAAAGGAAGCGAGAGGGAATGTAGGTATAAAGTGTCCATGGATTATGTATCTGGAAGTTGAGTCATGGCTACTGGACTTCTTTTTTGAGAGAATCTTCACAGATGGATTATGTATGTGTGAAGACCTCTGAGTCCAAGAAAGGACTTGATCAACCATTTATGCAGCTTCTTTAGAACATTCCTAGTTAAAAGTTAAGCAATCCAAAACAGGCTTACAAGACCTCAACTGTGCACTCTGTTAGCACAAAATCACCTGCAGGGGAAACCACCAATTTAAAAGACAATGTTTTGTGTCCTTAGGTGAATGCCCCATGATTTGCAGGAATTTCTCTAAACATAATTCTATAAAAGCAATTTCTTACTTTAGTGGATGTAACTGGAGTAAGTGTTTTATTAAAAAGTTTATAATTTAGGGGCGGAAAAGATCACTGACCAACTTTCCCCCTTATTCTGTTTTAAAATGGTTGTCCTCTATATGAGTTACTTAAATACAATATGTCAAACAGTCTAAGCGATGAAATAGATATTGTGAGCAAAGCAACTGTTGCAGTTTTATACCATCTGGATATTCTGGGGTCTGCAAAGCCCACTAAAAAGTACCCCCCCCCAAAAGTAAAGCAAATTGTCTAGAAGTAAGATCATGGTTTTGAAGAATGGGAACTTTCTGTTGTTAAGTGGTACAAGAGGCTCTGTGCCAACTTAAAAATAGACATGGGCATGGAGCGGCGAAAATCTCGTTTCCGTTTTCGGTTCTTGTTATCGTTACATAACGGGTAACGGTAACGAGAATTACTCCGCTCCAGCTCGAACCCGAACCAAAAAAGAAAAATTGGGTCTGATTTTTCGTTGTCGTTCATGGCATCACGGCGATCGCGCGATGCCAAGCAGCACAGAAAAAAAGTTTTAAAAAACCTGATTCCCGGCCAAAAAAGCAGGCGAAAATATGCCTGCCTCAGTGAGGGCACTTACCAGAGAAGAGTGGTTTCTGGGGGGGCCTTCTGGCCTTCCCCCCCTCCTGTCCTGGGCTGCTGGTACCAGGCTGGGGGGGCCATCCTCGTCGTCTCCATTTGCCATGCGGTGGGGGAGATCCAAAATGGCGACCACAATATTTATTTTTAAATCGTGGTCCAAAAACCCACCAAAGCACCACAGAAACATTTGAAAATTAGGTATTTTAAATGCCTGATTTTTTATATTAGCAGCAGTGGGTTTTTCTTGCAATAAAACGTCTCCATTGATTTTATTTTATTTTATTTTTATTTTTATTTTTTTACACCTGCACAATGATGGGCTGGCCATGGGATGGGACCATGCAAATTTTTGGACCCATTCCACCAATCGCATGGCCACGTTTTGACTGAGACTTCTGGATGTGCCAGAGGGCATAAAAAGCCCACTAACCCTAACCCTAACCTTAACCCTAACCCTAACCCTAACCCATACGCCAGTACACTGTCCTTCTTAGTGGGTCAGAGGCACCCAGAGGTGCAGCCCACTAACCCACCCTAACTTTAACCGTACCCCTAAGCCTAGCCCTTACCCTAACCCCACCCCTAACCCAGATCCGTACGCAAGTATACTTTCCTTCTTAGTGGGTCACAGGCACCCAGAGAGGTGCCTCCCACAGCCCACTATCCCCTACCCCTATCCCATTCCCTAACCTGTATGTCAGTACGCTAGTACGCTCCCCTTCTTAGTGAGTCAGAGGCACCCAGAGAGAGAGGTGTCTCTGCCACTTACCCCCCCACCCTAACATAATGTAATGTAATGTATGGTACGCGGTGGCTTCGCGTTACGCTTCCCTTCCCTTCCCTTCTTAGTGGGTCAGACATCAGAGGCACCCAGAGAGGTGCCTCCCAGAGCCCACTTACCCCAACCCCAACCCTAACCCCAACACAAACGACAAACGACAAACGGAAACAACAAATTTTTGAAAATTATCGCGACAAACGGAAATGACCCGAAACGGACCCGCCCCAACAAACGACAACTCGAAACATCATTTTTTCTGGTCGTGCCCATCTCTACTTAAAAAGGTGAACTGAAAGCTTCTTGCACCAGCAATCTACCAAAACCTTTGCCAAGAGAAAATTCTGGTGACAGACACTGGATTGTAGCAGGTTCTGTTGCATTGTCCACCATCTATTGGATCGTGAGTGAGCAAACAAGCTAAGAATATAAAATAAACCAGTCCTGTAATATCACCTCCTCATAGCTCAGATGTAGGCTGTAACCACAAGTGGGAATCATTACATACATACATACACCTTCAACCATGATCCTTGAGTTGGACATTCACTTACCTTCCACTTTGGCATGGTCTCGGGTCATCAAATACTGGTTAGCCCTCCATTATAATTCCTCCCCCGGTTCCTTACTTTTCGATCTTTTAAAGGATCCCTTTACTTCCACCTGGGATTCCCTCTTTGTAAACAAACTCCACAACTTAGGCTTTACTCTTGACTATTTTGCCAACTTTGACTTTAAAAGAGCTTACTTGACCATTAAGGCAAAATTATTTGAACAAGAAACTGAATTACTTTCCTCTAATCTAAATTGGACCTGCTCTCCACGTTTCTTTAACCTATCCCCGGTCTTTGGCCATGATCTCTGTTATTTCCGCAAGCTAATTAATCCAAATAAGAGACATTACTTGACAATGGTTTACCATCACTGTTTTGGTTGTGTTCTATATTCTTTGTTTTAATGCCAATAAAGGTGTATGTATGTGGGAATCATTACTATTTTGGAGTGGTATTCTTAGAATCCCTCAGCCACTGGATAGGCTGGCTGGGGGATTCTGGGAGCTGTTATTCAAAAAAGTAAGTTCTGGCATCAACACTTTGATCTATTCCAATAACACTGTCTGAGGTCAAATAAAATTTAGGGTGCTTAGATTTGACTGAACAATACCAGTGGTGTTAATAAATAGCTGTGAAGCGGGAAATCTGAAGCAATAGATTTTGCTATAACTAGGATAGAATTTTTTTAGCTCCAGTCAGCTTTTATTGGCTTAACTGTGAGACTTGAAATAATTGAATATTTATTACTGGAATCCCAAAGACTCAACCACTATCTTGTTCAGAAAAAATTGCTTCAGACCATAAAAGCAATCTTGTTTTCTGTGCATGGATTACAAGGCAACATTTATTGTATGAGAAATTGATTTTATGTTTTGTATCCCGTAAACCAGCAGAACATCATCTGATTTGTGTAAAAATTTCTCATGTGTTTTTGGTCAGTGA
Source organism: Phrynocephalus forsythii (assembly GCA_029282475.1). Classification (NCBI taxonomy): domain Eukaryota; kingdom Metazoa; phylum Chordata; class Lepidosauria; order Squamata; family Agamidae; genus Phrynocephalus; species Phrynocephalus forsythii. The sequence goes on from JAPFRF010000005.1 coordinate 32,798,373, forward strand.
AGTTCACTTACTGCACCTATAAATCTACCTGAATTACATTGCTTTGATAGTCTATGTGGATATATTGAGTAAACAATGTTTTTATGATTAGTCTTCAACTAACATAATCATGTAATGCAAAATGTTGTGGCCATCAAACAGCCATGTAGTTGCACAAAACATACAGTTCTCTGGAAAAGAATTAAAGCAACAATAACTTTTTGCAAACAAGAAGCACCTGTTTCAGGTTAGGCAGGGCAATGCCAAATGTGTATCCTAGTTTTTTGAATTTTTTCCCAGTGACCTTACATTCGAAGTGGAGCTATAATTAAAAGTGACATGAATCATGTATAAATCCACTTAGTTTCCACCACTAGTATTTGAATAATATATACCTAGACACTTAAGCATCTGGAATGTGACATTTTCAAAGGCAGCATTTATTTCCCTTACAATAGAAGTGCCACTATTATTGCATTTGCATTTTTCAGATCATTGTGCATCATAATAAGTTCTGCAATCTCCATGCAGGGTGTGCAGGGAATACTACTTGGGCTACCTTGCATCTGTTTAAACCATAGCAAAGGAGGAAGAAAAGGGATTAAGTGGTTTACTTTGCTGCTAACATTAAGTTCACAAGTTGCACTTAAACATGTTGATCTTCCGTATTTGCTTGTGCAAATCTTTGCATGTTGTTGAGCTAACATAACATAATAGGTTCTGATAAAAACCAGTGATAACGATATAGCTTTTGCCAATAGACACATCACTGGTAGTGAACTAAACCTCTCCACATTCTTAGCCAGCAATAAGTTGTTTTCAAACTTAATTACTCCCTCTGTCCCTCCCCCTCCCTCTGTAATATGTGTGAGATCTGTGTATAAGCATATGTACATGTTACATATATGTCTGTTTTGAATGGATGCGTGGCAGTGAAACTAGATGTTACTGTTATTATATGATTAGAAGCATCCCTTAAGAGGTAAAAGATGTCCATTTAATCTAACAAGAGTTTATGTCAGACTGCATGCTGCAAATAATCTTGCTGTTTTTGTGATGCCTTATCAGATGAGAAACATGGACTTTGTTTGCAGGCCTGGCTGGTCATGAACAGACCTATGAAGGGAATGCATGCTTGGAGGTGGAAAATTATAACAGAACAAAAAAAATGTATATTTCACTTGAGAAAATGAGAGATCGTGCCGGGTTTTTCTTTGGATCCCCTGCCAAAGTATGAAAAATTGCATGCATAGAGTGCTAAAATATTTATATTTAGGTTCTGCCTTTAACTTAAGCTTTTTTTTTTTTGCCAGAGAAGAGTGCCATAGATAGTCCTGTGTCCTCTGCCCTGTCACTCAGGCTGGGGTCCACTGAATATAAGCTTTATATGCATGGATACAACAAATGGACGTTTCTCTTATACCCCATCACACCTAATTCCTATTAGTCCCTTCATGGGCAAGAGTAGTGTCGCATCTGGCATTTGGGCTACAGTACTTCTGGGGGGAAAGCCTCAAATTCCCTTTGCTGCATTGAACTACTTTGTTCCCTAATATAGACCCTGTACAATTTTGTGGTGGTGGTAGGAAGTCAGGTTATTAATCTATTAGAACATCCATCCATTCAAAACACTGGGACCTACAACCTGTAACAAGCTGCAGTGTGCATTTTCACATGCATGGAGCAAACTGTGGCCCCTGAGGGTGCTCATGGGTCCGTCATCCCAACCACAGACAGTAACTATGCTGGCTTGTTCAATCCGGAAGTTGTCCTTCAAAAAATAACTTTTCCAAGCTCTTCTACCACATTTTCCTCCTCAAGATTTCTTTTGTACCTTAGGGTTCCTATTGGTATGTTAATGTGTCCCTCTTGTGCATAGATGATGCTATTTTGGAGGCAAAGGGGCCAGAATACAGGTGATTCTGATCTGTGTGAACTTCTATGTGTGTAAGAATTCTGTGTATAATACTGTAACAGAAAAGTAAAAGAAAAATCATGAAGCCACTTCTCCAGATTGAATATGCAAATTATAAAGTTTACCTTGATGATTTTATCCCCAGAAATGTTTTTAATGACTTCGTCAACGTCAAAGGTGTCACCTGACATTTCTCTGTGAAATCTCAAGAGTCTCAAGACTCTACTTTCATCTACTTTGTAAACACATCAACAAGTATGTAACATGCCTTGACTTTGAAATGCTGTCACCTACTTTCTATAGTGTTGTCAGCAGTCATCTTGTTATAAAAGTGTTTCCTTTCCAAGCTCCTGTTTCCTTCTGGTAGTGTCGACGTACTTCATTCGTCTTCCGTGTTTGCAATCTCTTGTGTGTACGTGTGTGTGAGTGTGTGATCAGAAATGTAATATGACAAGAGTTCCTCTTTCCCTTTTGCAATATGTTGTTTTCTTGTTTTCTTTGCTATCACCAAGGCGGTTATTGTAAAATATCCTCAGCATATTTTTGTTTTCATTTGAATTGCAGTATAATTTTCTGCAGGATTTCCGGGTCAGCAGCTTCTTGATCTCTGAGATTTCATGTCTGAAATCTGAGACCAAGGGGTGTGCCTTTGTGACGTTTCAAGGTAGACTCTGGTGTAACAGTTGGAAAACAGATATTCATGAAAATAGCATATGTGAGGCAGATAATTTACATTTTCTGCACTACTCTCTCTCTCTCTCTCTCTCTCTCTCTCTCTCTCTCTCTCTCTCTCTCTCTCTCTCTCTCTCTCTCTCTGTGTGTGTGTGTGTGTGTGTGTGTGTTATATATGAAAAAGTATGCCAAAAGTCTTTATGCCATTTTTTAAATTCTTGATGAATATACTCATAAGGGCCTATTGTTCCCAGCAGGTAATTTTAAAAAAATGATGCAAAGACTTTCTAATGTACCCTCCTCATGTTACGTACAACATACATGCAAGGCCAGAGGACTTAGTCTTCTACAAGTTAATATTATTCATATGTAAACTATTGCTAACTGTTGAGCCAGAGGATGATAGTTTGATTGCCCCCTGTGCCTCCCAGAGCCAGCCTGTGTAACCTGATAAAGATGGTAAAAACACATACTGGCTCAAATCAGAAGCATAATTAGAAGCTTTTCATTCCCCAAAACAACAACAACCTGCCAAAGGTTCAGAGGCCCTTTTGGGATTCCTTGTGCTTTTCGGGGTGCAGGACAAAGGGGTGGGGCAAGAAACTGCATACGAATTTTAGTGTCCAAAAACAGATGGTAGGGATTTTTTTTGCCTCACTTAAAAAATCCACCTTTTAAAGAGGTCTTCCCTCTTTATCATGTTATATTTTTATTGTATTACAATTTTTGTATTTGGTTAATAACCGTAAATAAACAATCATCATCACCTTTTAAAGAGGCAGACGTCATGGGATCACGTAGATGATCCGGTTTTCTTTCTTTTCCCCGCCCTCATAGCGCAACCAGCTGTTCTTGGGGCCGATCGGCGCTGGTTTTTTTATTATTATTTTTAATTTCCCCCCACCCTCCGAGCACCAGGAAGGTGGATGGGTACTGTTTTTTTTTTAACTTCCCCAAGCTCTACCGCCAGCCAGCTGGTCCTTTTTTAAAAAATCCTAGCGCCACCTGCTGGCCATGGGGCTCAACTGTGCTTAAAAAAAACACCTTTGTACAGTGGTCCCCCACCGTTTCGCGGTTCACATACCGTGGTCCTGCTATATTGCGGAACCGCAGTAACTGGAAAGGGCTTGAGGGAGGGGGGATCACGCACCGCTCACCCGCGCCTCCCAGGAGGTCCGGGCAAGCAGCGCACGATCGCAAAGGGGCTTTCAACTGTGGAGCCCCAGCACTGGGCTCCATGGCCAAAGTCCCTTTGGCCGATTGCGTGACGCCCGCCCGGACCTCCCAGGAGGTCTGGGCAAGCAGTGTGCGATTGCAAAGGGGCTTTTCGCTTCGGAGCCCCGGGGCTGGGCTCCATGGCCAAAGTCCCTTTGGCCATCGCGCGCTGCTTGCCAGGACCTCCCAGAAGGTCCACGCGCGATGGAAAAGGGGTTTCTCGGAGGGGAGTGGCAGGGAGCGATCGCATCGGAGCCGCCCGGAGGCATGTGGGGTGTGTGTGCCGGGGAGCGATCACATTCCTCCCCGCCATCCCCCCACCCCCTCTGAGATGCCTCGGAGCTGCCGGGGGGGGTGCCGGGGAGCGATCGCATCATTCCCCACCATCCCCCCGCCCCTCCGAGATGCCTCGGAGCTGCGGGGGGGCGGGGAGTGATGCAATCGCTCCCTGCCACCCCCCTGGGTCCCTCTGAGAAGCCTCGGAGCCACGCGGGGGGGCGGGGGTGATCGGGTCACTCCGAGCCACCCCCGGGCCCCTCCAAGAAGCCTCAGGGGTGCATGGGAGGGTGGCGTGGGGCAATTGGGTCGCTCCACGCCACCCTGGGCCCCTCCGAGAAGTTTCGGGGCCATGCAGGGGGGGGCGGAGGGGGCACAATCTCAATTGAAATGCATTGGCAATGCATTTCCATGGAGATGCCCCGGACAAGCCCATTTCAAAACTTATCTCAAAACATTTAACAGCATACCTGAAAGCAAATACTGAAAATATTCTACTTTTCACGCCTGCTGTACCACCATCCAGTGCAGCTACTAATGTCAGAGTTATTAATGCCCTTTGAACACAAATTAATTTGATATACTTTTCCAGTAGCTTGGGGAAAACACATTTCACAATCACCCAAGGACTAAGTTTTCAAAATAATATTCCATACATCAAAACAACAATCTAGTAGCCTCTGTGCCAGACGCAACTTAGCTAACTAGCAAGGCCTGTTAAAAATCGTTCTCTTTATCAGAGCAGAAGACACATCCTATTGCTGAAGATTTAGTTTACTACTAATATGGACCATTTCAGTGATGACTGCCAAATAGCCTGTTTGAATAAAGCAGACACAATGTGAATCAAATGATGAACGAGGATGAACAAACCCTTAATATTTAATAATTTATTTAACTCTTAACCCTGCTCTCATTTACATTAGAATACACAGGCAAAATATATGTTAAAAAGCTAGCTTAGCTAAGGCTTATGGGTGTTATAATCCAACTGCAATAAGATCAAAACTGGGCTACCACCCTATATAAATATAATGTGGAAACAGAAGTATAGGTCTCTTTTATTTTGAAGAGAAGTAGAATGAATTGTTATATGCTGCTTACAGAGGACACATCAGCTAATCCTCTTAATAGCAGTGTGGTTAAACTCCAATTTCTAATGTTTAACTAATTAATTTTCAGACCCAGTGTTTGAACATTATTTATACCATGTGTCTAACTTATTAATTATGTTTGAAACCTAATTAGTATGATCTACGGTATAAATTATTTTGACAGCCCAACGTGTGACTATTGCTCTACATGACAGACAGGGAGCTTTTCCAGATCCAGTGCTGCTGCTGGTGTGTGTAGAAGGGTTACCACCAACTAGAGATGGGCACGACTCAAAAAAACGGTGTTTCGTTTGTCGTTTGGTCGTTTAGGGGTCCGTTTTGGTTCGTTTTTGTTTTCATGACTTTTTTGCAAAAAAATCGTTTTCGTTTCGTTAGGTAACGAAATGAAAAAACAAAAACAAAAATAAAAAATTGCTGTTTCATTAGCATTCTATTTAGTTCAATGCATCTGCTGCAACGAAAACGAAAAACACGGCAAAATTGGTCGTTTCATTTTCGTTTTCGTTTTGTTTTTTAAAAAAATTGTTTCGTTTTCATTGCATAACGAAACGAAAAAACAAAAACGAAAAATCGCTCGTTTTGTGCCCATCTCTACCGCCAACCACGGAGAGTCTGCCCATGCCCCCCCCCACTGCCAGGTTTTAAAATGGCATTAACCTTTTTCCTAGGGTCATTGAACCCAAGAGCATGCATCCACCAACTCTTTACCCAGTCCAGGATTTAAAGCTATCTCACACAATAACATCAGGCTTTTTCCCCTCCTCTAGCACTATTTCTCTGCTCACTTAAGGCCTGGAGCCACTGACAATAGGCGCTTTTACACGGCCCCTAAGATCCGCTGGCCACTTAAATTTGGACCAGAGATCTTGGGGGTTTGTCGCTCTTCCTGTGTTCCCACTGCTCCGCACTCCATTGTTCCTGTCTGCGTGAGGGGAGGGAGAAAAAAGGGAGAAAAAAATGCAGGCTCACCTCCTTCTGCCGGTAGAAGCTGCCTCAAGCCCCATCGTCCTTGTGATTCCTGTCTCTTAAAGGGGTGGTGGGGACAAAAAAACAAACACAAGGCAGGAGAGCCCGACACTCACTGCTTTACATCCGCATCAGAAATTGTTCACCTTTGGAGACCAGGTACTTGAAAAGTGCACTCGGGCGCGCTTAGGTGGGCATGGTCGTACTTGATTTTTTTTTAAAGTCTGGAGCTGGTGGGAAAACGTTTTTAAGCTCCGTATCTGGGAGCCCTTTGCCTCGGATTTTAGGGGTCGTGTAAAAGCGCCCAATAAGAGTCCCACAGAAACAGCAATTCCCTGAGACTTAGGCTAGTTCCCTGATACATTCTTGGTCCTATCATACTACCTTCAGCATATGGATCTCATCTGATTTTGAAAGCTAAGCACAACCAGATTTGCCCACTACCATCACTAAATTGTGGGATCTAGATAAATTCAGCCATGGTATAGGGTAGTAAAGAATTTTGAACCTCTCTAATTCTGGATTGATAAAAATTACCTTTATTAATACGTAACTTTGAGAAAAATAAAACCGTAATTTTATATTTATTTGCAGTCTTGGTCACAATACACATCTTATAAAATCAGCACCCTGAGTTGGATTTTTTCATAACTTGTCCCAGTTAATTTTGGCTAATGGACAAGGTGCCAGGGGACATCTTGGTTATGTAATCTGGCACAGGATTGAGACACACCATGGCACCTCATCAATTGGATGTAATAAACCAGAGCAAATGATGCAAAACTGTGTGAACTCCAGTAGTATTCTGGCCATTCTGATTTAAAAAGCAATACATGATGGGTTCAAATTAATTTTAAAAAAGAATAAATGCTTTGACACATCCTAACATTACACACAAATCAAAGGAGTAGATAAAATGTTAGTCCCGGCTAGAATAGAACCAATACAATCAATTATGATTAAATATATTCTGATGATGTTCATTATGGCCATAGGAGGGCCATCAGTTAGAATTAGAACTGACTTACTAGTTGGGGAAGAGACAAGAAAAGTTACTTTTCAGGCTACTCCCAAACTCTTCTAGCTATTGGTTGCAACATCTGGTGGATTTTGGAAACTGTGGTCCAAAAATAATTTTTCCTATCTCTGGTTGGGGCTGAGGTTAATGGGGCCAATTCTTAGAGAAAATGAAACAAATTGAAGTGAAAACTCTTAAATGGCGAGACAAGATTGACTGAAAACTCCCTTGGTATTTAGAATACAGGCTTCAGGACCTGAATTTACCAAGCAAGCACTAAGTTAGTGCAGTGCTGCATAAAATGTGTGCTTGGCCTCTGGAGAGAGAAAGGTTGCATCACTCCTGGGAGATTCCCTCTGGCTGACATACAAACAGTACTGGTAGGGTCCAGGGGGAGCTGTGTTTAGTTCTCCTAGGGCCCAATTTGGCAAACACTTATGCACTTGACTAACTTCAGGAGAACAATTTGCATGAGTAAGCTAATCCAAGCGTGTAAGTGTTTGCAGGACACAACAACCAAAAGACTGCATACAGAGGTCAGTAAGCTTTGTTTTAAAAATAGAGATACAAAGATCATTCTGTAAGCTGCAATTCTAGCAAAATAACTATATTCCTTATCTCTCATTTATTGGGAGATGTGAAAAAGAAATTGCAGGGAATTTTAAATCTTTATGATTTTCCATTTGAAAAAGGAAACCGAAAAGCTAAGTAGCACTTGAAAAATAGTCTTGGTTACTGAATGTAAGCAAAATAATTTATAAAATATCTAGTTTTTTTTAGACACCACTTTAATTGGTTGAACAACAATCATAATTCAAATGCTATGAGGTGACATGTCTTCACCAGGGAGGCACCTATTTTCATTGTGCTATTTCTTCTATTGTCATAAAAATTCAGTACAATATTGATGTTTTGGGTGTGGGAAATAGCCTGTGTTTCTTTACTATTGATAATACTTCCATGGAACATCTCATGCTTTTAACAAATTTGTACTAAGATGGGACATGTCTTATTGTATTGTGGCATGGATCATTGACTTGTGACTTTCTGGTGTTTGTGATTTTTTTTCTAGTCACGTTGCTCCAGAACATACAGGTTTATGACTTGTTATGTGATCTCACTGAGTCGAAAAGACTCAAAACATATGGTTGATCAGATGTTAGGCTTGGGGGAAATCAAAAATTAAACTGTCTCAGAGCTGTTAGGAGGCTGCTTTGCTATATATTTTATGTGATGTGTGCGCATATATGTGTAGAGGGGGATGCCATCATGGGAAGAGACTGAGTGGGGAAAAAGTTCTAAAAATGAACACTTTAATCTTTAAACTCTGGTCAGCTAAAAGCAGATGTTGCAAAAGAAGGTTGAAACTTCCCTCAGGCCAAAAGAATCGGAAAGCACACCGTCTAATGGTAACAAAAGGAAAGTAGTCTCTAAAAGAACTATGGATAGACACGATCCAGTCAAGACTGTTTATATCCCAGTGTTTTCAGTGCATGCTTAGGTTGCATACCATTTTAAATTTCTGGTAAAGTTCCTTTTGTCACACAGGTGAAGTACGGATAATCATAGAGAACAGGTTCAAGTTCCCCAGAGTCCATCTCTTTCTTATTTACTGGCACTTAAAGTCTCAAAAAATTGTTTTGAAGCCTATGTAGGATAAAGAATAAAAAACATTGCTTTATCTACAGTTGCTTGAAATTACAGAGTTATTTATTTTGCTTAGCAATCAACTGAAGAGCAAATGACTGCTGCCAACTGATTAAAAAGAGGGAAAGAACACACAGCAGAGAGGTGTGTCTCTCAGTGAAAAATATGGTTGGAAGAAACAATTGGTTTGTGTTGGCTAAATAAATCATCACCCCAGCCATGAAAAATACGTACCAGCCAGTCACTCAAATGACAGGCAGCATGCAAGGTTATAGCTTCTGTAGCTTTACTCCCCTGTTGAAATCTTTGGCTGGATTTTTAATTCTTAGAAGAATGTTTAATTAAGAATCCCATGGAAATCAATGTTTTGTGGGGGTAGGGGTGGGAGTGGTTATTATTTCTGAAAGCAGTTGGTACAAAACTGTACCAGCTCCAGTTCATGTTATTGATATGAGTACGGTTCCCTATTTCTTACCCTTCTCTTTACCATGAAATGTTCATTTGTTTCATTTAGTTAGTTGTCTGAGAACAAACTCGACATATTCTCTGCCAACTTCTTTCCTCATGTGATTTAGCCGTTCATTTCAACTATCAGGAGAATAAAATTTTATGAAGTTTTGTCAAAGTTTTGTGCTATTTAATCAGCAAGCGGAAGCAATAATTATTGAATAAAAAGTTAGCCAGAGACAGAGTTTTCTTAAAACCAAACAGCTATATTACATATAAACAAAATATATCACAGCATCACAGAACTTATACAAAGTTCAACAGCATAACAAACATTCAGTACATATGACAGAATATATGGCAGAGAGACAAAGTGGGTGCCTTACTCACAGAAGGCCCAATGTACAATGATTTACAGAACATTTTATACATGTCTCTGTCCAATCATGAATGACATTACTTCATAGCTATTGCAGCCCCTTGCATCAGCCAAGTCATTATGTGCATTTTTAACATCTGTACTCCTTTAGAAAAAACTATACATTGAGTCACTGTGACTTTGCACTTTTAAAGACTCCATCTTTAAATCAATTAAATACATATCATATATAGAGAGAACATCCTGTCTAATACAAATATTTCACTAACTAATATCTGACAAGTTTTTTTATCTTCATAATCTTTCACAATTATAACATGGTTCATTTTTTATGAAGTAGTATTTTCATAGATAGCTGAGTGCCTTGGTTTATGCATAGAATTGTACAAAAGCAGGAAAAACATATTCATGCAATTGTACCAAAGCAGCACAAAGTATAATGAGGAAGTAGTGACTTTGGTATCTCATTTAGCTAATTAGTGGTTAATCCAAGTAGGCCACAAAGGGGAAATCTCATGCTATTAGAGTAGGCATCACATGAAAAATGATTTGTGACAGTTAGAAGGGGGTCATTTAGATCCATGGTTCCTAAACTTGGAACCTCCAAATGTTTTTGAAACTTATCCTGTAATATCCCCTAGGCAGCACAGCAAATGGTCACGGTTTTGAGAACTGTAGTTCAAGAGCACCTGGGGACAACAAATTTGGAAGCTACTGATTTGCAGTTTCAACTAAAGTGATGCAATATTCATTAAATATAAGAAAAGGTGAGTTGGCCAAACCTCACCAGGATGATCACCAGTGATCACATGCGTCTGACTATGAGCTAGATCAGTTTCAAGTGGATTATAGCAGCATAAATTACTCCAGTATATTTTTGAAAAAGTCCACATTGTGTCAGAGGCAGCATAGTAGGTAATGGTTTGTTCAAAGCCACCCGGAGTGAGAACGCCTGCGACGCTCCGGTGGGTCGGCCCACAGCTTGCATGTTAAAATGCTCCAGGCAGGAACAATCTGTCTCTAATAAGCCACAGGGCTTTTTTAAACCACCAGTGTGCCCTTTTAAAAACTCTATGATGGCTTACATCATGTGAAATGACAGAAGTCGTTGTAAAGTGTCTTTGGTCCCTTCTATAAATGTAGTTGAACTTAGGCTGCTTTCACATGACCACTAAAATCCTCAGCAAACTTGGATCTGGATCACACACACACACGGAGCGGTCACATGGTTGATGTTGCAGTTTGGGTGTTCCCATGGTTACGTTTTGAAAATCCGCAACCGCTCTGATCCCACAACAGAAAACCACAGTAAATATACCACAAAGGGCCTTTTTACACGACCCCTAAGATCCGCTGGCCACTTAAATTCGGACCAGAGATCTTAGGGGTTCGTCGCTCTTCCTCTGTCCCCACCCCCCTCCGCACTTCCTGGTTGCTGGCTGCGTGAGGGAGGGAGAAAAAAGAAAGAAAAGAATGCCGGTTTACCTCCGTTTTGTTCCCGGCAGCATTCAGATCTCTTAAAGGGGCGGCACGCATAAAAAGAACAAACAGAAGCCAGGAGAGCCCCGCACTCACTATCCTTACACCGGATCAAATATTTGTCACATCCAAAAAGCAGGTACCTGAAAGCTGCGCCGGGACGCGCTAAAGTGGGCGGGGTCACACTTAATTTCCTGTTAACTCCGGAGCTGGTGGGTAAACATTTTTAATCTCCGGAGCTGGGAGCCATTTGCCCAGGAGTTTAGGGGTCGTGTATAAACGCCCAAAGAGGGTGAAAAGGTTTTGGTGCAGACTTTCCATGTTCCCATGGACTCGTAACGGTTTAAAATCCGCATTGGAACAGCGACAAGGATTTTACCACCTCGAGACAAGTGTAAGTCCCTAAATAGGTACTATGCAATGTGACAATAAATGAGTATCTCAAGTTTCATTGTCGCATGTGAAATACTTTACAGATGAAAGTCAGTTGGTATAAAATTGGTAATATTGCATTGGCTGCATTTTGCTTCCAGAGAGCAAAATGGAATTGTCTCCTTGGGCATCAGGACTGAGAGGTTATGAAAGAGTGAAAAAATGTTAACTGTTTTGGTTAACATTTTGGGTTTGCTTTGTTTTCTTTTTACTACTAGAGATATGGAAAAGCGATTGTGAGATTTTCTACCTATTGTGCAATATATTGGGAGGGTAAGAAGTGTTATTTTCTACTTTGTCTCGGGCAGCAAAATGTCTTTGGCCAGCCTAGAGGAAAACATATGTGCAACATAATGGAAAACTTAAGATACAGCGAAGAGGTGTAAATGGTTTTACTGTTCCCCATAAAATGAAGATATACTGTACTCTGTTATCCCTAAAGTTAACTGAGGGAAACCACTACCAATTTCCCTTAACATCATAACTATTGTTCTGGCTAAGTTTGGAATTTTTTAAAGCATTTATTCTATGTTTTGTTTCAATCACCACCTATAATTCAGTGTTTCACTATCGGAGATACAGTACTTAAGCAGAGCCTTTTCATATTCCCCAAGGATACAATTTCAAACTTGATTTACCAGTCGGAGGATATTTTCCAGCAAAACACATTATCTCTTGCTGTCCTTCTCAAATGTGCATCCGCAAGGCATTCAAACTGTGCCTCCCCATGTCCCCTTTCAATTTTTCTCTTGTCATTTTGATAGCTAAGGAGTCAGAAATAACTGTGAAGCTGTTTGTTACATGTTGCCAAAAAATGTAAAACATGTTCCAGGTGCAAGTCACAAATAAGAACAAGGCAAACATTCTCTTCATCTGTTCAGATACTAAAACTCCGCTTTTAAAAAGGAACTAGGCCTCCCAGAATTCTTTCCCAAGACTTTCTTTATCACTGGAGGTGTAACTGCTTCCTTTGTTTCCTTTCGAACGCTCTTTAAAATTGGTAGTGGTTTCCCTCAGTTAACTTTAGGGATAACAGAGTATATCTTCATTTTATGGGGAACAGTAAAACCATTTGTAGAGGGAAAAGAGGATGTATTTTCTTTAGAAAAGAAAAGCAAATGTCAAAAGATGTTTTATTTTAGTGTTTCAAAGTGCTTAGCTGGCCTGTCAACACAGCTTTTGCCATTTCAGATTGCTAACAGAAACCAAGAAAACATCTGGGATTTCACTTTTTCCAGTGGCAGGGGCTGGAAAGTGTACTACCCCCAAACTGGGAACCAAGCACAAGTACTGTGCCTTAAAGGAACCCACTGCAGAACAGTCCTCACTAAGTTCATTTAAGTGCTTTTTATTTTGAATGTATGTGATGTGGCACACTGTTAAGTACCACAGAGACAAGCTAAGTCTTAGGAACTAAAAGAGCTGCCACTTTCCCCTGGAAGTTAATGAAACCGAGCAAATATATACAGTACACTTTTGTTCATGTTCAAACAGTTTGATACTAATTCCAAAATGGCTGCTGGGCACAGCTCTTCTCTGACTCTGAGGGGGGAAATAACTAGGGCAATCTTGCAGGAATCACTGCAGGCTTTCTTCTATGGCAGTGAAATCTAAGTAAGTGATTACACACAGGGAAAGGTACACACCAGCCTTACTGTTCCCTTGTTAGTTTTTTGTTTTAAAGGTCTTGTCTTCTTTTGTGAGGATAATGTTTATGTACGGTGTGCAGCGATTCGGGAGAAATCACAGAGTCACAGAAAAAACACATTCTAGTACCAATTTGAACATCATGTTCTCTGTGTGACTTTGTGTCTGACTAAAGTTACCTCAGAGAGGAGATTTGACTGGAGGGGAGGAGGGAATAATATGAGGTGGAAACACAGTGTACACTCACTTCAGTTAGAGAAAAAATAGAATCTAAATATAATTACAATTAGATACTGTGGAATTTCATTTACAGCTCAATGACAGTTCATGCTTCAATCTGATGGAATGGCAGACCCTGTGCTTTCTTTGGATAATTTATTTTTCGAAGGCCCAGAGGGAGATCAAAAGTAAGTTGGACCAGTGGTTTGGCGAACAATATTTGTTTTTGAGGGGTGTTGTGTTATTGCCTTTATAATGAACACATGTTTTCAATAAAGCAAAGAGAAAAGGAATTTGCCTTTTACATAGTTTTAGTAATTGAGTGTATTTTGGAAGGTTTCACTCATCTTAGAAATAGCTGATATTGTCACTCTTCATATTCCATTGAACATGACACAGTCCCAGATATTTGGCTCATGTGTAATTTCTTAATTTTATAATGCGTATATTATACAATTTGTTATTTTGTGGGTGGGCGATATTGTGTGCATATGTATCCATCTGTGCCAGAAAGTCCTACAGTGTATAGTATAGTGTAGGTTAGTTGTGCAAAGGGAGCATTTTGGAGTATTGGGTGCTATGGATGTACAGTTGCATCCCATTGCATGCCAGATTGAACTCTAACCAAACTGGGTTAACAGAAGCCTTACATTTTGAATGTAACACATTTTTGAAGTGTAAAGTTAAAATGGATAATTTAGAAGTGACACAGAGTCAGTATGTTCTCTTGTGGTTTGTAATTAATTTGGTTGGAAACACTTAATGTTTCTTGTTTCATGTTAATATATTGGAAACAGATATCTGGGAAATGAAGAGCCAACAAACTGGTATCTTGCACCTGTTCCATCTGCTTTCAAGATTTCACCTACTCAAGAGCTACAAATGGAACTAGGAGAGAATCACAAAAAAGGTAGAATGTTTCATAATTAGTTTCAGTGTTGGGAAGTGCTGGATTTTGAAACTAATAGCAAATTAAGTGCTGTTCTTCAAATTATATTATATAATTTTGTATTGTGAACTGCCTTGCTGTCTTGGGTTCTTCTGGGGAGAAAGGGGGATAGAAACAAACAAATAAATAAATAAACTGCCCAGAGTGGCTACAGGCCAGATAGGTGATATATAAATCAAATAAATAAATAAATAAATAAATAAATAAATAAATTAAATTGCCATCACCTTCTTCCACTGAACTACAGAGTGAGCTGAATCAAGGTCAAATTAGATAATGTGAAATACTTGAGTGCGAGCCATGTAACTTTAAAAAAATACCTGTGAAATCAGGGTACATTATACACTCTAACCTACATCCTTTCCTCTTCCTCCAAATTACTGTTCATCTCAATAGGTTACTTGCTACTGACACCAAAGGCAGTATTTCTCCCAGGGCAAAAAGCAGTCAGGGTGAAAGATTTCAATTGTTCTGCCTTCTGGTGGTCCACGTTATCCATGATTCAAATGAATCACTTTCTACAATTACATGTTTATCATTGCAGGATTCTGCTTCAGAAGAATCTATCATCATTTTATCTCTTCTGTGTTGGTATTCAGTGTACTGTTTCCATCTTCTCTATGTTTCCCTGGTCAGGCTATGTGCTTCCTGTTGGTGTTTTGGTATTCTTTATTTAGACTTAAATTTCCTCTTGAGTTTTTGAATCTTCTGAAAAAGATTTTTTCCTTGTTTTATTGTCGTCCTCTTCTATTTCATTGCACTGTCCATTACAGGGGTCCTCAAACTAAGGCCCGGGGGCCGGATGCAGCCGCCTCCGAGCTGCTGCCTTACTCCGTGGAGTGAGGGAGGGGAGGAGGGAGCCCAGCCATGGCTGGAGGCTGAGGCCGCTGCCACCACCACCGGGTTAGAGAGACCAGCTAGGAGGAGGTGGTGGAGAAAGAAGAGAAGGGAAGGGAAGGCTGGCAGGGCTGCATTTGTCCCTGGTTGGTGATGGGTGGGCTGGCAAGCCAACAGAGCACCGGAGCCTGGCTGGGCTTGGCCAGTGAGTGGTCTCTGGGTGGTTTTGGGCAGGCCTTCCTGCATCCCCTCCCTCCTTCCCAGCCCTTGCTCCCTCCTTCCCTCCCTTGCAGCGCACCAAGTTGGGCCAGGCCAGGCCGGGCCAAGAAAGTAGGCAGGTTTCCCTCCAGGTCACAGAGAGGGCATGATGGCCAGGGCGCGTGGCTGGATTCATGTGTAGTGGCGCCAACCTTACTGTCCTTGCCATGGCTGCTGCTCCTCATCCTGAGTGGCCACCTAGAAGGTGATGAGGGGCCTGAGTTTGCCTGGGCTGCCACCTCCTTCCTGACACAAGGAAGGAAGGAAGGAAGGAAGGAAGGAAGGAAGGAAGGAAGGAAGGAAGGAAGGAGAGCAACTCCAGCCACTGCCACTCTAGGAGGAGGAAAAGATGCAGCAGAGGGATCCCAGCTGCAGCACTTCAGGACGGCGATCTGGAGCAGGAGGCATTGCTGGTGCCCCGGATATGCACTGATCATGGGCCAATCATGGATGGGTCTGCCCACTTGCCCCTCCCCCTTTTTTCCATGTCAGCTTTTTGGGAGGGGTTGGACTGCGGTCCGGCCACTAGTGGTGTCTGGGTGGTGGTGGACCGGCCCGCTGTTTGAAAACGTTGAGGACCCCTGCTCTAAGGCTTGTGTGTAAGCATGTGCATGCCTTTCTGCCCCCCTCTCTGCAGGGCAACTCCTTCCCATGCTCCCGCAGCAACTGTTTTTGCATCAATCACAACAGAACGCACACAGGGATCAAGTTATGCATATGTGGGGAAAAGCCCTGCCAAGCAAAGTTGATAGGGAACGATGAGATACTGAGAGATACTGTAGTTGAAAATGTTAGGTTATTTATTTCTTTGTGACAGAACTCTTCCAATAATAGTGCATTTTCTTCCTATATGACAGTTTTTTCTCTCTGATAAGATTCTGTGATGTGAAACAAACAAACAAAAATACTCTGCAGTCCTGAAAAATTCCAAATGCAGGATTTGGTGATGCCTGTGATTTGAACTTTTGTATTCCAGGCTCCACAGTACATATATAATTTTAGACATCATGGTTTCCACAGCAGACAGTTCTGTTTTTTCTGTATTTAGGAAATTATTGCATATTAGATATACATTTTGTAAAACATAGGAATCTGTTGTCCACAGAGACAGTACATCGAATATTTGTTATTGGACACCCGAGGTTCATGAACTGTTCAGGGACATTTTACTCAGTACTTATAAAAAATTCCCCTTCAGCCAATGATCAGGCAGTGAGAATCAAAAGCAAATGGGATCTTTTTATGGATAGCATCATCATCAGGCTTGGAAGACACAATAAAACAATGAGATCAAGATGACAAAGTTGATTTTCAAAGTTGATACAATTTTTATTGACTTGACAGATGATGGGTAGGCACCATCTTTTTCTAGTTTTTGTAAATAGCATCCACAAAGAGAATTGACATGTCATATTTTAAAGGAATCACTACATGATACATTCTAAATACAGGAATATAAAGCCATGTACTTTGCTATGAATTCTTACATCCAAATCCTATAAGAGTTCAATTCAGGCAGGTAAATAAAGTTATTTTCAGGCCAGCTATCTAGAATTAGTTTCATTGTTGCTCCATGACCTTGATTAATATGAAGGCAGAACTTGTCAACTGCCTTGTAGAAACCCATCAGAAGATAAAGTATTAATTAATTTTCCAGGGGAAGATGGTGATGAAAGTGCCTGCTCAAAATTCAGAAAAAGGTAGGATTTTTTAACCAATTATAATAATTCATCAAATATCAGAACGATATTATTTTAGATACATTTGTCAAAGACTGAGTTTTTGATCTCTGAAATGAAAGTGCTTAATAGGGCTCTCGGCGGTTGCGTTAATATTCTTTTGATTGTAAGAAAAACTGGGATACTTCCTTTCGGCAATGTTTTAATACAGTAATTAGATTTGCTCTAGGCTCAACCCTTTTTTAAAACAAGGATTTAAACACAGAATTTAGTTTATTACTTTAGTTAAGAGGTGACTTTTTACCATATGCACTCTTAAAATCCCACACAATGACATACTCCTGTGGCATCTTCCAGATGAATTAGGTTTTTTTTATTAAATTGTCATACTGTACAACACATGTAGGCAATTCAACTACTTTTGGATTTAGGTCAATAGCATTTCTGTAATGGGAATGGATTACAATCTTGGTTAGTGCACATTTGCAGACTTGCACTGTACATCTTAGGAATTTGTCCTGGAAACCCAGATGATGTTGAGCAATATAGAATGAATCTAAAAGCCAACTAGTTGATAATGAGCTCCATCCAAATAAGAGGCATAACTGGGTGATCAACCAGTTGGTTAAGGGCTAACCTGGTCATGGCCACAATCTGGTAACCCCATGAAAGAGATGGGGCATGGAATATGTCCATGTTATGAACGTGATCCCCAAGATGGAGGGTTACACTCTCCACCTTGGGAAAACAGTTAACAGTTGGAAGCGCCCCTTCAGAAGGATGATCTCCTTCTTATCCAGCTTCAGCCAATTAGTCTTAGTCCATTCCAGAACTGATGTCGAAAAATGCCCAAATACCCAGACAACATCCACTGCAGAAGATGTAAAGGAGAGAGAAAGTTGTGTATCACTGGCATATTAATGGCAACAAATCTTGGGAGGATCTCTCTCAGTGACTTAACATATACTGTATGTTAAAAAGCTTTGGGGAGATTGATAACCCCTGGGGCACCCCTAATGGAGGGTCCAAAGAGATGACAATTCCACCCCAAGCGGTACTTTCTGGACTTAACCATCAAGGATGGACTGGAACCAGCTAAGTAACAATCCTCCAGTCCCCATACCATACGATAGTCCATATGGATACTGTGGCTGACGGTATCTAAACCTGCTGAAAGATAAAGAAAAAGTGTTCTGCTTATATACCGCCCCATACCACTTCAAGTAGTCTCTGGGTGGTTTACAGTTTTTAATTACAGTATGCAGGCCACACATTGCTCCCCCAGCAAGCTGGGTACTCATTTTACCAACCTTGGAAGGATGGAAGGCTGAGTCAACCATGAGCCTGCTACCTGGGATTGAACCCCAGGTTGTGAGCACAGTTTTACCTGTAGTACAGGCATCTAACCACTGTGCCACGAGTACCAACGAAGTCTTTCCTGTCCTGTCAGATGACTTTAAAAAGTCATTGTGCAACATGACCAGTGCTGTTGAAGTTCCCCAACATGGCCTGAACCCAGACTGGAATGGTCATAGGCAATCCTCTTCCTCCACGAATATCTGGAGTTGTTCCATCACCACCCACTTGGTCAGGGGATATTAGTAACAGGCCACACTTTACCTTTTTAGGATTGGCCATATGATAATTTTCTTCACACAGGAAGGGAGGCAACCCTGCTTCAGTGAAGTGTTTGTGGTGTTACAGGGCAGTCCATTGGCAGCTTTCAAGAGTCATGATAGGCAAGGGTCCACCACTCAGGCAGCTGGTCTGCAGTGTACCAGCTCCCTGGACACATTATCCAATGTTACTGCCTGAGACGGAACCAATCAAACTGAGGGAGATGATATACCAGAGATTTCAAATTTATTGACCGAACCAACTATGGGGTCCAGGTCACATCAAATGGCCCCATGGTTAGTTCATTTGATTTTTTTAATGGCTGAAAACTGATCTACAGCGAAATAATCAGGAAATTGCTGACCAGGGTTAATGAGGCTGCGAACCACCTGGAAAAGCTATGCTTGCTGATTTGCCACCTAATATTCTTAATATTAAAAGGCCCCCATTTGCAGATCTTAAGTCATTGGTGGCAGCCTTTAATCAGGAACAATCTGATGCTGCCAATAAATGTCTTTCCAGTTGTTCCAGCAGAACTATGGTAATATAGGAGAGAACACTCTCAGGATGCTGAATGAAAGTTTATTAAAAGAGCCCAACGCGTTTCGGCCCGAATGGCCTTCTTCAGGGACTTTTTCACTATAGAAAAGGGTAACATTTAAAAGACATAGGGTCAGAATATTCTATATATGAACAACAAACAAAAACATTACTTATCAAATGCATAATTAACACTTAGAATACTGAAACAGTATACATGATGGTCAATATGGGAAACACTAAGTATTGTAGGGATACTTTGTAAGCGGGCTGACCTGCTGTCTCAGACCACTAACTATCTGGCACTCATAGCATTCTAGACTTTTTTAAGGAAACAACCGTATAGAACATGGTATGCACATATTTTATACAACTCCAAAGGTATTACTTCAAAGGAGGGGTGATATTAACAGATACATGAACCTTTTAACTGTTTGCCCCATTGTTTTACATATGAGATAGCATACATATGCTTGCATATGTGTGGGTGTTATCCCCAACTACTTCCAAACATATAAAAACATTTCATATCAAATGCAGTGAAAACAGAATACTGGAACAGCATGCATAATGGTCAATGTGAAAATCACTAAGTATTGTAGGGATACTTTAAAAGCAGTCTAACCTGCTGTCTCAAACCACTAACTAACTTACATTCACAACATTCTAGAAAACAACCATATAGGACATGGCATGCATGTGTTTTATACAACTTCAAAAATATAACTTCAAAGGAGGAGTGATGATAGTAGATACATGGGCCTTTTACTGTTTGCACATATAGGGTATCATACATCTGCTTGCATATATGTGGGTGTTATCCACAACTACTTCCAAACGTCTTATCTGAAACTAAACTTTCAGGCATTTATCTCTGTGTTCCACTAGTTACCAAACATTCTCTTATCTTTCTTAGTACTCTCACTTCATCATCCATTGTTTAATAGAGTGAAAAAACTATTTTTATTCTACATGACTGCAATATTATAATACACACCACCAACCTGTGCTCAAAGAAACTCTGGAAACAACTTAATGTCTTGCTTCTCAGTCTGCTACTAGCTATACAGCTGAATGTGCCAATGTATTCTAATACTGTTTTGTAGTTTGTTGGTGATATGATTATAAGTCAACACACAACTAATGCGGTTATGGGTATCTCTCTGTTGACTTAAAAGTAGATCTTTTCTTCTTGAGTTGTTTGCTTTACAGAAATTTCTTTCAATGATGTGATTTGGATAGCCTCTATTTGACAATTGTTTTTTTAAAATATGAGATTCAGATAGAAAATCATCTGTATTGGTGCAGTTTCTTTTGATTCTTAGCAATTGTCCATATGGTAAATTTTCTCTGAAGGATTTTGGATGTGAGCTGTCAAATCTGAGGAGAGAGTTGCAGTCTGTAGGTTTTCTATATAGGCTGGTGTTCAATCGTCCAGAGTGTATTTTGATGGTAAGATCTAAGAAGTGGATTTCAGAATGGTTGTATTCTAAATCAAATTTCAGATTGGTGTCCAGAGTTTATCCATTCAGAAAAGGACTTTATGAGGTAGTCGAAACCATTTGACAATATGTTTTAAGAAGGGATTGGTAGGGGAATAAATGTGTCTTTCAAAAACTTCCATATATAGGTTGGCTATTTCAGGGGCCATAGGACATCTTAAAGGAGATTAAATTTATATTAGAAGAAGGATTAACTCTAGGATATTACTAAGTCTGAATATAATTTCTTACTCAACAAAAACCCCAGAATACCGGTTTTTTTATACTCTTCCTAAAACCCATAAACAACAATATCCAGTAAAAGGCAGACCCATTGTTTCAGGCTCTAATTCAGTCTTAGAGTCTATCTCAAAATTCATTGATTATTTTTTAAAACCCTTTATACCTATAATCCCCTCTTACATTCAAGATTCTAGGGATTTCATTAATAAAATTGAACCTATACAGATCAAAGAACATGACCTCCTGATTACTATGGATGTCAACTCTCTTTACACCAGCATACGGATAGAAGAAGCTTTATCCATCATACATGACACTTTGCAGAAAAGAACAGAAGAACACCCCCCCCCTCATTCTTTTTACATGATTTAGCTGAACTATCCCTTACAAAAAATTACTTCAAGTTTGACAACATATTTTATTGGCAAGTCAAAGGGGTTGCCATGGGTTGTCCTATGGCCCCTGAAATAGCCAACCTATATATGGAAGTTTTTGAAAGACACATTTATTCCCCTACCAATCCCTTCTTAAAACATATTGTCAAATGGTTTCGATACATTGATGACATTTTTATTATTTGGAGAGGAGGAGACTACCTCATAAAGTCCTTTTCTGAATGGATAAATTCTCTAGACACCAATCTGAAATTTGATTTAGAATACAACCATTCTGAAATCCACTTCTTAGATCTTACCATCAAAATACACTCTGGACGATTGAACACCAGCCTATATAGAAAACCTACAGACTGCAACTCTCTCCTCAGATTTGACAGCTCACATCCAAAATCCCTCAGAGAAAATTTACCATATGGACAATTGCTAAGAATCAAAAGAAACTGCACCAATACAGATGATTTTCTATCTGAATCTCATATTTTAAAAAAACAATTGTCAAATAGAGGCTATCCAAATCACATCATTGAAAGAAATTTCTGTAAAGCAAACAACTCAAGAAGAAAAGATCTACTTTTAAGTCAACAGAGAGATACCCATAACCACATTAGTTGTGTGTTGACTTATAATCATATCACCAACAAACTACAAAACAGTATTAGAATACATTGGCACATTCCAAATAACATACCTGGGTGCTCAGAAAAACCTTTAATTACTTTCAAAAGAACAAAAAACCTAGCTGACTTTTTAATCAGGAGTGAATTCAAAGAAAAAAAACAGACAAAAGGTAACATTCTCAAGACCAGAATGCTACCTACTGGTCACCACCCATGTGGGCATTGTATTTATTGTAAACATACCACTAAAATGACTGATTTTACAGACATTCAACAAAATAGGAAATACACTTTAATGCAATTCACAAACTGCAATACTCAGGGTGTTGTATATGTCATCAGCTGCCCTTGCCCTAAACTATATGTAGGAAAGACTTCTAGACCCTTAAAAAAACGGATAGGGGAACATCTTAGCAACATCAGACATAAAAGGATAGGTACTCCTTTAGTAAACTACTTCACAGAATATAAGCGTTCAGAAAAGGATCTTAAATTTTGGGCAATAGAAACTGTGAAAGATAATGAAAAAATCCTTCTAAAAAAAGAAATAGACTGGATCATTAGGCTAAACACCTTATCCCCTATGGGTTTAAATGAGGAAATAGACTTTTTACCATTGATATAAGTTTTGGTCAAAGATGCAGCTACAGATGGATTTCACTTGCATGCTACATCAGCTGGGTAACCTTAGGAGCAATTATAAAAGTCTTCAGCTGTATAGCTAGTAACAGACTGAGAAGCAAGACATTAAGTTGTTTCCAGAGTTTCTTTGAGCACAGGTTGGTGGTGTGTATTATAATATTGCAGTCATGTAGAATAAAAATAGTTTTTTCACTCTATTAAACAATGGATGATGAAGTGAGAGTACTAAGAAAGATAAGAGAATGTTTGGTAACTAGTGGAACACAGAGATAAATGCCTGAAAGTTTAGTTTCAGATAAGACGTTTGGAAGTAGTTGTGGATAACACCCACATATATGCAAGCAGATGTATGATACCCTATATGTGCAAACAGTAAAAGGCCCATGTATCTACTATCATCACTCCTCCTTTGAAGTTATATTTTTGAAGTTGTATAAAACACATGCATGCCATGTCCTATATGGTTGTTTTCTAGAATGTTGTGAATGTAAGTTAGTTAGTGGTTTGAGACAGCAGGTTAGACTGCTTTTAAAGTATCCCTACAATACTTAGTGATTTTCACATTGACCATTATGCATGCTGTTCCAGTATTCTGTTTTCACTGCATTTGATATGAAATGTTTTTATATGTTTGGAAGTAGTTGTGGATAACACCCACACATATGCAAGCATATGTATGCTATCTCATATGTAAAACAATGGGGCAAACAGTTAAAAGGTTCATGTATCTGTTAATATCACCCCTCCTTTGAAGTAATACCTTTGGAGTTGTATAAAATATGTGCATACCATGTTCTATACGGTTGTTTCCTTAAAAAAGTCTAGAATGCTATGAGTGCCAGATAGTTAGTGGTCTGAGACAGCAGGTCAGCCCGCTTACAAAGTATCCCTACAATACTTAGTGTTTCCCATATTGACCATCATGTATACTGTTTCAGTATTCTAAGTGTTAATTATGCATTTGATAAGTAATGTTTTTGTTTGTTGTTCATATATAGAATATTCTGACCCTATGTCTTTTAAATGTTACCCTTTTCTATAGTGAAAAAGTCGCTGAAGAAGGCCATTCGGGCCGAAACGCGTTGGGCTCTTTTAATAAACTTTCATTCAGCATCCTGAGAGTGTTCTCTCCTATATTACCATTGTCTGTGGATGCGCCAGTCTTTTTACCTTGGCCAGCAGAACTATGCAACAAGAATCCAGCCACATTGCGGTTATTTCATGTGTTATCTAACATGATACAAAAATATGCTTTTCCTTTCTTACAGCTTATTTAAATCAGCTAATTATACATATGGAAATACATGCAACACAGCGAGTGCCAGTGCCAAGAGAGGAATTGACACATATGATGTAGCTAACAACAAAAAGATGAACATAGAAGGCCAGTGGAGAAATAATATGCAGATAGCTCAATATTCAGATTTTAATCTGCTTAGTGTAAATGATATTATTTCTGCTTCTGTAAATGGAAAGGGAATTGAAAATGCATACTCATTTCCTTGTGTTTCAAAGACTTCTTGCACAGAAGGTAAATTACACATTTTCTTTGTAATTTTTTCCTGCAAAAGGTATTTACAACACAGACTTGATGCCACAACTATGAATAATGTATATTCATGAACATAACTATTGATGGAGTCAAGAAATACACAACAGTTAAATCTGCTCAAGTAATGTAAAATAAAAAGAACAATAGTTTTCATGTAGAAGGTCAGAAGCAAATTAGAAAAAAGATGTGTATTATAGAAAGGTACACCTAAGCCAGAAAAGGCTGAAGTACTGTAATTATAATTGGGTGGAATTAAATGCATATCTCAGAGAGCTTAACACTCTGCTATTTGGAGGTCAGCCAGGGAAATTGATGAAAAGAAAATGAAAATCACATCTTCCTTCCTCCCCTTATTTCCTCTATCAAATTAAATCCAGCTAAGTTGCAGAAAATAAAAGTCCAGTATTTAAAAAACAATTCTTCCATCAGATTTCCACCCTGTGAAAGCAAAGTCACACAGTTTACAAAGGCTGTAGAAGAGCTACTGGGCAGAACTAGCACACCTTTCTCTGGTGGAATAAGTTCTTTCCTGTGAGCAGATTGGCATGGAATTTTTCCAGAAGCAAAACATCACGAAGAGCCAGTCATGACTGTAACGACACAACAATTTACCTTAAGCGGTGACCTCTTTCATGGCTATAAAGATAACTGGTTTGCTTCTGTGGTTAGTCATGTTAGAGTCGATCCACTGAAATGAAGATGTTAATTTAATCGTCACTAACATCCTGTTGATTTTAGCAGGGCCAGTGTAAGCATTTTATTGATTTCTTGCTATAAACAATTCTTTTTCAAAGATCAGAACTCAAGGAAGCTTGGTTAAATATGAATCCAAGCGATTTCCTTCAATTTGTGGTTTTTATTAATATTGTTAATGAGTGGCAGATAAAACAAATACTGTACTCATTCATTTGGTAGAAACTGAAGAAGACTTGAAGGTTTTAAGGCCTGTGACTGAAATCCGTATCCTTTCGTATGCCTACATAGATATATTACTAAGATAATGCCTCTTCATATGCTTTTAAAATTGACAAATTGATCATGTGGCTGTAGATTTCTATAATAGGAGAGCAAGTGGAACAAATTCATTTCAAAAAAAACAGCTGTGATCCAGAGGATAAAAGGTGAACACTCCATATTCTCTGGAGTGTAGTCATATTATGAAAGTTTTCTCTGAGACCTGCAAACCTTTTCTGCCCTGATGATAAGAGCTAAAAGCCCACAGTACATGATTGCATTGACTGACTTCATAAATACACCAGTGTTTCCAATGTTAGTGCCATCCCTCCCAATGAAATCTTTACTCTTATCTTCAACTGCTCACATTCTATTTCAGCTTTAATGTTGTCTGATATTACTGTCAGATGCCCCTCAACTCCCTGTTCTCAAACTTGAATATGTCTTAAAGGTACTGGCCTGTATATTGTCCCTTATTACTGTAAACCGCCTTGGGTCCTTTTCCAAGGAGAAAGGTGGGGGTAAAAATACTCAAATATAAATACTGGTAAATTAATACATAATGTCTACTCAGGTTTTGCAGGGAAATCAGAGTTTGCTGCCTGGAAGGTTTTGCATAGAATAGTTTGCAGTCTTGAAATGGAACAGAAACCATGCTTTGCAGAGTCTGTGTTGTTGTTGGTGCATGAGGCCATTACACATAACTGAGCTGTGGCTTCCATGCTTGTAGGATGGGTATTGTGGCTTACTTTTCAGAAGACATCCATAAAATTCAATTATGCTTTGTGGGTTGGGTGGGAAAATGTCTAAATTAGTAAGATCTGGCTCATCAACAATTTTTCTTGGGTTCTGCCCTATCTCCTTAACTTTGGTTGCTGCTGGAAAGCAGCCCATGAGTCCATTGTTGCCTACAGGTGAGCTTCCCTTCATGGCAGGATTGTAAAATGAAGAGGCAAGATCCACAGTTTTGGGTATAACAAGGCACACCTTTATTTAATAGAGCGAGCAGTACTCTGGCTAGACAATTGGGTTGGATCCATCACATCAAAGGAACATCCATCCCTTTGATGTTCCCCAACCGCTATGGTCACCCCAGGATGCCCACCCCATCAGTATACTGAGCCTCCACTCCAATTACAGGTTCCAGGGGGCACCCTCCCCCATTGGAGGCAAAGGCATAATCATTGTCAACAGGTCATAAATCATTGTCAACAGGACATAAATCAATTGTAAACATTTTAATTTTTGCTTTTGAGCTTGGATTCGTCCCAATGCCTATAGAAAAATGCCAAACCTCTCAGTTGTGACAAACATACTAAAATCATCCTATCACCTATGAATACAGTTACCCATTCAGTATAAACAAAAAGAAAAAGAGGGAGGATGGGCAGGGCTGCTTGGCGACCAGGAGAGGAGAAGATGGGGTTGTTTTCCCCGTACCCTCCTTTTAATCCTCTGGGACAACCCCTTGGAATGTGTTGTGCGTCAATGGGGCTGCCCCCTCCTGGTGCCTATTTCTGTGACCGGTGCCCCCCATCCCCACCTTCCCATGCTGGACCCCTGGATCTCTTGCATCCCATGTGGGGGTCACCATCATTCCTTTGCTTAGGGATCCACTCCGCCAACAATTTTCGGGCCGGTGAATCCGTCCCTCTCCCTTGTTGCCTTAATGGCAAGTTTGTAAAACGAAGAGGCATGATCCACAGTTTGGGGTATAACTAGGTAACATCTTCATTTAATACAGTGAACAGTACTCTGGCTAGACAATTGGGTTGGATACACCACATCAAAGGAGCACCCCATCCCTTTGATGTTCCCCAACCGCTACAGGTCACCCCAGGGTACCCACCCCATCAGTATCCTGAGCCTCCACTCCAATTACAGGTTCTAGGGGGTGTCGGCCCCCATTGAAGGCAAAGTCATAATCATTGTCACCAGGTCATAAATCATTGTCACCAAGTCATAAATCATTGTTACCGGGTCATAAATCATTGTCAACAGGTCATGAATCAATTGTAAATGTTTTAATTTTTCTTTTGAACCTAAATCCGTCCCAATGCCTATAGAAAAACGCCACTAGAGGCGAGCCTCGCTCAACTCTCCATCAGAGCACTGCAACTGAACCCAATTGGCTATGGCACTTCTTACCCCTGTTATCCACTGTGAATTGCCTGCCTCTGACAAATGGACACCATTTGCCCGATACATGTCATGTACCTTAAAACTAACAGTGGGTGCTTTATCCAGAATCCACCCCAAGTGGTGACCAAACGACCAATACCTTTATCCAACTTTCTCCGGAGCACCTCAATCTTTCCGAAGTGCCAAGCCCCACGCCAATGTCTCCTCTGGAGCAGCTGAGAGCAAAACATTGTCACGTCCGGGTAAGAGCTGTGGAGCACGAACAATGAAGCTTCCATGTCCTTCAGCAGGTCTATTCCCCTCGATTATGTGATGTTGTTCTCCCCGAGCTGAATCACCAGCCCCTGCGGTGGTTCATCTACAGCCCCGGCAGCAGGTCACCCCATTGCATGCCCCTGCTGCCAAACCATGTAATGCAGATATGCTCCTCCATGCCAAGTTGCTATCCCCAATGGGACTGTTGTGCCCATGTGTGTGTGTTGTGTCATTACAGTCGTGACCGACTCTTTGTGACCCCATGTCAATGGAGTTTTCTTGGCAGGAATACTGGAGTGGCTTGCCAGTTCCTACTCCAGGCGCCTACAGAACGTGGTATTCCCTGGTGGTCTCCCATCCAAGTACTAACCAGGGCTGACCCTGCTTAGCTTCCGAAATCAGGCGAGATCGGATGTGCTTAGGGCATCTAGGAATATTCTGGCCCGATGCACGATGCTATGCCCAACTATCCAGAGCCGCAGGACAGCACCTGAACAGGAAACTAAAAGAGAACTGGAGTTAGTGACCCCTTGTCGGTTGTGCGGATGTATGCCCTGTATGCATTGGAAGCCCATCACCCCACCTTCTTTATCTTCCGGCTTGAGAGGCCTTGCACTGATGCTTTGGATGCTGCCCCAGTTCGAAAGGAATGGGTCCTGAATGCCCTGAGTTCATAACCTGCCACGTGAAGGGCCTTAGGCGTGACTCCCACGAATTGGTAGCAAGTGAGCGGGGTGCTGTCTGTGTGCTGTAAGTGGGGGTCCGGCAGCTCCCCCCCAACACACCAAGTACTTCTGTGCAGCCCTAACTGGGCACAGCCTGTCCTGTCCTTGCTGTTTCAGAGTAATGTGTGACCCTCTGGCTCTATGGTCCATTGTTGACTACCAAAGCCTAATGACTAGTGCCCTGGGGGTGACGTTCAGATCCTTCAGCGCCAGCAAGTGCCCTTTATCCTTATATGAAAAGAGGGGGTTGTTTTCCTCGTACCTTCATTTTAACACCTCTGGGACAGGCCCTTGGAATGTGCTGTGCGTCAATGGGGCTGCCCCCTCCTGGTGCCCATTTCTGTGTCCAGTGCCCCACCCCCTTCCTTCCCATGCTGGACTATTGGATCCCTTGCATCCCACGTGGGGGTCACCATCACTCATTTGCTTAGGAATCCGGCAACAATCTTCGGGCTGATGAATCCGGCCCTCTCCTTTCCAAATTAAAAATAAGTTCACAAATACACAAATATTTCCTATTTCTGCCATATAGATTGGCTTACGAGAGTATGACTTTAATAGCTACCAACAAAGAAAAATTATTGGATTTCTCTGCCCAAATAATGAATAATATTTGATACATTAACCACCATTTTAGCATATAGTTATTTATTTATTTATTTCTGTTTTCCCCAAGATGTCTGTTTTCTCTTTGGGGAAAAATAATGTTGGTGTATAATTTAGAGCTTTCAGTGTTTTGGATATATTCTCTACTTGTCCATGAGCTACTAAATCTTCATTTGAAGCCTAGATCTATATTTAACTTTGTCTCGAAACTAACTAAGAAGAGAAGGTTAAATCTAGAATCTAGGCTTCAGATAAGTTTTTGGATATAAAGGTTAAACCTATTCAAAAGAAAAAAATTATCTCCTTAATATGATTTTAAGCTACCCAATTTAGAAGCATTTTCAAGGAGTTCCCTTATTTTAATTATATTCAGTCCAAGGCTCTGAATGATGTAAGTATGTTTTATTTTCAGCATGTTGATTTTACATCATTACTATATTCTTACATTTGGGTAACATATGAAACAGTCGTCTTTTGTTGCCACTTTCATTAAATTAGCCCACTGATGTCTCATTCCCACAAACCCATTCTACAAAGCCATGTTAAATGACGTTCAGCAACGGGTAGCAGCTTGCTATAGCCAGAAGAAATCTCCTTGCTGCTTACTGGGGACTACAGAATGAAGGAGTACAGGATTGGTAGCCTAATCCTTTAGCTAGGTATTCTAGCAAATGAAACAAGAGTTTATGACTGCAAGGCTATCCACAGTTACCTGTGAATAAGCTTTGTTGAACTAGTGGAGACTCCCATCTGAATAATTTTCCATAAGGAAAGTGTATGAAGCATTGCATCAACAAATTTGCTGCTACATTCTGCTATTTGTTAAAAGCGTCACAAGTAAATTAGCTGACTGAATATTTAGTAAATTCCTCGAGTCCTCTTATTTATTTGACAATTAATTAATTATAATTAATTAGCATAGGATTACTCTAACTAGGGCTGGGGGTCCTGCAGCCCATCTGATGTTACTAGATTATGAGTCTAAAAATCCCAGAACATTGGCCTTGGTGTCTGGGGCTGATGGGAGTTGGAAATCAGATTTAATCTAACATTAAATTATGTACATGTTAAATAGGAGTAGAAGCCAACAGATGCATCTCTTTCCTTTAAAATAGTATGCCAGGAAACAGGATACTCAGTGCTCACTCTGCCACCACAGAGCAATTGCACCAGGACACGAAGGATGGTCGGTTTGCCAAGAGCAGTTGGACTTGCTAGAAGGCACTCAATTTAGAGAAAACGTTACAGAAAAATTAGACCAAAAGTGTATTCTGCTAGCAGAAGGGAAATGAGTTGAAGCAGTTCAGATCAATGTGAAAGTGCCCAACGACTTCTTCACTGTGACTTTACAGTGGTTTTTAAAAAGTTGGGAATGGAATCTAGCTTGATATTTCTTCTGTGTAACATGAAAATAATGAAAGTAACATTAACATGTTAAACCTAAGACATTGTTTCCAAACCTGTCTTATAAAATTTGGAATTTAATCTGAAAATGTTACAGAGCAACAAATCCCACTGTGTTTTTTTTTAGCGGTTTAGCAGTGCCTATAATCTTCTATGTGTATTGTTCACTTTTGTTTTTTTATTAGCAATGTGACTACAGACTTTGCCACATAATGCTGTTAGCTGTCCCATGTGTTCTATGTAATTTTCTGGTAGCAGAGAGCAAGGAAAATAATGTTTCAGTGTTTCCTCTTTTGCCCTTGTGCAAAGTAAAATCCTCACATTTATCCATAGGTGTTTTGTTTTTTTTTAAAAATGAGCAGGACTGCATTAACTATGAATTGGTAGTATGTGGATTAGGATATAAACAAGAAACAATTCTTCTGACTATATTTTGACAAGCATGTTAATCAAGAATGATGCACCAGGCTATTGTGCTACATTTACAATTTGATATTCTTTTCCAGCTCCTTTATACAGACAGAAATTTTGTGATTTGTGCCCCGACTGGTTCTGGGAAAACAGTAATATTTGAGCTTGCAATTACCAGATTATTAATCAAGGTGCCAATGCCCTGGTTAAATATTAAAATTGTTTATAGTAAGTATGTCATATGTTAAAAAGTTAATGATTATTCATGCTCAGATTATTGTTCATAGCGAGGAAAAAAACTGATGTCATATGTTTAAAAGTTAATGATTATTCATGCTCAAATTATTGTTCATAGCGAGGAAAAAAACTGATTCCTTTCTTTGTGTACTTACAGTATGTTGTGCTTAAATTGGACGGTTGCTTCATATGGTAAGTTGCAGTAGAGTAGGCCCATTGAATCAGCGTGGATTTGGTAAGTCAAGGCTTCTGTTGAATCCCTTGACTCAATGGGCCAACTCTAGTTGTGACCTACTTCGGTGCAGTAATTTAGCTCAGTGGTTTAGGCATCTTGATCCAGAACCAGAGGCTGGGAGTTCAATTCCCTACTTTGCCTCCCTGACAAGGGCTGGACTTGGATGATTCATATGCTTACTTCCAGCTCGACAATTTATTATTATTATTATTATTATTATTATTATTATTATTATTATTATTATTATTATTATTATTATTACAGAGCAGTTGACTGATCAAATCCCCACTGTTCAGTGGGCTTTCATGAGTACAATTTGCTACAATCAGCAACAGGATTTCAACCATTTATTACTACATATCAACTTACTGAAAGCAGCCAATGTATGTTCATGGCTAGCTCTGCACTTTCTAATCTGCTTTACATCACTGATATTCTCAGTCATTCTTCAGGAATCTCAGTTTCAGATCTCTTCTGGTGCAAAACAATTCAATTCAAGGAGCCGTTGTAGCCATCACGAAAGACAAAAACAAAAGTGGAACAGGTATCACCTGTTCCACTTTTGTATTTGATCTCTTTTGGATTAACCTTGCCTTGCTAAACTGACCTCTATGGCTATAATTTCCATTTTTAGTTCTACAACTGTGGTTTTTGCTTTGTTTTGTTTTGCAACACATCTCCATCTCTCTCCATGTATTTCAGGTAGAGTTGCATGTTTAAAAAAGCACAAGGCTTCTAGTTCCCCCCACCATCATAAATGTATTGCAGAAGAGTATTTGTATGCACAAAGGGAATGCAGTTGTTCTGTCCTCCTGCATTCTTCCCTTTTACTTTTAACCCTGTTGGGTTTTAGATAAATATTACATGAATTAGAAGAAAAGGATGGGGAAAACAGCTTAATTTTTCAGTGAATGATTGACAAGAGGAATAAACACTGAGCGTGCCCTGTCTGTCAGTCCTTAACTGCTAATCAGATTATAGTGTCCTTCTACCAGGATTGGCTGGGGCTTCCTTTGCTTGTTAGGTGTCAAGGTGACTCAAACAACCTAGAGCAGTGATGGCAAACCTTTTAGAGACCAAGTGCCCAAACCTCGATGCAAAACCCACTAATTTTTTGCAAAGTGCCAATACAGCAATTTAACCCGAATACCGGTGGCTATAAAGGGTTGATGTCGAGTGTCCACCGAAAGTGCTTCGAGTGCCACCTTTGGCACCCATGCCATAGATTCACCAACACTGGCCTAGAGTGAGCAATCAGGGTCCAAAGAGGCAGCTTTATAACACATCAAGGCTCTATGCCAGGAAGGCAGACCAGGGTTTGTGGGGCCAGAGGCATAGCCATAGACACAGTCCAGTGGAGAACCAAAGGGCTGAAGTAAGATAAGGAAAGGTACCAGGAATCTGCTGTTACTGCTACATATGTTAATTGTTCAGGCTAATGGGCCACCTGTAAGGGCCACACTAGATATCACAAGTAGTCTTTCATAACTCCTTGAAATTATGATGGTGTTCATGAGATGCAACTGAAGCAACTTTTTCATTTCAGAAAACTGAAATTTAAAAAGGCAGAAAGCTTTTAGCGTAAAGACAGTCACAAAACAAAGGGAACTAATTTGCAAATTATAGGAAGGGAGAAACCTCAACATATGCAATTGGCACTTAAGGAGTTCTGTCTATTAGTGATAATTTATCCATCTATCACTGCTGGCTATTTATTTATTTATTTATTTATTTATTTATTTATTTATTTATTTATTTATTTATTTATTTATTTATTTATTTTTATATTTGTATACTGTGCCAATTTCCCAAGAGGGAACACTGAGTGGTTCACATAAAAGACACAAGAAATCCAAATAATTAATAATAATAATAATAATAATAATAATAATAATAATTAATAATAATAATAATAATAATAATAATAATAATAATAATAATAATAATAATAATAATAAATTATTATTATTATTATTATTGTTGTTGTTGTTGTTGTTGTTGTTATTATTATTATTATTAATTAAACTCTGCTGCAGCTACTGTTTTTTAATCTTGTTTTTATTGTATTATATTATATAATATTTTATAGTATTTTATTGGTATTCTGTTGTTTTTACATTGTATTGATTTTATTGTAGTTTTTTGAATTTGTTGTAAGCCGCCTTGGGTCCCTTTGGGGAGAAAGGCCGCATAAAAATAAAGTTGTTGTTGTTGTTAATAATAATAATAATAATAATAATAATAATAATAATAATAATAATAATAATAATAATAATAAAATAAATAAATAAATAAATAAATAAATAAATAAATAAATAAATAAATAAATAAATAAATAAATAAACTTAAAGGGGAAAAATACCCAACAACAGGTCAGAGGATGTGGAGAGCACTTTTATTTTCTTACATACCCCACCTCCTGTCCTAATTAACAGATTCCTAGTCTGCATTTAAAACGAACTGTGTATTCTTAAGAAAAAAACCCCACACAAAAACGTTTCCTCAGTGAGGAAAAGGAAATACACTAGCTCCATGGCTTTTTTTAATTATTTTTTGCTGTGTCAGGGGAGTAAGGGGGTCTTTGGATCCAACAAGTCTTTCTCCAGTCCCCACCCACTGAACAGCTCTAGTAGGAGACCTCTTCGACCTGTTTTTGAGAGGAGGTAGCAGCAGAGAAGGTGACTAGCAACAACAGGATTGTTCATGAGAAGCTTAAGGTTGTTTCTTTAGAAATGCTGATTGATGACAAAATTAATAAGAGCCATACATAAAGATTTTGCCTAATTATAAATAAAGCTGAATTTTTGTAGAATTGTTTATAATTATATAGCATGCATTGTTAAGGCCTCCATGGGGGAATAAATGAGATAGTTTCTGAAAACGTTATTGGAACTTGTTCCATGATAGCCTCAGATAAGTACTGGAAAAAAGGAGATCTTTCTTTGTGAAAAAGGATTGAAAGAGTTATAGTTTTACATAAAAAGATGGTCATTCTAGGCAACATGTTTGGAGACCTATTTAAACATGACTTGTTTTTCCCTGCTACTCTATTGTTTTTAGTGGCTCCAATAAAAGCCCTGTGCAGTCAGCGTTTTGATGACTGGAAAGAAAAATTTGAACCCATTGGACTCATTTGTAAGGAACTAACAGGAGATACAGCAATGGATGATTTATTTGAAATACAGCATGCCCACATTATATTGACTACACCAGTAGGTTTCACAATACAGTTGGTTTCTAACTTGGCTTTCATGGATATGTTGTTTGGTGTTTTGTTGTGTTTATAAGATACGTAACAATACATATGTAACAATATATAGTGAATCTTAATTGCATGCAGTTATTGTTTTTGGTATATGAACATATTTTCTCATTGTTGGTTTTGGTTATTCAAGGGATAGGTCAATAATTACTGGTTTCCATATTATGTTGCAATGGATAAAGGAGATACTGGTCAATTGGAGAAGTGGATGCAGGCCTAGAGCACCTTATTTCCAAACTGGGGGATCATGGGATACGGTTGCCAAATCTGTGTTTTATTCAGATAATGGGATAGCCCACGTGATATGGGCCTTCTTGGTGATCCTTTCTATATCCAGTGCATCCCATTATACTCCAGCAGGATTTGGTTACATTACCAACAGACACTCTTATCAGTGACTAAATTCATGACATGTTTAGTCATGTACACTATATTCAGTTTGGTACGGTGCCTATGCTTCACCCATAAGCTGCACTTCGTATGTGGTCATTGACCCTCCCTGTCTTCTCATCACAGCTTGAAGGTATAAATGATCTTGATCAGTAGTGGCATTTTAATAATAGTTAGGTAACCATAGATAATCACAAAACAACATTTTTAGAAAAATCTGGTAAAATTAATGAAGGAATTGTAGTGTTGTATTGCCCCACCATAATTGCAATTTTGTTGTTGTTTTCCAAGGAAAAGTGGGATAGCATGACCAGAAAGTGGAGAGATAACTCTATAGTTCAACTAGTAAGACTGATTCTGATTGATGAGGTAACAAAATAATAAATTATTCAAAATACAATTGAAAGCAGGGCAAGTTTTTTCATGTATATCCACTTTACTTAATTATGTAGGTTCATGTTGTGAACGATGAGAGCCGAGGTGCTACTCTCGAGGTCGTAGTCAGCCGAATGAAAACTGTGCAGTCAGCCCTTTTACGTAGTTCTGAAAATCCTGATTCAGTCCTTCCCATGAGATTTGTGGCGGTGTCTGCAACAATCCCAAATGCAGATGATGTAAGCATATCAGTGGAATTTATTTATACTTTAAAAATATTTTTCTCTTCAGTTGTTTTTCCCTTACACACATGCACATGTATATGCATGCACACACATACATGCACGCATGCACACACACAAGGCCATATGCATGAACACACACACACAAAATGAGACAAATGATGACATTTAATTGATTTCTTTTTTGTGAAAGTTTGAATTAAAAGGTCAATATTTGATAGGCAAACATCATTCTCTCTCATTTATTAGTGTTCACTTAATGAATGCACATAGAGGGCTTCAACACTGGAAACCTAAGTAGTTGATTCTAGAATCTATAGAATCTGTAAAATCTGTGTTAGAGCACATGCCATGATTGTTGCAAATCCTAGTTTCAATCCAACCATCTCTAGGGAAATGAAATTCAGAACCTAGGGCTAGAAAATACCTGTCTAAAACCATAAAATCAGCATGCTACTAACAGAGATCAATAGCGGTATTGACTTAAAGTTTTGTGAGAATTGATTTTGATGTAAAAGTTAGTGTTGTGAGGGAAAAGGTTTGCATTGCTGTTCATACTTGTTCACAATCACTATTTCTTCCTACAACCAAGCTGTGCCTTTCCTTCCAGTGCTGGGATGAGGACTAGGACTATCAGTCTCAAAATCCCCCAGTAGAACATCAACACCGTCCTTGCTGAGAAGGTTCCAGCCCAAAGATTTTCAGACTATTTTTTGATAGCCTCACTCCCTGTCTTTGCTTTCTGGTTGACTTTTGGTGTTGGAGCAGGATAAGAGTGAGGGTGACGGTGGTGGTGTAAGAAACTGTTGTGATTACCTCAATCTTATTTGCAATTATTTAAGGAGAGATGCTTTCCATTCTCCATTCTGGTTGTCACTGTTGAAAGTAATTGGATGCCATTCAACTGACATTTAAGAAGGTGGATACCCTTGAATGGGGAAGAGGAGAGGAGGGGGGACTTCTTAATGCTTCCTAGACTGCCCTTTACCTGTTCTGGCCTTCCTTTGACCTTAGATTGCTATTCTTAAGATTGCTGACGTCACTTAGTTCCTTCTGACATCTTCTCTTTGTTCTCCATAGATGGAAGGGGCAGCCACAGTTGCTGACCACTCCATCTTAATTCACTAGGAGACCTTATATCATAGTTCTTATTCCAAGTGTATAAGAACAACAACAAACATGAGCTTTTTAAAAGAGGAGGAGCTTCTGCCCCCCCCCCAATTTCTCCCATGAGTTGTTTCCATCGATACCATCTCTTCCAAGGATGTTTTAAAAAATATGTTGTAAAGGTCATCTGTTTAGCTGTTTTACCAGGAAGGACTAATCATGAAATGTACCTCTTTCCTTCATTGGTGTGGATGAGCACCAGACAATATGGATGGGACAGGCCAGTTCAGTATGAGGTGACTTTATGTGTTCATATAGATAATTTCTGCGTTCTGTTTTGCACTGAAAGCCAGACTGTATCAATGCTACTGAGCACTGCATTTCAGTTCTAATTGGGACTATTTTAACATTTACTGATATTTGTAATTTATGTGCCATAACTGGTCATAATTTCTTCTATCAATTTACTATGAATGTAACTGAGAATTAAAGAGAAAGTGCACCTTTTTGTGTGTAAATAACACCTCTCCTGAGATCATAACATATAAACTAGTCCTCCTTCATAGTGCGAAATATTTTTTGTCTTGCATTCTCTTAAATAAACCACAGTAGAAATAGCAGCTACATGGTTTTTATTTGTACTGGAGATGAGCACATTGAATAACTGACACATTAAACCTAAAAAATATTACAACAACAACAACAAATAAATTTATTGATTAGTCCTATGACCATATCAACCAATAACAAAATATTAGTATTTGTGGAGTTCCAGTGACATCAGTGTAGCTCAACATGAGCAAGGACTTCAACGACTCCAGCCCAGGGCACTTTTCCCGGCTGCAGTTCTAATGCTTTCTTTTCTTTTTAAAGATTGCAGAATGGCTCTCAGATGGCAAGAGGCCTGCTGTATGCCTGAAAATAGATGAAAGGCACCGACCAGTGAAGCTTCGCAAAGTAGTGCTGGGATTTCCCTGGAGCAGCAACCAAACGGAATTCAAATTTGACTTAACACTTAATTACAAAGTAGCTAATGTTATTCAAACATATTCGGAACAAAGGCCAACTCTTGTGGTACATATTGGGTTTTTCCCTATTGTGAGTATAATATGGTTGCATACGTCTCGGCTTTATTAGTACAAAAACACTTATTTTATTGTCATTATAGTTCTGTGCCACTCGGAAAGGAGTACAGCAGGCTGCTTCTGTGCTGGCAAAAGATGCTAAGTTCATGATGAATACAGAGCAACACAAAAGGTACCTTTTGTAATGCAAACTTTCTCCTAATATCTGTCGACTATGTTCTGTGGCATGTGCAAAAAGTCATGGGCTCTGATAAACTGGCATGAGTTTGTAATAAAATCAATAGTATATATTTTGTAGCTTGTGAGCTCTTAGGTTTCATAAAATCTGTATAGTAATTCTGTTTATCACTCCCAGTAATTATGCTAAGAATGGTTCTCATATATTGTTTATTCTTGTTTGGCAAATGAACTAACAATGTTAGTACATGTCCTGAACATATAGTTAACACCATGTTTGTAGTAGCCTGGTAGGCATGTAGAGTCAAGTATTTCCTCTGATTTGGACATGGGCAATGACTGGATGTCAACTGTGAACATTCTGTACCATTTGTGTACCAATGCCTGGGGTGTGATTGCTCTGTTTCCTATTAGTTTTTATATGTTTTGCCTTACATGGTTTGCAAATAGTTTTAAAATCCATCTTCTGGGAACTAATATATTTTTGTATGTTACTAAAGTGCTGATAACTTGAGAGTGAGACAGTACTTTGTAGTCTCTTTCTGCAGTAAAATGCAGATGTAAAGGGGAGAATATTTAGCTAAGAAGAGATATTAGAATTTTTTTAAAAAAATTATAATCCTAGCTTTGTCTAACCCGATTCTTGATGTGATTTGACTCCAGTTTGTGGAAAACGATGTGAATAGAAGTCTCTATGATAGTGTTAATTGGGGTATAAAAATTGTACTTCCTCAGGTGTTAGCATCCTCACTTGATAAGTGAAATTTCCTAGGGAGAAACCACTGGATGGCTTCAGTGAAGTCAAATCATAGTATTCACTGGACTTCTTTCAATGTGTTTGATGTCTTATTCATTGTAACAATGTAGTCTCTCTCTTTTTTGGTAGATTGCAAAAGTCTGCAAGTTTAATAAAAGATGCCAGGCTGAGGGGTATGTAGGATGTGCTAATTAAAGAAAAATTTTGTCCTGTGTGTTTAATGAGACAATTTGATAAATGCTTTCGGTCTGAATTGCATTTGTAGATCTCTTAATCTGTGGAGTGGCTTATCATCATGCTGGAATAGAGGTGTCTGATAGAAAAATCATTGAAGCAGCTTTTAACATGGGAGACCTCCCAGTTCTTTGTGAGTACAAGAATTTTTTTTCATTTTCAAAAATCTTTCCATCATAGTGTTTAAAATAAAGTAGACCAATAGCAGTCAACAGACTGAAAAGATCTACAAAAAGTTTCATGAGTTTAGCTTCCAAGTAAAAAACTTTACAAATCTTTAATACAATTGAAAGATCAAGCTTTTGGCATGTATACCCATCATGCCATATTCAGAATATCAAACATGACAATTACTGGTTAACATTGCACATTATATTCTTATTCTTATTCTTATTCTTATTCTTATTCTTATTAATTGGATTTCTGTACCGCACCATCTGGCAGCACAGCCACTCTGGGCGGTTTACAAAATACGTCATAAAAATGAAACAATATACATTGTACAAATAACAAGTGAAAAAAAACACATGACTAAATCTACATTAAAACAGTAAACGTATTCAAAAAATAGATTGGCAGACGGCATAAGAATGAAAGAGCGGCTAATGAAAAAAATAATTAATAATCAGGGAAAGCAGATCTACAAAGCCACATCTTCAGATGTTTTTTAAAGACAAATAGCGTGGTTGCCTGTTGAATCTCAGGTGGGAGTTGGTTCCACAACTGAGGCCTTACTACTGAAAAGGCCCAGTTCTTTATTGATGATTTAGAGGCTTATTTTGGCATAGGAACCCTCAAGTTACCAGCCTGAGACAAGTGGGTGATATGGGCAGAATTCTGTGGAAGGAGCCAGTCTAATAGATAACAAGGTCCCAAACCATTTAAGGTTTTGTATGTCAATGTTAATACCTTGAAATCAATGCGGTGACACATCTGCAGCCAGTAGAGTGCAGCCAGTGTAAGGAAGACGTCTTAGTTTCTTCTCAACCCTGTTATTAATCTGGCTGCTGAGTTTTGCACTAGCTGGAGCCTCCACACTAACCTCCAAGGCAGCCCCATGTAGAGAGCATTACAATAGTCTAATCTTGAGACTAGAGATGGGCACGACTCAAAAAATGGTGTTTCGTTTGTCGTTTGGTCGTTTAGGGGCCCGTTTCGGTTCGTTTTCATTTTCGTGACTTTTTTGCAAAAAAAATTGTTTTGTTTCATTAGGTAATTAAATGAAAAAATGAAAACAAAAATGAAAAATTGCTGTTTCGTTAGCATTCTTTTTAGTTCAATGCATCTGGTGCAACGAAAACGAAAAACACAGCAAATTTGGTTATTTCATTTTCGTTTTCATTGTTTTTTTAAAAAAATTCATTTCATTTTCGTTGTGTAACGAAACGAGAAAACGAAAATGAAAAATCTCTCATTTTGTGCCCATCTCTACTTGAGACTATGAATGCAGAGACCAACGTGGTGAGGGTCCCAGGGTCCAAGACGGTACGCAGCTGAGCTATCCACCGAAGGTGGTGATGGGTAGAGCGGACCACAGACATCACCTGGGCTTCCAAGATGAATGCCTGGCCCAATATTACACCCAGGCTGCGCACCCCATCCTGCGTGGTGAGAGTCACTCCCCCAAAAGAGAGGGAGTCCCCAAGCCAGCCCCCCCCCAAAAGACTTCTGTCTTGTCGGGGTTCAACCTCAATCTATTTGCCCTTATCCACCCCAGCATGGCAGCCAGGCAGCACTCCAGGGATGAAACAGCATCCACGGCAGATGGAAAGAAGGAGATATAGAGTTGGGTGTCATCAGCATACTGGTGACATAAAACCCCATACCTTCTAACGACCTCCCCCAGCAGCCTCATATAAATGTTGAAAAGCATGGGGGAGATGATTGACCCCTGTGGCAGGAGTAGAGGTCATCTGCTCCAGCTGTACCCGCTGTGGATGGTCCTCCAAAGAAGGAGAGGAACCACTGCAAAGCAGTGCCTCCAACCCCCAACTCAGAGAGCCTCCCCAGGAGCATACCGTGGTCAATGCTATCAAAGGCTGCTGAAAGTTCGAGAAAGAGTAACAAGGATGATTTGCTCCTGGCATTCAGGTATGAGCATCTTGATTGCCCTGGTGGCAGAAGCATACCAGCCATCCACCAAGGCATCAACAGGTGCACCAACCCGATTGCGTTCTGGAACCCAAGAGGGTCCATTAGCCTTAATGGGTCCAAGCTCACAATGGCAGGGGGGGTGCCACTGCAAGGCTGCATTTTAACAGGTGGTGGTCTGACCATGACAAGGGGACCGACTCAAGGTAGGTTACCATCGGGCCACTCTCTCTGCACATTTGAGAACACCAGGTCAAATGTATGACCTGCGACGTGTGTGGGGCTGGTGACTAGAGGCCATGGTCTCCAAGAACTCGAGAGCTAGCTCTGCAACAGGAGAGGCCTTGCTCTCAGTCCTGCCACCTCCACAGGTGCATCTGATGAGAACCCAAAGGGGGCATTGGCTGTTGCTGCTCCCAGGTTGTGGAACTCCCTCCCACAGGAGGCCAGACTTGCCTCATCTTTGCTGTTTTTCCACAATCAGGCAAATACCTTTCTCTTCAGACAACCCTTCCATAAGTAACTGGCTACCCATTAAGTGATTTTAGATGGATTGTTATGCATTTCTGCTTTGATTTGATTTTTTGTACAAGTTGTGTTTTTCCATTTTCGTTTTCCATCTCAAGTGGCATTTTTTCTTTATATTTGTTTGCTTATGGTTCTTAGCTTTTTCTTTGCTTATGGCTCTTACCATTTTAATTACATAAGAGACCTCTTCACACTCCTTGTTCTTAGCTTTGAATATTGTCTTTAATGTTCCTTGGCAACTGTTGCATACTAATTGTCTCAAACTGTGTATATTACCCTTCCGTGTTGTAAGCCTCCTTGGATCTTTTCTAAGGAGAAAGGCAGGGTCAAACAAACAAACAAACAAACAAACAAACAAACCTAATTGCTTGTGATCTGGTGGTGAGATGAAGCATATAGCATGTCATTGTAGTCACAGTAGCCTTATCCTCTTGGAAGATATTTGCTTCCAAGCCTCAAGTTTTCATCATATTGGGTGATAGCCGATTTCTGTTGTTGTCCTCAGTCTCTATCAAGCTTCATTGGATGACTACAGATTCCAGTATTATTGGATGGGGCGGGAAAGCTGGCTATTTTGGTTTCCTTTTCTGCACGCTATTCTGTTGAACCATATTTGTTTTGAGGTGTAGCAACTACAACAATATATAGCATTCAATGTGATTCTGTGCTAAACATTGCATTATCTGCTAATTGAATTGAATTAAATTAAATTAAAATGACAATGACAATATGGAAACTTGTTGGGAACATGGTAGCCTGATATTAGACCATTTTCATAATATGGAGAGATTGCCTAGTATACTTCATAAATGTTTCTTTGTGACTGGCCATTTTAAATGCTTTCAGTTACTACTAGTACCCTTGCTATGGGGGTGAACTTACCAGCACACCTCGTAATTATAAAATCAACAATGCATTATGTTGGAGGAATGTTTCAAGAATATAGTGAAACTGATATTTTGCAAATGATTGGAAGAGCTGGAAGACCTCAGGTAAGTTGAAACTGTTTTTTAACACGCTAAAAGGCAGTAATTAAAGTATGTGACAAAGACAGTGGCAATAACCAAAATATTAGGGGAAAGTTTTGTAGTTCTTTTTCCATGAAGTTTTTATTTGCACAGTAAAGGTTAGCTTTGTTAAAAATAACATTTATCAAGTGGAAAATACAAAGGTTCTCATGCAAAAGTTACTAATCATATTCCCAGTACTGTATTACTGAATTATCTAGAT
Organism: Phrynocephalus forsythii; assembly: GCA_029282475.1. NCBI lineage: Eukaryota > Metazoa > Chordata > Lepidosauria > Squamata > Agamidae > Phrynocephalus > Phrynocephalus forsythii. Next base: position 32,841,039 of record JAPFRF010000005.1, read on the forward strand.
CCACCATATGTGAAACTACAGTGTATGCATCTTTTGCAAGGCACCTTTGTTTAATTTTTGTATACTGAATACACATTTGTTGCAAACAGATTTCCTAACTATGGTACCTAAATAGTGATCTGTATCCTTTTCTAGATGATTGGCAAAAAATGAAAATGAATTGAGCAAGGGAAGTCATGTCATCTGACAAGTCAAAATTAATTATATACTAGATATGAGTCTTCATTTTCAAACTGTTCATTGATAACTTGTGAAATCACTGGTATCACTGACTGTTTTCATGGGCTGCAATCCTGTCCTTTCCAAATGCACAGAGCAGGTTGTGGAGTTCCCCCAGTGGAGTTTGAAATAAATCCTTCCTCTCTAGCCATTTTATATCACATATACAGTACCACTATTGTTAACTACAGTAAAACTGACATTTTAACTACAGCAGTGTGATAAAACATATCAATCATTCCTTGCTCTTAGTCTCTTGCTCTTTTTCCCTCTGTGTTCCAAACTTGCATTCATCTTATGAATTTATCTCACATACTTTTTCTTATATTATTCCTTATCAAACATTTTTATTTACAACATGTACAGTATGCTTAAACTATAGTATACCGTTCCACTGAGAAGTAAGCTTCATGTTCAGTGAGAGGTAGACAAGTGGGTACAAAATTCAGTCTGAAATTTAACTATATCTAGAAACAAGAGACAAACAATACTATTTCCTTCAGAAAGTTTACTGGTGAACCCCTAGCCGTTGAAATTTTGCTGTGCAACTTGGCACAATAAGAACGATGTTATCAGATGGCAAGGAAATATTTATTTTATTTTATTTTATTTTATTTATGTTATGTAGAACTTCCTATGCTCCCCTTTCAGGTTCTGAGTAGAGATGGGCACGACCAGGAAAAATTACGTTTCGAGTTGTCGTGTGTCGGAGCCGGCTCGTTTCGGCTCGTTTCCGTTTTTCGCGAAATTTTCCAAAAATTTGTCGTTTCATTTGTCGGTTTTTCGTCTGTCGTTAGTACTGGTTTTATGGGGGGGCGGGCTCCTGGAGGCACCTCTCTGGGGTGAGTGCCTCCTCTGGCCCGCCATGAAGGGAAAGCGGGCTCCTGGAGGCACCTCTCTGGGGTGGGTGCCTCCTCTGGCCCGCTACAAAATGGCATGCATAGCCAATTGGATATGCATACCATTAAGTTGCAGTTGCAGTAGCAGGCAGAGGCACCTCTCTTTCGGGTGCCTCTGTAACTCACTGCCTGTGGTGCACTTGGGCTGGGGAACGAAGTGAGAGAGGACCCCTACGGGCGCCCTATGACTCACTAAGAAGGGAAGTGTACTTGCTGTAGTGTGCAATGCGAGTACACATCTGGCTTACTGGTAAGGGGTTAGCGCAAGGGCTAGGCTTAGGGTTACGGGTAAGGTTAGGGTGAGTTACTGGGGTGCACCTCTGGGTGCCTCTCTGACCCACTAAGAAGGACAGTATACTGGCGTATGGGTTAGGGTTCGGGTTCGGGTTCGGGCTAGGGTTAGTGGGCTTTTTATGCCCGACTGGCACATCCGAGAAGTCTCGGTCAAAACCTGGCCAAGTGGCCATGCAATTGGTGGAATGGCTCCAAAATTTGCATGGTCCACTCCCATGGCCAGCCCATCATTGCGCAGGTGTAAAAAAATAAAATAAAATAAAATAAAATAAAATAAAATAAATGGAGATGTTTTGTTGCAAGAAAAACCCACTGCTGCTACTGTAAAAATTCAGGCAGTTTTAAAATAGCTATTTTCACATGTTTCTGTGGTGCTTTGGTGTGTTTTTGGACCACACGATTTCAAAATAAATACTGTGGTCGCCCCATTTGGATCCCCCGCCCGCACCGCATGGCATGGCGAGTTGGCAAGACAACGAGGATGTGCGCAGCCCAGGAGAGGAGAGGGGGGAGACCGGGGACCCCCCCCAGAAACCACCCTTCTGGTAGGTGCCCTCACTGAGGCAGGAATATTTTCGCCTGCTTTTTTGGCCGGGAATCGGGGTTTTTTATTTTTAAAACTTTTTTTCTGTGCCGCGCCGCTTGGGGCGAGTTGGCGTGGCGAGTCGCGACTCGACGAGGATGTGCACTTTGCGCAGCCCAGGAGAGGAGGGGGGAGGCCGGGGACCCCCCCCAGAAACCACCCCTCTGGTAGGTGCCCTCACTGAGGCAGGCATATTTTCGCCTGCTTTTTTGGCCGGGAATCGGGTTTTGTTTTTTATTTTTAAAACTTTTTTCCTGTGCCACTTGGCATCGCGCGATCACTGCGATGCCAGGAATGACCACGACAAATCAGACCCAATTTTTCTTTAGTCAGTTCGAGTTCGAGTTCTGGTGGAGTAATTGTCGTTACTGTTTCCGTTACATAACGGAAACGAGAAACGGAAACGGAAACGAGAATTTCGCCAAGTCGTGCCCATGTCTAGTTTTGAGGCTACTTAGGGATCCCTTTTGTCTTCAGAAACCTTTGAGAGACACAGAAGGGGCGGCGGCTTTAATATCAGAAATCGCTGCTGCATCACACTAATGATTATGATTTTTGGATATGAAAAGCTTTCACCCTGAGCGTTGGCCTAAGGCCTAAAGAAATCCCTGGGGAGTGTAGGAACCTGACATGGAGTCATAGGATTTTAAAAATCTAATCAAATTAAATTAAAGATTACAGTTTGTGTTTCAGAACATCAGCCTTGTTGCATGCCATAAGTTTATGCCAACTGGATTTCAGCCAATATCTTCTACATATATGTTTACCCCATACTTTTTGCTGTTTATCTGAATCACTTAATTATAAAATTTGATCATAGGCTACTGATTTTGTGCTATATAAAACAGAATTGGAGAAGCAAGTGGAGACATCACTCTTTAACTATCACAAAAAAACAAAACAAAAAACTATCACTCCTCAGTTTTAGGCACCTCCTGTTTTGTCTTTATTTATTTATTTTTCCAGTTTGATTCAACAGCCACAGCAGTCATCATGACAAGGCTAAGTACAAGAGATAAGTATGTTCAGATGTTAAATGGTGCTGATACAATAGAAAGCAGGTAAACTACGCCATTTTTCTTTTTGTTGTTGTAACATGTCTTTTTCCTGAGAAAAAGGTTATTTCTGTATCATGGAGAAGGCTCTGTGGGGAAAGAGAAGGTTGGAAACTAATATCATTTCAGCATGTAGGAGAGGAGGAATCATGAAGACCAACAATAATCCAGATCAATGTTTCCCTAGAATGTTTACTCTAACCATCAGAGTACAACACATGTAGGTCTGCTTTGCAGTCCTTCTTGTAGCTATATGCTTCTAGGTTCTGCTGGAGTCCAGTACGACAGTGAATTATATGGAAGAATGAATTAAAAGAAGAATGTGTAGTAAATATAGTAATCTCTGCATTTCCTTTTACCTCAAGTAGAACAATGAGCCTCCATGGGAATTGATAACAGGGTGTTATGGATTTGGGGAGAAAGACAAGAGTTCTTCCTTCTCCTCCTCCCAGCATTATTATTCTAATGAAATTCAGACTCTCATTTAAATTACTTCTGCATTGGAATAGGAAAAAAGAACATCTTGCGTTGAAGGAGAGTTATGGCATATTTTCTGACTCCAGTGAAAATCATGGTACTGAAAGTCAGCAACAGGATTAGGGTTAGGGTTTCATGTATGTGTCTTGGATTTCTTGGCCTCAATGTGGATTCCAGTGCTTATCTTCTATGAATGTCCTTGTATGTTTAGTTCTGTGCAGATACTGAAACAAAATATGACTCAGGATGAAAAGATGTAGGAGGTTTAAAAGTTATGGCACTGGGAGATCTAGTCATGAATCTTTCTATCATGGATAGATTGGCTTCTAATATGCTTATGGTTGCTCTCTTATTATAAGCTTATTTTGCTTCATTTTAATCCCCCCAAAGTTTCTCAAATATGACATCTACAGTAAAATAGAACAGCAAAATTTGCTCTGCCTATTGATGGATCTTGCATTACTTCTAACACTGTTGTGCTTGTGCTGAGTTATTCCATTATCCACTTCAGCTGCTCTTCCTTTGTTGTGGGCATGTAATTCTGAATTGAATAAGGGTAGCAAGGCCTCTGTGGGTCACATTATAACAGGGAGCGGAGCTGAAAGACCTCTTCTACAGTGCTTGCTCATAATAATGGGGTGAGGGCTGTGAAATGGGTTGTGCTGAAGATCAAGTGGAACATGAGAGAGTGAATTTGCCCTCCCCCAGACTCCCATTGTCTATGGCTGATATGTTTTCAGGATAAGATGCTGCTTAGAGACATTTGGCATACTTTGTGTATAATCATGTGTTTTTTTGGCTTTCGTAGTTTGCACATGCATCTTGTTGAACACTTAAATGCAGAAATAGTGCTACACACCATCACTGATGTGAACATAGCTTTAGAATGGATACGATCAACCTTCCTTTACATCAGAGCTTTGAAGAATCCAGCTCACTATGGTTGGTTAATTTTTCAGTCCAGTTTGGTTCTAATAAAGTCTGCTTTGGTTCTTAAAAAATAATCTAGAAGTACTAAGCAATTGCAAACAATGCGGATTGTATTTTCTTTTGCCTAATGTGAGTTCTTTCAAACAGAGATTTAGACAATGAAAATATGTTTAAAAAAAACTCTACCTAGGATGTGCTAAACCCTTACTGTTCTTTCTTTGTCTCATGTGCATGAACACTGCCAGGACTGCACCTTCTTCAGGTTACTCAAACTGTTTTGTAGTATCAGAACCTGTTTTGTAGTAGTGGATGGAGTTCAAAAATTCTCGTTGATGTCTTTATGTTGCAGCCTGCTAAGTGCTTGATTTTTTAAAAAAAATGTATCAGGCACTTGAAAGGCCACAGTATTTGCCTGGAGTATTTCAAGTTAAAAATCAAGTTTATACCAGAAAGACCCTGAATAGCTAAAAATAATCCAGGCCTAATTTACAAGTAAGTTAGTTAAAAAAAAAACTCCTTCACTGGAATATATTGGAACTGATATTCGCCTCAGTTCATAATACATGACCCTGCCAGGGACTAATTAAAAGCCTAGTCTGCCTGTTTTTGAAAAATATTGCTTTTTCTTTATTACTGGTACCATTATTGCGTGTACAATATCTCATTATTAAGAAACCTCAGAATCACATTGTAAGGGAGAAGTTTTAGTACTTTGTCTTCTCTTCGGTATTATGTTGTACAGCTGCTTTTGTTGGAGTGTTTTTATTGAATGCTACATGACATTTCTGCAGGTTTCTCTGCCATATACTTTTTTTAGATGTTCAAATGGGAGCATTACAATTCAGAAAAAAACATTTCATACCAAGTGAAAACAGATCTATTTCCCCCCAAAGGCACTATTATTGCTTCTGCACTGATCCTGCTTGCTGCCAACACCACGGACGGACATAAGACTTTCTGGGGTGTTTGGCACAGTAGGATCTCTCTGTACAAGGAACAGCTGCTTTTCAGAGCTGTGAAAGGGGAAAAAAGTGGCAAATGGCATAGTTACTTTGTTGAAATGCCCTTAAATGCTAACAGTTAGGGACAGTTAGCACCTTTTTCTACATCTGTTTCCACATTGACTTTGATTCTTCCAAGGTATATGCAAGTTATTGTATTAGTAATTGGAGAAATGTTTACATTACTAACATATCAACAAGAGGCACAAAACAAAACAAAAAGGAAAAAATGTTATGGCGCTTGAAAACTAACTGCTATATTTTAATGTAAACTTTTATGGAACATGTCTTTGTCAGATATAAGATTCAGAATACAGATAAGAGAACAGTGATGTTTGGTTGCATTTCACCTCTAATCATGATTTAAGACCACTGTTTGTGTCAGAGTTTTGTGCTATTTGAGCAGAAGCAATACTTATTGAATAGTTAGCCAGAGCCAGAGTTTTTCTTAAAACCAAACAGCTATATTACATATATAGAAAAATATATCACAGCATCACAGAACTTATACAAAGTTCAACAGCATAACAGCATAACAGCATTCAGTACATATATGGCACAGAAAACAAAGTGGGTGCCTTACTCACAGAAGGCCGAATGAGCAATGATTTACAGAACATTTTTATACACATGTCTGCCCAATCATGAATGACATTACCTCATAGCTATTGCAACCCCTTGCATCAGCCAAAATTCATTATGTTCATTCTTAACATCTGTAGTCCTTTAGGGAAAAAAAACTATACATTGAGTCATTGTGACTTTGCACTTTTACAGACTCCATCTTAAATCAATTAAATACATATCAGATATATATAGAACATCTTGTCTAATACATGTATTTTACTAACTAATATCTGACAGTTTGTTAATCAATTCTTCTGAAGCTCGGTTCTATAAGCAGCAACAATGGTTAAAGGAAATACTAACATATTCCTCAGAAGGGAGGTATATGTTTCTTACAGTTAATAGAATAAGCAGGTGAAAGATCAAGGTCAGTGTTGATGTCCCATGTCATTTAAATTGAGTCATCCTCTGCCAGTTTCTAGGTCTCTGCTGTCCAAATTAATAATAATAATAATAATAATAATAATAATAATAATAATAATAATAATAGTAGTAGTAGTAGTAGTAGTAGTAGTAGTAGTAGTAGTAGTAGTAGTAGTAGTAGTAGTAGTAGTAGTAGTAAATGATATATTGCTTAAGTTGCCTTACCTCTGTGTGAACTGAATGGGCAGTTGCTCCCACTCACGGCACCACTTCTCCCGCCGCTGTTGCTGGGGGCAGTAGTAGTGGTGGTGGTGCTCTTAAGAGACACCCCTATAACCAATCCAGGAGAAAGGAGGAGAGGCAAGCTGTGCAGTGGGACTGATGGCCAGGCTGTGGCCCTCCTCCTCCTCCTCCAGCTCCATCAGGAGGAGACAGTGGGATGGGAGCAAACCATGGGGGCATGCCAATTAATGTGCAACTCTCTCCATGATCTGCCAGGCACCACCCAGGCTTCCTCCACGTCCTCCTCCTCTTTCTTATCAGTCAAGGCGGGAAAGGGAGCCTGGGGAACCGGCAGAGGTGGGAGGAGGCTCCTTGCTCCAGGCATTTGCTAAAGAGGAGGAGGACCCAAAGCCAAAATCTCTCTTGCTCCTGCAACAGGAGTTAAAATGACAAAATCTCATTTTTATTTAAGAGATTCTCAGGAATATAAGATTATATACATTTTTAAAAAATATGCAACATTAAAATAGATTAGGGTTTAAGAAATCCCACTTCAGTAAACATGATATTGTCCAAACACCTGTACATAAAGCATGTGAAGCATTAGTTCCGGATGGTTATAACAATTATGAGTACAGTGGACCCTTGTATAACAAACAGTTTTATAACATAAAATCTGTACAACATAAAAAATCCAGAGATAGGGGAAATTTGCTTAACATAACCACCTATGGGGAGAATCCATACAACATAAAAATGGGATTACTCGGTTCTCAATGCATTCCTATGGGAATTTGTATAAAGGAAATTTTGCTTAACATAATTTCATTTGGAAGGTACCACTGTAGTACTGTACTGCCAACCCTCTCTAGCAGTTCTGTTGCAGTTTTGCCTGTAGTGAACCTGTTATTTAACAATCTGAATAGATTTCTATTGAGTCCACATTGAGTGAATTTATGTATTTGTTGGAGATCTATACAAGTCAAAGCAACCCACATCTGATATATTAAACAGGTCTGGAGCTTGCTTTTTCTGGTTGCATTTGATGATTTGAGTTCAGCATTCAATCCTTGTCATCTGGGGTGTTTTTTAAATCAGGTTCAGCATAATTTCTAATTAAAATTTATAATTAAATCCTGGCTCTTAAATTTTCTTTTAGAAAAATATATGTGTACATATGCTTATTATACCAAACTTGTTATTGCCACCCTTGTCTTAAGAAGTTGCACGAAAGACTTGCAGATTGCTTTGGTGCAAAACTAGCCTATGATCAAATATATATATTTTCTCTTTTAATGAAGGGTTTCCGCCTGGATTGAACAGGACTGGAATTGAAGAAAAACTGCAAGGTGGGGTGTTTTCTAGGGAAATAACCTACACGGACACGTATGGTTGGGTTCAACAGTGTCAGGCCGCCATGCTCTTCTCTCTTCTGAACAGGCTGCAAGGCACAACTTTATTAGCTGTAAGAGGTGGAGTTACAGATATCGTGTGGTATCCTATGTGTCAGCCTGTCATTGGCTTGATGGACTCCCGGGGAAGGCTTTCTGTGATGTGGACATGTCACCTAGCGAGGGATGGGATAGCGAGGCTTGCTATCCCATCCCATGACGTGAGGGTAATGATGAATGGTCTTGTTTGTTCCTTATGGCCATACCATGTCAGGATGGAAGGACGAGATAGTAAGCCATCTGCTTCCTGCACGTTAATCTTAGGGAGTCTATTGTTCTCCTCTCAGGGCCTTCCCGTACGAGAGACAGAGAGTCAATATCACCCCCAGAATGCTTTGCAGGAAGCTTGCTGGATCATTAATATCTGTGCATATTAATATTCTCGTTATATTCCTACACAGCCTCCTCCATTAACTTTACATATTCTTTCTGCTTCATTGTCTGCATCAGCCCTCAATACTTTTCCAACTTGAGGAGTTTCCCTTATGTTTAATATTTTGTAATGTGCTGTTACGTTGGAACCAATTTATAGCAACCCTAGTAGGGATTTCAAGTAAATGAGACATTTAAGGAATGCTTCTACCATTCCCACGCCTCCAGAGAGCTTCCATGGCTGGGGGGATTTGACCCAGGTTGATCACTCTGTCCGCTATACCATACTGGGTTTCCGGTGGATATGCAGTTCAATGTAGCAGTAAATAAATTTTAAACTTGCTTGCAATAACACTTAAATGTGATGTTCTTGTGCATGGTAGTGGCTTCATCTTCCAAACGAGATTGAAAATAATTTCCCCATGTAATGGTCTCATTAAACTGTGTTCCATTTCAGATCTATCAGCTTCTTTGCAACAAAATGTATAAAATGGAAGCAGGCTTTAAAGAGGCTGAAGCAGTAACCAACAACAGTTTACCATGTTAATGAACTTTCCAGTGTTATCTGAGCTGCAGTTCATTTGTCAGCTGCAGAAGTTGTAAATTTAGGCCACAAGCCATCCAGCCAATGCCAGCTACCTTTAAGCTCCAATCGATTTCAGAAAAATGTCTGCACATGCTTGAATTTCTCCTTTCAAAATTAGGCATAATTTAAAAAGTGACTACTTTTACCTTCACCATACCATTAGAAAAGTGTTTTGGTTTTTTATCCTGTTATCAACTAGAAGTTAATCTCTCTCCCTCCCCCCTCTTTTTTTGTAATTATCATTTGAAACTGATCAGAATTATGTTTGAAGAACTTGAATGATTTATCATCCTATGATTTGATCAAGATGGATGAGAAGTTCTATTTCAAGCCGACAGGTAATGCTCTCTACATTTACACAACACTAGAGGTTTTTGTTTTTGTACACTTTAAATGATTTCTGGACAGGGTGCTGCCATCATAATGACTAGGGGAAGCATTGTATGACATGTCATATTTTTTTCTGCAGCCTATGTTTGAACTGAAAAGTGAGTTTATGAATAATCTGGTGAGAAAAGTCAAATTACTCATTAACATGTTTAAAGTTGCTTGTGGGTTCAAGTATAGGTTCGAGAGAAAGGGATGCCATCGAGATCTTCCCCCCAATGGCTTTGTGTTTGAATAGAAGTTTCTTTCTCTTGTCTCAGTGTAATTTCAGCAAGTCATGATCAGTCTCATAGCACATGTAAATTGCAAACAGGAACTAGAAGGACCCCCACCTAAAAAAAAAAAGCCTTAATGTTGAGATCGATGATGTGAGATGATGTGGTAGTTCAGTGATGGAGCTACATATTTGGCAAGCAAATAATTTTTAAATCATATAGGTTCCATATTGGATCTGAAAAAGGCATGGTCATAAGGTAAGAGCAGAAATACAGCATTTGAAACATTCTTTTTGCTGCATTATACTAAATACACAACATGGAAAACATATATTAGCATGTGTCATTTCAGTAGACATATACAATACTTCGGCTGTTCTGCGGTTTACAGACAGAAGAGGGAGGGAGTAGGCAGGGTAGGCTGCCATGCTGGCAGCTGCATTCTGGGGCGGGGGGTCACATGATATCAAGGTATAAATTATGAATTAACTCTGGATTTACCAATTATAATAGAGAAAGCACATGGAGCAATGGCAATGTATAAGAGGTGCATGTGATTTGTGATGAGGTACACCCTCATGATGAATGAGCTAATGTATGAAGTAATGCATTAGGTGATGTCCAACTTTATTGGCAGACAGAATGCATGAAAGGACAGAGATGGAAGCCATAGATTCTCTCAGATTTTTCTCTGATATTGCTCACTGATACATGCTGAATTTAAAGCTAACTTGATTGATTTCATCCGTGTTTTTTAAATGTGTCAGTGTTCATCTCTATGCACTGATGTTCATTTGTTCATAGACTGAAGAAAGAGATGGCTATAAATGCTGTAAATACTATAAATAGACTGTTGCTATGTCTCTGTCAATTTTCTTCCCTGAGGACTAGCACCATAAACAGTTCAAGTCTCTAACATGCTGAAAACGAACTTTAATACCTTAAGACATGATGTGCACAAGTTCCCATGGCCCCTCTTTGTCCAGGAATTGGTAGAGCCAATAGGAGGCTTTGAGCAGGGATTGGAGGAAGGAAGTTTTCCCACTGGTCTGCCTTGAGAGAAGATAAGTGTCCAAATGTTGAGACATAGTGCCAGCCTCCTCTGAAGCTCCAGTCAGGTTGCACAACTATGTCCTCCTCAGGTGGCACTGATCTGCCCATTGACTGTACGTCCATGTAGATTCTACTTGTCATCATCTTTTGAGGAATGCTGAGCAAGTAGATTTGGCATGGCAGACATAGTGGACAGCACATGATCTCTATCTGATGCCTGCATCCTTCTCCCTTTCAATCCTAAGACTCTTCTGCTGTAACTAATAAAGGGGTCATCATTTTAATCCAATTCCATGTATGTTGCCATGTGTTTGGTTATTTTGCTTGGTCCAGCTTCCCTCTAAATCACTGAATAGTTTAGCAAACTCTTCTATTGCTGGCAATAAAAGAGGGAGCTGATGTTGCCCTTGGGCAAGCTGCACAGTTCCAGAGCACTGCCAGAAGAAAGGAATGAAAAACCACTTCTTATTCCATTACATGATGAAGTACTATATAGAAAACCCTGGAAGAGATCACAGAAAGTTGAATTTATTTATTTATTTATTTATTTATTTATTTATTTATTTATTTATTTATTGCTCTTTTATACCACTCCATCTCCCATGAGGGACTCTGGGCAGTTTACAGATTTAAAAAAACATTGGATAGAACAGTAATAAAGAAACATCAGTAGAAGGACAACAATAAGGGCAAAAGAGGGGAAACCCTCAACAAGATGCAGCGGGCAGACACACACACACAAAAAGGTAGAAATAAGATCACCATAAGCCTCCTTAAAAAGCATAGTTTTAAAGCCTTTTTGAAGGCGGGCAGGGACTGTGCAAGTAGATGATTCCACAGTGAAGGGCCAACAACAGAGAAGGTGCGGCTACGCGTTGCCGACTTCCGCGCCTCCCTAGGAGTGGCCACCCTGAGTGAGCGCGCCCATGACATTCGAGTGGGCCTGGCCTCTGTTGACCTCTGAGAGATACACTCCGCCAGGTACTCAGGTCCCAAGCCGTGGAGGGTTTTGAAAACCAAAACCAAGACCTTGAACCTTATCCGGAGAGCCACGGGCAACCAATGCAGGCGCGCCATAACTGGGGTGATGCAATCGTATCTGCGAGCACCCACCACCAGTCTGGCCGCTGCATTCTGTACCCGTTGGAGTCTCCGGACAAGGGTCAAGATGGAAGACTTCCTTTCCCTTTCACCTGATGCTTGGCTGAAAATGAGAACTTTTCTTTGAAATTAGTATTATTAGTTTTGTTATCAGTGCTCCAGCTAATGAAGCAAGCCATTGTGGTTTTATCATTCAAATTGCTTAATATTGTGTTGTTTCCATTATGCTATGGATTATAATAAATATACTATGTAGGAAAAATGAATGTTATACCTGCTTTATTAAACGACACTAACTGCTAAAATGTATATATGTATACTCTACAGAAACTGGACGGCTGATGGCTTGGTATTATATTGCCTTTGACACCATGAAAAAGTGTTTCAAGATTAATGGAACCGAGACTTTATCTGAACTGGTAATTTCATTATTTAAATGAGGAATTAATACGCAATTGTAAGTTACAGCAAAATGAACAATCCTACTCATTGGCTGAAATCTAATCGTACGTCACAACTAGAATAGGCTTATTGAATAAATGGCACTTATGGAGGTTGATTTACCAAATTCCCAGTGATTTCAATGGGCCTACTCTACTTCCAATCTACTACTGGTTCAGAGGGGATGTGGCGCAGTGGTTAAATGCCTATACTGCAGGTAAAACTGTGCTCACGACCTGGGGTTCAATCCCAGGTAGCAGGCTCAAGGTTCACTCAGCCTTCCATCCTTCCGAGGTCGGTAAAATGAGTACCCAGCTTGCTGGGGGGGGGGGCAATGTGTAGCCTGCACACTGTAATTAAAAATTGTAAACCACCCAGAGACTACTTAAAGTGGTATGGGGCGGTATATAAGCAGAACACTTTGCTTTGCTTTATTTATTTGAATTAAAACTTGCATTAGTTACATATAGTATTTGTTACTTTGACTTTGATCTCTGAGGTAAAATGGGAACCATGGTACTGTTTTGTGAATTATTTCATAAGTTTGTGGAAGGTACCTTGCAGTACAGTGCCATGGTATCATGGAGCTACGTCTAATGTTACTGTAGCATAGCAAGGCATTTGAATAGGTTCTGCTTATATACTGCTCCATAGTGCTTTAAGCACTCTCTGTGCGGTTTACAAATGGTTGTACAAATAGGATGAATATAGGGTCACTGCCCTGCTACTGTGCCAGATGGAAGACTCCTTAGCTTAAGTAGTAAGTTAGATAATAACTTCTAAAATTAGACAACAGGTATAAGTTATAATTATCAGAAGTTGTGTCTGTCATCTCTCTGGTTCTCTATCTTCTCTCCATACCTCCCTTCTTTACATGGCTCTAACCTAGACACTGTTCACTCATTTCTGGTCTGTATATACTAGAAATTGTAATATCTCCTTTAGCCACCTGGTCACACCCACTCTCCCCCCTCACTCCCTTGCTCCTTAACCACCCACTCGCCTCTTCTGCCCACTCAACCCTCTCACCTACTGCCTCTCAACTACCAGTTCTCCCCTTTGCTTTCCTGGTTGCCTCCCTTGCTTGCTGGCCTCCTGATCTGATTGCCACTTTCAACACCTGACTGCCCCCCTGCACCTGCCGGGTCACCCCCCCCATCACACCTCTGCTCTGCTACCCACTCACACCTCAGGCTCCTGCACCCTCCCATCCTCACCCCTTTCCCCCTCATTATTCTACCTCTCCTTTGCCATTCTGTCTGCTGCTCTGCTGATCAGACATGCCTGATAGGAGATGGAGACTGTGTAATGGCAGCAGAGCAGGGAGCCAAAGGCAGTGATAACAGCAGCAGTGGTAGGGTGAGGACAGACACATCGCCACAAAACTTTTGGATTTGGGCTAAAGCCCACATGATTTTATCCCAGATTAAAAAAAAGAGATCCCTTTGCTGGTTTATCACAGTAGTGAGAGCAGGCCTCCCTAAATATTCTACTACTTATTGGGGAAAGCTATATGTTGTAAATCAGTTCAAACTTGATTCTCCATAACATATATATTGTAAAGGTAGTGTCAACAGTGGTTTACCAATGAGATTTGTGCCAATTTTGCTATGCTTGCATAAAGATTCAATAGGATTTGGGGCATAATGGGTTCTACTGTTTCTTGCTCAACCAGGCACACTTTTGTCAATGACACACGTAAGCAGTTCTGTTGTATTCACATCCTTTATTCGCGTGAAACCAAAAGAGCATCTAGAAACACTGGATGGAATAGCGTTTTATATTTCTACTGCTGTAACATCAGCATCACCACCCTAACTTACTTACTTACTTACTTACTTACTTACTTACTTACTTATTTATCCAATTTACATACCACCCATCTGGCGACGAAGCCACTCAGTGGTTTACATTCATTCAACATAAAACACCCAATATAATATACAATAAAATATAGCAAAGTGAAAATAATACAATTTAATAGTACATACTAAAGCATAATTAAATCAATAATTAAATCAATAACATCACTCATAAATTCAAAACGCGAGTAAGTTAACAGCAAGTGGGGATGGATAGTAGTCATTAGTAGCCACGGAAAGCAATTCTAAACAACCAGGTGTTCTTTGAAAGCCAACAGCGATGGGGCTGAGCAGTCTGAGTATGCATTTCCTATTTTGTTCTGAGTCATGCAATTGTTATGCTATAAGAAATGCCTCTGCTGACTTCTTAGCTTGTGGTAATTCTCAGCCAAAAGTAACACTGCTGATGTTATGCCAAAGGGTACAACTAAGGGCCTTTTCACACGACCCCTAAGATCCGCTGGCCACTTAAATTCGGACCAGAGACCTTAGGGGTTTGTCGCTGTTCCTGCGTTCCCACCCCCTCCGCACTCCTGGCTGCTGGCTGCGTGAGGGGAGGGAGAAAAAAAGGAAGAAAAAAATGCCGCTCACCTCCGTTCTGCCATCCCGGCACTGCATTCAGATCTCTTAAAGGGGCGGGGGGGGGAGAACAAACAGAAGCAAGGAGAGCCCGGCAGTCACTACTGTTATATCCGCATCAGGAATTTTCAACCTCCGAGAGCAGGTACATGAAAAGTACGCTGGGACGCGCTTAGGTGGGCATGGTCGCACTTCATTATCTGTAAACTCCGGAGCTGGTGGGGAAATAATTTTAAGCTCCGGAGCTGGGAGCCATTTGCCGCAGAGTTTAGGGGTCGTGTGAAAAGGCCCTAAAAGGATTCCAGCTATCATTTCTTTGAGGTTGCGTGTAAGGGGCTGGACTAGAAGATATTTAGTTTGTAGATAATAAAGACAAAACATTAATGTATGATGTAGATCTATGTACATGTTTTCCTTTCTTTAAAATACACTTGCTTCTCCTAGCACAAACTTTTCACCTCCTAATCTTATATTCCGGTGTGTTGTGTTTTGTGATTATTCACGAAAGAGTAAACTCATTTAATTTGCAAACCTGATTGCCAAAGCACCTGTCTTTGAGGAAAATGTAAAGTATGAAGAGGAATGAGCTAATCACAGGGAACATACATTTCTCTCAATGTCTGGCTCAACTTTTACTGAGCAAATAGTTCTCAAACAAATATTTAAAATAGTATTTGAAAAATTACAGGAAGGAATAAGGTAAGAAATTTTAAAATTTAATAGTTCTAACTGTTCTAGGTTACATTGATATCCAGCTGCAATGAATTTTCAGACGTCAAGTTAAGAATAAATGAGAAAAGAATATTGAATACGTTGAATAAGGACAAGAATAAGATAACCATAAGGTACAAGATGGATTGTTGTCATGAAGCATAGTATGAATAAAAGAGAATTGGGTTGTTTTTTCTTGTATACAGTTACATGGTTTCACAATCCTCATTGGCATAAATTGTATTTTATTTAGAACTGATTCACACAGATGTTAAAATAATCTCTTATGTGTTTTAAAAACATTTGACTATCTCTTCTACAATTCCTATAATCGCCTCAGTTCCAGCTCTCGTTGTCCACTGTTGCCTCTTGTTCAGCTACTAGTAGTGCAGAATATTTTCTTGAAGCCCCCCAGAAATCATTGATGTTTGATATGCTAAACTCTTTGTGGGGCGTTTTATTAGAGTGAAAAGAATTTCCGTAGCTGTTGAGCGGCAAATAAATATTTATTTCATTTCATTTCTTTACCACCCCATTTGTGCAAAGCACTATTCTGGGCAGTTAACATTATGACAAAATCAAACCAACTATGACAAAACAACAATGAAACAATAGAATAAAACAAAATACAGTGGT
Source organism: Phrynocephalus forsythii (assembly GCA_029282475.1). NCBI lineage: Eukaryota > Metazoa > Chordata > Lepidosauria > Squamata > Agamidae > Phrynocephalus > Phrynocephalus forsythii. The sequence continues at coordinate 32,857,103 of JAPFRF010000005.1, forward strand.
ACCTTGTATAAAGGAATTAATTCGTTCCAAATGAAATTATGTTAAGCAAATTTTCCTTTATACAAATTTCCCATAGGAATGCATTGAAAACAGAGTGATCCCATTTTATGTTGTACAGATTCACCCTATAGGGGATTATGTTAAGCAAATTTCCCCTATCTCTGGACATTTTTATGTTGTACAAATTTTATGTTATACAAACCGTTTGTTATACAAGGGTCCACTGTAAAGTGAACAGGCTAAGTTAGCCACCCAGCCAAGACTGCATAAGATTTCTCTATTGAAAAGGCAGAGTGTGAGGCAAATCAAAATCAGTCAGGGTTGCATTCACAGGCATAGCTGAAGAGCCATGTCTCCAGAAGCCTCCTAAAAAACGGGGAGAATGATTGCTCAATTAAGAGATAAAATAGATTACACTGGAGATAAGTAACTTGCACTGAAAATAAGAATGAATTAAATGCAAACCAAACTACCTGAAATTTTCCTGTCTGGATATGCTTTTAGTCTAACAGGGCATGTTGTCAGCTTGAGATCAAGAGAGAACTATGTATAGTTATGCTATAAATTTATTGGTTTTTCATTGGGACTTTCAGAACATGTATAGTCATAGAATTCCTGTCCAGATGAAGAGATTCTAATGTAGTATGTTTTATTTTAGATACCCAATGGAAGGAAAGATCAAAACAAGAGAAATGAAAGTGAATTGGTAAGCATCTTGTACTATATGTTCTTTAAATTAAACTGAAGACCATAGTAAGAATCCTAGTAAATTACTTCTTTTAAGATACCCATGTTTTCCCGTCTATAAGACACCCCCATGTATAAGATGACCCCACTTTCCCAACCCAAAATTGCAGTTTCACAACCATGAGGTTATCTCCTCAGCTTACTTCCATGTAGACATGGGCATTTCATTTCAAAAGGGGTCCAGTTTCAAAATGAAACATGGCAGAACAGCTGCTGTTGGGTACTGGGATCCACCTTCCAGAATGCAATCAACTAGTCTCTTACCTTGTTTTGGGTAGTGTGGGGCTAAGCTCCAACCAGGAAGCAGCTTCTGACACACCATATTTCACTCTCCCTGGCACTAGCCAATCAGGAGCTGTGCAGGGACATGCATAATCCCTCCTCCCTGTCTGACTGGCCATCTCCAGGGAGAGTGAAAGATGATGGGTCAGAGGCTGCTTCCTGGTTGGAGTTTAGCCCTGCACAACATAAAACAAGATAAGAGACTGGTTGATTTTATTCTGGAAGGTTGGTCCCATTACTGAATGGCAGCTGTTGTGTGTTTTGTTTTGAAACCAGACCTCTTCGAAAACGAAATGCCCATGTCTACTTCCATGTATAAGACGACCCTCAATATTTAGTCTTAACAATTTAAGACAAAACATAGTCTTACACACAGAAAAATACTGTATTTTCTCAGTATTCCTCAGTATTCCATAATCACTAGATTTAATTCTGAAGTTGATTTTTTTCTCTCAGTAGTGCTTCTGAGTTTATTACATTATGAAGTTTTCAGTACTTTGAAGAATTTAACATATTGTGGGTTTTTTCCAGTCTTATTCAGGCACAGCTAGGATGTATTCCCATACAAGATTTCACATTGACACAAGATATAGGCAAGATTTTCAGGAATGGCATAAGACTTACAAAATGTATGGTAAAATTTAAATTTTGCTATTGGACTATTTAATAATAGTCTGCATTTCATGTATGGGTGCTGTTTGACTTATACCTTTTTTCTTGTACAGGGTTGTCTGAATTTCTGGCTTCCCATAAGGACAACTTTACTGTGTTACTAAATTCATTGATTTTAGCAAAATGCTTTAAATGTAGACTTTGGGAAAACTCAGTATACGTATCAAAACAACTTGAAAAAATAGGTATGTATCACAGACACTTTTGAAGAAGTATAAGCTATATTTGTACTTTAATTCACCTATGAATATATTAATACACATTTGTAGTGATGTCCAATGGTGTCTAGCAGCGGAATAGACGTTATTCAGGTAATAGATTATCTACTTTTACAGCCCGCCAACTCTTCCAGATTCATTTGTTATTCTAATTTATACATGTAGTAGAGAAACAGAGAGATGTTCTCATTTGTGGGTGGGTTACACATACACAGGATTTTAAAACAGGAGAGCAACTTGCCATGTCATCAAATTGGCAAAAAAGTAACAGGAAGCCAGTAACTAAGGGGTCAATCAAATGAGCATATACTGTAGCTCTCTGTTTGGTTTGGCTCACCCTATTATCAAGGGCCCATGTGTGTTTTAAGTAAAAGCTATATGTCCCACCCGTTTTGCAAGCTGTTCTGCTGCTTTCTAGCACAGCAGTGGTATGTTCCACTTTATTTGGTACTATTGAGAGTGCTGCTGACTAGCCTGGTCTGAAGTCTATATAGTTGCTTAATTCTTTCCAATTGTTCACTTTGATGAAAGCCCTGTGACATATGCAGTCAGTTGTGACACTAGAAAGGATAGTGAAGAAATCCTCTCCTCTATTTTTATTCTCATAATTAAACAAAAAAAATTTCAGTGGCGCAGCACTATTTTAGATAGAAGGGACTATCCATGCAAGATTGATGCATTGCTGTAGCACTATGCTGTTTATTAAATTAAACAAGAAGGGTGTGTGTGCTGCAGCTCACAAAATGAGAGCAGCAACAAAAACAGGGAAAGGGTTGGGTGAAGCAGACTCAATATTCAAAAGAGACAAAAATTGGAGTGATTTGAACTGGTTCTGGATCCTCATGAGAGAAGAATCAGAATATACAAAAGAACAACAAATTCAAAACATTAACCATACCGAATCAATCTATCACTAAGGTTCGGCTTCCCTCTGTTCTTCGCGCGGTTTTAACGTTATTCATCTCCCAGCCTTCCTTTCAAACGAACCCCTTTTATATACTTATAAAAAAGGTTCTAAAAGTAAATAGTAGTCCCTCGCGTTCTACCCTAATCCGGTAAGAGTCTTTAAATCCTTACAATAAGTCTCCATGTAGTTCTTAAATTTTTGCCAGTCTTTTTGGAACCTCTGGTTGTCTTGGTCCCTCAATCTGCATGTCAGTCTGGCCATCTCTGCAAAGTCCAGTAATTTCGCCCTCCATTCATCCAAAGATGGTATATACGTTGTCTTCCAGTTCTGTGCCAGGAGCATTCGTGCCGCTGCTGTTGCATATAAAAAAATAAAGTCCTGTCTGCTCCTTTAATTTCACTATCCACCAACCCTAACAAAAAAAAGTTCAGATCGTTTTGGGAATGTACACTTTAACATCTTTTGAGTTCATCATATATCCGTGCCCAATATTCTTTCACTTTCTCACAGGTCCACCACATATGATAAAAATCACCTTGTTTCTCTTTACATTTCCAACAATAATCATCTTTCATCCTATACATCTTTGCTAATTTCGTTGGAGTAATATACCATCTATACATCATTTTCAACAAATTTTCTTTTATCAAAGTACATGCGGTAAACTTCATGTTCTTTTTCCACAGTCTTTCCCACACATCTAACTCAATATTATGACCCAAATCCATAGCCCATTTTATCATACATTCTTTGACTTGTTCATCTTTTAAGTTCAACTCCAACAAGAAATTATATAATCTAGTCAACAATTTCTTTTTTGGGCCCATGATTATGGTTTGAAACTTAGATTCCTTCTCTCCAAACCCAAACATCCTTCTGTCTTTCTGGAAAATGTCATGTAACTGATGGTACTGAAACCAACCTGTTAACTTCTCTTTTAACAATTCATAAGACTTCAGTCTGGGACCTTTTTCTGAGAAGAATAACACATCCCCATATGTGATCCCCACTCCTTCTGTATCTTTCCTCTTGATCGCCAATGCTTCAATCGGGGATAACCACCTCGGGGTGTGTCTCTCTAATAAAGGTTTCAACCGTTCCCAGACCTGAAGTAGTGACTTTCTAATTACATGATTCATAAAACTTTTATGTACTTTCACTTTATCATACCAAAGATAAGTGTGCCAACCAAATCTATTATCATGACCTTCTAAGTCCAAAAGATCCCCATCAACTAAAGTAATCCAATCTTTTATCCAACCGAGACAGGCCACTTCATAATACAATCTCAGGTCTGGCATGGCAAATCCTCCCCTTTCCTTAGCATCTGTTAATAATTTAAACCTTATTCTCGGTCTTTTAATTGCCAGACAAATTTAGACAATATCTTCTGCCATTCCTTAAAATGGCCTGTCCCTTTGATTATTGGGATCATTTGAAATAAGAATAACAACCTTGGTAACACGTTCATCTTTATCACCGAAATTCTTCCCATCAATGACAAATTCAATCTATTCCATGTTTCCAAATCTCTCTTAATCGAATTCCAAACCATAGTATAGTTATCCTCAAAGAGGTTCAAATTCGTGAGAGATAAATTAATTCCCAAATATTTAACTTTTTTCACAACTGAGAGAGCGGACAGTTTTTCAAATTCTTCACAATCTTTCTTTGTTGCATTTTTCAATAAGACCTTCGTCTTACTCTTATTCAATTTAAAGCCAGCTAAATTACCAAATTCTTCGATTACCTTCATCACCTCAATAATACTTTCTTTAGGATTCTCTAATGTCAAAACCAAGTCATCAGCAAATGCTTTTAGTTTATATTCCTTATGGCCACATTTATACCTTTAAATGTCCCCATATCTCTCAGTTTAACTAACAATACTTCCAGTACAGTAATAAATAACAATGGAGACAGTGGGCACCCTTGTCTTGTACCTTTCCCAATCGGGAAACTCTCTGTTATCACATTATTAACCAATAAGTTTGCTTTCTGTTCATTGTATATTGCATTGACACCATTCCAAAACTTTGTTCCCACTCCCATATGTTCCAAATTCTTCTTCATAAATTGCCAAGAGACATTATCAAAAGCTTTTTCAGCATCAATAAATATCAAAGCAGCTTGTTTCTCCTTCCTGACTTCTAGATATTCTATTATATCAATTATATTTCTCATATTGTCTTTCATCTGTCTGCCAGGAAGAAACCCCGCTTGATCTTTATGTAGTATTTCATTTAGAATCCTTTTTAATCTATTAGCCAAAACATCGGCAAATAATTTATAATCTCCATTCAAAAGGGAAATGGGCCTATAGTTTTTGACATCTGTCACATCCAAGTTCTCCTTTGGGATCAATGTTATATATGCCTCCTTACAGGTGTTAGGTATAACTCCTTTTTCTAGCACTTCGTTCATCACCTCCACCATAATTGGTAACATTTCTTCTGACAATTTTTTATAATATTTTACAGTCAAGCCATCTGGACCCGGTGATTTTCCAGATTTCGCCCTCTCTATTGCACTTTGTACTTCATGTGGGGTAATTTTCTCACTCAATATCGACAATTGGCTTGTTGAAATTTTTTCCAATCCATTCTCTCTTAAATATCTATCAATCTGTTCCGGATCCTCTTTTTTCTTCATGTATAAATCTCTGTAAAAATTCTGAAACACCTTTACAATTTCTCTTGGGTCTTCCACTAATTTCTTATCTACTACTAATTTGTTCACCACCTTTTGTTAAAAGTAATAACCTTTTAAACATGACCCAGATCACTCCAAATTACCCTGTCTAGTTGTATCCTAAATAACAAATCCTTACTAAAATTGTGCTGGTTACAATTTTTGGTCCACCCGTTTCTGAGTTATTGCATTTTCAAAATTGCAAAGAGATGCAAAGAAATTGCAAAATTCAATCGCCACTATAACTTCAAATGTCATTTAATAGATACCTGTGATAGCTACAGGTATCATGTTAAAGCTTATGAATAGGGCTTTCATTGGATATACAACATAATGCAATTGTACATTTTCAAAAAAAATTACACATTTAAATAAATATAAAATTTGAATTTTTGGAAAAAACATATTTTTTTTAAAATTTTCAAAAAAAATCACACTGAAAGATACATATCTTGTAGCCAGTCACTCCAAATTTCAGGATGTCATCTCAATGGTATCATATAAAACTTAAATTTTCTTGTTGACAGTGACAAGAAATTAAATTGATTTTAATTGAAACCTCTATGAGTTTCCATTAATATACCAATTGTATTTAATTCTTCTTCTAATTACTACCCTCCAGAAGGCAGCGGAATCCTTTAGTCTGGATGCAGTAATTAAACGCCTCCAAGCCTCTGATTGCGTCTGGACTTTCCCCCCTTTTAATCAAGATAGTCTATGGTAGATGCTCCCATGGAAGATGTAAAAGTAAATTCTCCTGGCCTATCTCCTTTACAATTCCCATTAAGAATAACCAAATCTAAACTAACAGTGGTAAGCATAAGTTGTAAAACCGCAAAACTGCAACTGTGATCTTTCGATAATCTACTCTCAAGGGGATAGCCTGGTGTAGTATATGGGGGAATCTCTGCAGTTTGCAGTTTCCCGCCAAAAGTGCAATCGAAAACAATTCAAAAGCAAAAAAGAAAGCACCAGACAAGAAGCACTAGTTCGTTCCTGCCTGCGTAGCAATAGATAACAATTCAAAACCAAAAAAGCAAGCACTAAAACAAAGGGGAAACTGCAAAGTGTTTGCAGTTTCCTGCCAAAAGTGCAATCAAAAACAATTCAAAAGCAAAAAAGAAAGCAAGGAAACTTCAGCTCCTTCTGGTAGCATTCAGTAAAGATCTTTAGGGTAGTCTCCCGTATTCTTACTTTAAATGGCATATCATATTTGCTTTCCATTACTAAATATAATTTGATTTTATTGTGAAATACAGTTGGCTAAAAAAATCCAATTAACAAGTTTCAATTTTTTTGCAGGGTTAACACTGTCAAATGCAATGGTGAATGCAGGTCTGACATCCTTTAAGAAAATTGAAGAAACAAATGCAAGGGAACTTGAATTGGTATTTATTTTCTGATTTATATATTTTTCAATAGCATGAAACATAGTGATCTACAATATCTATTCATGCATTGTTGTGTTTGTGTTAGAGATAAACATTTTGCTGCACACTATCCTATCCATAAACAGCTATCTCTTTGTTAGCAAATGCAAGCAAGCCGCAGTCCACTGGTACTAATGACAGCCCTGTACTGTATAGGTCTCTAATGAAGATGGAACCATTGTCTAGTGAAGAAATGCATCCTGGGTTAGTGTTTTCTACATGTGCATCCTATGCACAGGAATAATTCTTGAATTCTGTAGGCTGTCTTACATACTATGCATTTCCCAGCATTTGAGTAAAATCTTGCTATATAAAAGCCTTTCATTCATTAAATACACTAACCCTCCGCCTATCATGGGGGTTAGGGACCCAACCCGCGATAACTGAAAAACTGAAATCCCGTGATATGCAGATGCAGGTCAGATCTTGTACTTACCCCCAGCATGCCTAGAAAGGCCCTCGGAGGCCCCAAAAGTGCTTTCAAGCAACCCAGAGGTCAATTCCTATTTTCCAGGAGTCATTTTCAGTTCGCGGAGAAGCCCTTTTGGAGCTTCCGACGGGCCTGGAAAGGCCCTCATAGGCCCGTAAAGGCCCTCATAGGCCCGTTTGGGGCAGCGCCAAGCCTGGGGTAAGAACAGGAGACCTGAAACAGGCCTTACCAGCTTACCCCAGGGGGCTTTTTTTCATATACTGCTGTCCGGAGATATAGTGGGACCACAGTATATGAACCGCGAAAGGGCAGGGAGTTACTGTAATGGAAAATGTTTTATGAAATGACACAGAATAATCCTGTCACCTTCTGAGTTCCCTTTCCACATAGCCCATCTCAAGTTTGTGCGTGGCTGAAGCAGTCAGTCTGATACATAAACTTTTTTTCTTTTAAACGCTTATAAAATCATAGCCCTTAAAATTCTATACAAAATCATTCAAAGTGGTTGGATTATTCACCCATCTGAGTGACACTTCCAGATGCAATTTATATAGTGACATATTATGCCACAAGAAGGGGTATCCTTTTATGACCATAGACCATGGCAATATGGTGTGGAAGATACATGGGTGGTAGATATACTGAGGTTTCTCACTCTGTGAGGAAACAAATGTCAATCTGTAATTATTAGGACGGGAGCAAACCAATGATTATTTGTGATGGCTATAATATGTTTTCAGTGTATATACTCCTTTACAGTTTTTATTTTTATATGGTAAGATAGAGGCAGTGGATGGTATAATTAACAGAAGGGGGAAGCAGTAATAACACAAGAGAAGAAACAGAATAAGCAGCTGTTTGAGTATAAGCACTCTGAAATGAGCTTGACAGAAGCAAAGCAAAGTGGGCATTGTTATTTTCCTTACTGACATATGCTTTACAAGATTATATGAAGAGAAGAGAAGCAACTGATTAATCGGTTGGTCTAGATTCAATTGTTAGTTCCAGGTAGAGCAAACCCACTTAATGAATGCAAGTCTAATTGATTCTCCGGGAGGCAGTGGAAGACAAGAGGGCCTGGTGTGCTCTGGTCCATGGGGTCACAAATAGTCAGGCAAGGTTTAACAACTGAAAAACAACAACAATTGATTAACTGGTTCTCCATCGTGGCCTTCGTGAAGCCACACAGATGGGTTTCCCAGGCGCCCCTGCACCAGAGGTTAGAACTTCCCTAGCAATAGGAAAGTTTGTTAGTCTCTGCCCCCGCACCCTGCGCATGAGCGTGGGTGTTCCTGCCTAAATGCCTCAGTTCCTCTTAACCGCCACAGCTAGAGGTTCTTCTCTGTTGGTCTCCGTGCGTCTTTGCCTTAAAAAAAATTCCTTCTCAGTTTTTCGACTTCGGACTGTTTTTTGGCTCATGTCTTTCGCGCCTCTCTTCAAACACTATTCTCGTTGCCGGGCCAAGATTCCTCATACAGATGGGCACGATCTTTGTCTTTTTTGTCTCGGTGAAAACCATCACACCGATACTTGCCCGATCTGTAGAGGTTTCTGTTCTCCGACCCTGAAAAACCACCGCAACCGCTTGGCGAATTACCTTCTCGAACACTCCCTCCGTCCGCAACCCATGGAGCAGAAGACCGTTGAGAGCTCCCATAAGTCTGAGGCTTCGGGGCGGGCAGAGAAAACCAAAATGATCCTGGTTCTTCAGGGCGTGGCGACTTCGAAATCTAAACCGTCCACCAGCCCGTCCCATGCTCTTCCTTCGAAGTCTTCTTCGAAACCTTCATAGTCTTTGAAACTAGCTTTAGCGACCACTAAGCTTTCCTCGACTTTGACTTCGACTAAGCCTTCTTCGACTTCGACTTCGACTTCGGCAACGACTCTGACTTCGACTTTGGCCTCACGCTCAGTGCTCATCGAAACCGAATACTCGGGTTCGGCTGCTGCCGCAATCCCTCAAGCTCCTCGTCTGAAGTATCAACAGTTACTTCCTTCGGATTCCTCGGAGTCGTCATCCGATGATGACGGAGCCCTTCCAAATATCACCTTGATGGCCTCAACTCCAGTTATGGATTCCAGGACCTGTCAGTCCACGTCAGAAGGGACCGGTCGGTCCAGAGAGCCTCCATTATGCTCTCCCTCTCTGTCTTCGAAGGTGGCTTCTTCTTCAGTACCATCCCGAGACACCAAACCCGAAGAGCGTGCCTCTTCCTTGCCACCGACGTTCCTCTCGGGTTCGTCCTTGAAGCCGGATACCCACCGAAAACGGAAGCATGTCCAGCTTCAATCGTCGGTCTCGGCGCCCACTCTTGATTCTGCTCCGCAGGTCGAATCCGTAGCGGTGGCCGTTGCTCAAGCCTTGACTCCACCAAAGCCTACCAAGGAGGTTTCGGAGTCGGCTGCTCTTCCTCTGAAGAAGCGGAGAAAGGAGCACCATTTACAAGCTCCTTCTGTGACTGTGCCTCCGATCCCTGCCTTCTCCCTCTGATTTGACGGAAGGTAGTGGTCCATCCACACTGCGGAGACTGTTGAATCCTATCGGATGGCTTTGGTCCCTTCTTCCTCCGGTTCAAACAGAGAGGACGAAGAGGCTTCTGACGTCGAATTGGTCCAATCTGAAATATCAGATTCAACATCCTTGCAACTGGTGAGCTCCCCAGACTCGGAGGTTGATGAAAAGTCTCCACCATCCACATCGAGTTCGATGAGAAACTATCCGAGTTTTCTCGTTCGGATGTCAAAAACCATTGACTTGCCAGTGCATCAGCCTCAACCCAAAAGAGTCTGCCACATCTTCGGGAGGATTTCCAATGATGAGACTGCCCCTGTGCATCTCACCTTGATTCCTTCCTTTCTCACCATGGTTGAAGACTCATTCCAGGCTATGTCTTCCACCTCGGTCCCACGCAAGCTTGAAGCCCTCTATAGAGTGCATGACGACAAGACGCCTTATTTGAATAAGCACCTGACTCCTAATTCTGATGTCGTGGCATCTTCCCAGGTACAATCCCGTACCAAGCAAACCCCTATCCCTCCTTCTAAGGAGGGTAGGAAGTTGGACACAATGGGCTGCCATCTCTATTCCTTTGCCATCCTGCAGCACAAGATCGCCAATTATCAAGGCGCCATGGGGGCCTACCAAAGGGATCTTCTGACTCATCTGCATCCCTTTTTGGAGCTGATTCTGGAAGACAAGCGTGCAGAAGCATCAGCCTTGTACGAGGAGTCTATGGCTCTAGCAGCCCAGCAGATGCGAGCCTCCAAACACTCCTTTGATGCCGCCTCCAGGGTGTTAAATTCCTCAATCACCGTAGGCACGCCTGGCTTCACACCACTGGTCTTTCTGATGACCATAAAGCCCAGGCTGAATTTCTGCCCTTTGGTGGATCGGGCCTTTTCAATACTGTAACAGATGACCTGATGGAGGACAGGCACAAGAAGCAGGACACTGCTAAAAAATTAAATGTCATTCCTTCTCGACCGAAGCCTTCCTTTCGCTTCCAATCCAGAAGAAGCTTCTGGCCTCCTTTTTCTCATTCATCTTCCAAGCACCAGCAATGCGACCGATCTACAAGATCATCTGCCTTGTCCAGCTTTGCCTCCAAGTCCAAGAAGACTAAATCGGCTACCATCTCCTCCAAACCAGGGATCGAAGGCCAAGAAACGATTATTCACTATCACACTAGCTGTCTCAGTCCATTTCTTGCAGCGTGGTGAAACATCACATCGGACCAGTGGGTCCTCTCCGTTATTCAAAAAGGTTACCTGTTAGAGTTAAGTTGTCTTCCCCTGTTGGGGAATCTAGTTCGTACTTCTCCATCGCCATGCCTTCTGGAAGAAGTCGCTTCTCTGCTTCAGAAGCGGGCCATCGAAACCGTCCCACGACTCCAGACTCAACACGGCTTTTTCTCCCATTATTTCACGGTCCCAAAGAAGGATGGAGGGCTCCGACCCATTCTGGACCTGCGCTTCCTGAACAAGTTCCTCGTATACAAAAAATTTTGAATGGTCACCTTGGAAAAGATCATGCCTCTTCTTCGCAGGGGAGACTGGTTTGGAGTTGTGGATCTCAAAGATGCCTACTTCCACATTTCTATCCACCCAGCTCATCGTCATCTGCTTCGCTTCACTGTAGGCGAAGACATCTATCAATATTCCGCCCCGCCATTCGGTTTGGCTACAGCACCAAGAGTTTTCACCAAGTGCATGGCACCAGTGGCAGCCTACCTCTGCACTCTAGGAATAGTTGTCTTCCCCTATCTCGACGACTGGTTGATCGTTGCAGACTCTCAGGACAAGGCCCGCCAAGACATTGCCACTGTCCTCAACACCCTGGAGTCATTGGGTCTGCAGGTCAACTACAGGAAATCGCATCTCGAACCTTCTCTAGTGGTAAATTTCATCGGTGCCATTCTGGACTCCACCAGAGCTATGGCCTTTCCTCCAAGGCCCAGGATTGCAGAAATGCTGCGTCTGCTTCAACATTTCCAGGCGCATCGGGTCATACCATCAGTAGAGGTCCAAAGACTCTTAGGTTTCATGGCCTCCATGACCTATGTTCTGGTTCACGTGAGGCTGCGACTCAGACCTCTCCAGGCCTGGTTCCTTCAACAATTCGACCCTCTTCGGGACCCTCCCAGCAAACTCTTCACCATCCCTCCGGACTTACCTCATCATCTTCGCTGGTGGTCCTACCGGTCCAACATCCTCTCTGGATGTCCCTTCAGGAATCCATTTCCCACCATACAAGTAACAACAGATGCCAGCAACACGGGTTGGGTGCTGTTTGCCTCTCACACTCCATCCACGATACCTAGACTCCACGGGAACAACAACTCCACATCAATGAGTTGGAGCTGCTGGCGATCTTCAAGACGTTCCGGGCATTCATCCGACACCTCTCCGGCAATGTAGTACTGGCGGTGACCGACAACACAACCGCCATGTACTACATCAACAAACAGGGCGGAACCTACTCACAGCATTTTCTGCAGCTCACAATTCACTTCTGGGATTGGTGCATCTCCAACAACATCCACCCGATTGCGATGCACTTACCTGGAGAGGAGAACTCCGACGCCGACGACCTCAGCTGACGACTTCAGGCGACTCACGAGTGGGAACTGCATTCCAGGACTTTCAGCCTCCTCTGCAACAAGTGGGGCTCTCCTCGTGTGGACCTGTTCACCTCCCAATTGAACACCAAATGTCCAATGTACTGCTCCAGAGCAGGGAAGGGACTTCACTCCTTGGGGGATGCTCTCCTTCTCCCATGGTCGAGGGACCTCCTCTATGCCTTCCCTCCTATTCCTCTAATACACAGAGTGGTCATAAAGACTCTTCAGGAGAGAGCCAACCTCATCCTGATAGCCCCTTGGTGGCCACGACAGCCCTGGTTTGCATCCCTTCTGCAGATGTCCTCAGAGTATCTGCGCCTTGCCCAGTCTCCAGAACTTCTCTCACTGGACAACGGTCAAGTTCTTCACCCAGATCTGAATCGCCTCCACCTAACGGCCTGGAGGATTCTGCCTTGATTGAAACTATCATTGATTCTTACCGCAAACCTTCCACTATAAAACAATACACCTATAAGTGGAAGAGGTTTTCTTTATTTGCGGCAGATAAGGGATTTGACTGGTCAATCCCTCCCTCATATGGGTCTTACAATATCTTCTTCACTTGAAGCGTTCAGGACTGACATCTGCTTCTCTTCGAGTCCACCTCTCAGCTATTGTGGTTCACCAACCACAGTTTTCAGAAGCAGCTGCCTTCTTCATGCATCCTAGAATGAAGCAGTTTCTCAAGGGCCTAAAACACACTTTCCCTGACAGGAAACCTATTCCTCCTCAGTGGTCCCTGTCCTTGGTCCTACGGGCCTTGCAACGTCCGCCTTTTGAACCTATGATTTCTACAGACTTTAGGCTACTCACCCTAAAACTGCATTTTTGGTGGCCATCACTTCAGCTAGAAGGTCGAGCGAGCTCTGCGCTCTCCGGTGTGACCCTCCGTATTTACGTTTCCACCATGATAGGGTGGTGGCTTACCCAGATGTAACTTTCCTTCCAAAGGTTGTATCCTCTTTTCATGTATCTCAACCTATTGTTTTACCAAACTTCTCTCCCAATCCTACCACTAGGATTGAAAAGGACATGCATACACTTGATGTTAGACGGGCCCTAGCTTTTTATGTCTCTAGGACCAAACCTATCAGAAAAACTAATAAACTGTTTGTATGTCATGATCCTGCACTACTGGGTACTCCTGTCTCTCCCCAACGGTTTGCCCACTGGATAGTACAGACTATTAAGCTCTCTTACGAGCTGGCCAAGATACCCTTACCCTTTGGTATTCGTGCTCACTCCACTAGGGCTATGGCCTCCTCCGTGGCTTTCCTGAAGGGTGTACCGCTGGACAACATCTGCCAGGCGGCCACCTGGTCTACACCCGACACCTTCGTGACCCACTACAGAGTGGATGCCCGCGTGAGGTCGGCCACTTCCTTCAGGAGGGCACTGCTTTCCTTCGTTACGGTGTGACTACCCTCCTGCCAGTGAGTACTGCTTGCAATCACCCATCTGTGTGGCTTCACGAAGGCCATGATGGAGAAGAACCAGTTACTTACCTGTAAAGGTGGTTCTTCGAGTGGACCTTCGTGAAGCCACACAGATGGGTTTCCCAGGCGCCCCTGCGCCAGAGGTCGAAACTTCTCTAGCAATAGGAAAGTTTGTTAGTCTCCGCCCCCGCATCCTGCGCATGAGCGTGGGTGTTCCCGTCTAAACGCCTCAGTTCCTCTTGACCGCCAGGATGACAGGGCGTGACGGTCCGAGGGGAGGTGGGCGGGTGCTGTGTGGCTTCACGAAGGTCCACTCGAAGAACCACCTTTACAGGTAACTGGTTCATTTACTGTAGTTGAGGCTGATTGGTAAGTTTACAGTTATCTAATTATCCCAAATGCTTATTTAGCTACTTTAATGGTTTTAGAAGAGGTAGCAATGATACCAGGATCCAGTATTTATTGAGGTATTGGCAAAAGCATTGATGTTTAAAATTAATACTAACTCTCATCTGAAATTAAATTTTCAGATTTTGAATAGGCACCCTCCTTTTGGAAATCAGATTAAAGACTCAGTAGTGCACCTGCCAAAATATGAACTTACGATAGAACAGGTAATGTCTTTTGTCCAATTCTAGTACTTTTGTTCTATTCTTCTCTCCCTGCCACAAAAAGATCTAGGAGAATTTTTAAGATTAATTCTCTAGGAGAATTTCCCTAGAGGATAGGATGAAAATCCAAAAAGACCTTGACAGATTAGAGTGTTGGGCCAAAGCAAACGGAATGGATTTAAACAGAGGGAAATGTAAGGTGCTGCATCTAGGAAAAAGAATGAATTGCACAGATATAGGATGGGAGATACCTGGCTGGAAAATAGTACCTGTGAAAGGGATCTGGGAGTCTTGGTGGACCACAAACTGAATATGAGTCAGCAGTGTGATGTGGCAGCTAGAAAAGCCAATGCGATTATTGGTTGCATCAACAGAAGCATAGTGTCTAGACCAAGGGAAGTGATAGTACCACTCTATTCTGCTCTGGTCAGACCCCACCTGGAGTACTGTGTCCAGTTCTGTGCACCACAATTTAAAAAGGATGTTGACAACCTCAAGCGGGTGCAGAGGAGGGTGACCAGGATGGTTGAAGGTCTGGAAGAAATGTCATATGAGGAACGGCTTAGGGAGCTGGGGATGTTTAGCCTTTCAAAAGGAAGGCTGAGTGGGGATATGACAGCTATGTTTAAGTATTTGAAAGGATGTCATATTGAAGAGGGAACAGGTTTGTTTTCCATGGCTTCAGAGACTAGGACTCTGGGAAATGGTTTCAAACTACAGGAAAAGAGATTCCATTTGAACATCAGGAAGAACTTCATGACAGTTAGAGCTGTTCGGCAGTGGAATATGTTGCCACAAAGGGTGGTGGAGTCTCCTTCTTTGGAGGTTTTTAAGCAGAGGCTGGATGGCCATCTGTCGGAAATACTGTGATGGGGGTTCCTGCATGGCAGGGGGTTGGACTGGGTGGCCCTTGAGGTCTCTTCCAACTCTATGATTCTATGAACATTTTAAAACAACTTTTATGAATGTATTTTTTTCTATTCCAAAAAATGTGGTTTAGCACATTATCAATTGTGACAAGTGTGATCAAATAATATTTTATAAAGTAGGTCTCAATGTGAGATACAAATGACTTTTTATAGGCAGATCATCCAGGTCTTTTTCTCAGCTTGCCTGGAGGAATCAAAGCAGAAGCCCATGTTATTTTCTTCCCACCACTGGTGTAACTAGGGAGGGGCAGAAGAGTGCATTTGCCCCGGGGTCCGCAGCAATCTGGGGGCACCTGGAGGGGGAGCAGGAGGAGGAAGCCCATGTGCCATCCTGCCAGCAGTCCTCCTTTTGCTCTGCTAAGGCTTGTCAATCCTTAGTCAGGGGAAAGGAGGAGGGGGAAGTAGGTGATTTTTTTCTCCAAGCAGCACCTCTGTCGATTGCTCCACCTCCTCCTTTCCCCGCTAAGACTTGGTGAACATTAGCCTGGGGAAAGGGGGAGAGGGAAGCATGCAGTGGAGGTGCTGCTCGGGAAAAAACTCCTATCACCTGCTTCCCTCTCCTCCTTTCACTGAGCTAATGATCACTAAGACTTAGCCAAGGGAAAAGGAGGAGGGGGAAGCATGCTATGGAGGTGTTGCTTGAAAAGAAACATTGCCTGCTTGGCGCTACCCGCACGCTGTGTGGTTTGCACAGAAGAGCCTTAACTGGAAAGGAGACCCACAAGAAGGGCATGAGAATGAGATACCCTTCGTTCCCTCCCCCACTGTTCCCCAACTATCTGCCCCCCCCCCCATGCTGGGTGGATGAGACATGGTTGGGTAGGAGGAGAGGGCGCAACAACTGACTTGGTCCCTGGGTGCTCCAAACTCTAGCTACGCCACTGCTATGGCACCTTCCAAGAAGGACCTTTCTGAAAAATTCACTTCCATGTTCAACTAACCTTGTTTGTTTAAACAGTGGTGTGTTATAATTTGTTTTGGAAAACAAGTCAAGATAAGAACGATGGTTTTGCTTAGTTAAGACTAATCCTAGCATTGTTTGTAGATCCCAATTTTCAGTCTCAGCCTTAGTAGTTCAGTGTTATACCAGACTATGGTGAATATATACAAAGGGACACTGCTTGTAATTCTCTGTCATGTAATCTGTTTAAGGCTATCTTTATTCAATGTTTTTTTCCAGCTGGCAAAATACAATGAAGCAGTAGCTGAACTCCTAGTAACAGTTATATTGACCAACTTTGAGCAGCTACGGACAAAGAGAACTGCACCAGATTTTCACTATGTTACCTTAATAATAGGAGATAATGATAATCGGGTGGTTTTAAGGCAAAAGATTATGTAAGTATACTCAGATGGCTTTGGAGAAGATAGCCGTGCTAGTCTGTGAAAGTATTTCAGGCAAAAATCAAAGAAAAATGAAACAAAACAAAAGACAAAAACATGTGGCAACTTAAAGACTAACTTTCATATTTTAATGTAACATTTTGTGGACAAGTCCACTTCTTCAGACTTCTGAAGAAAATGTCTTTTGTTTTGTTTTATTTTTCTTTGATTTTTGATCAGATGGTTTTGAAATGTTAAACATTGCATGTTGGTGTTTACCTAAGATCACTGTATTGACACTTTACAGGGATTCTGCTTTATTGAAAATTGGAAAGTGGACTAAAAAGGTTGAAGTGAGAAGACCTGTTAAATCTGATGAAATTAGCATAAATCTAATTAGTTCTGAATATGGTGAGTTAATTTATGTCATTAATCTTAAAACCAACTTGGGTAATTTTTAAAACATTGAATCTTATATTTCAAGAGGAATATACTCATTTTGCAGTAGAACTACCATATTCTAGATTTATCCAGTATTGCTTACTAGTCTCTCTTCCCTTCTCCCCACTTATAACCTGTACATTTCTGCAGTAATGTTAGTTATAATGTTAGTTATAAATTTTTACTAGCCTTATAATTATTAGATCGATATAATTATTAGATCGATACTATATAAGTTTAACTATGTTCATAAGGGAATGAAGGTCTGTTAATTAATGTTTCCAAAATCTTAAGGTCAGGTCTTAGCATAGATTTTCTGGACAGATGCTTAAACTGAGCCAGCAATTCCTGTATGCCTACCCAAAGTCTATATTGTTCCACTTTGATTTGGATTATGGACTGGATTATCTAGTAAACAACAAAAACATTAAAGGAATATGCTGATCCATGCAAATTTTCAAAATCTAAAATCGAGCTCTGTTTTTATTAGGACAAACCATGTTAAGCAAATCAGGAAGGGAAGGGAAAACTGGCTTGATACTGAGACTCCAAGGTCTGATTTGCTCCCAGTCTTAAAATAGAGGGCAGGAGGAAATACTAGATAAAACTTGACAGGGTTTTCCTAGATCCATAATTACCAGTTGGTTTATACTAATACTCTGTCACTTCCATTTTACAAATATTTTCTTACCCTTTTAGAAGAGGAAATTCACCTGTCTTCTCTGGAGAACACATACTCTGGCTATCTTTTTTAATGACCAAAACTTCCATTCATGTTACTGTATAGAAGTTTGTTTTCCTTGTGTTGATCTGAAAAAATAATGAATGAATATGTTATTCTAACCTCTGAGCAGAAAAAAAATTGAAAAATAAAGTTCTGGAAAGCTAATGCACACACTTGATTCTTTCCCAATTTTCGCTCCTGCCTTAGTCCAAGATATGTTTCTCTTGGTTCTGTTCTGCTTAGCAGATCTTACCTTAAAGGTTTAGAACATTTTTCTCCCCACCAACCTCTTGATTGTTGCATTTTATATACTGTATCTTAAATAGGTGGGAGATTAGACCCCCAAATCCTAGTTTATCACTTGATCCATTATACGCGCTGTATCTCTGTTGATCTATACATCATGTTATTCCTTTAGTGATTTTCCATGAGCCAGGGATTTCAGAAATTTTGAGGTGGCATGGTTTCATTCTTGTTTACTGATTGAACCAAGATACAGAATCTTCTTCTTCTTTATATTCTAGTAGTCAAGCCACACCTGGCAACTGACACTTCTAACAGGGTGGATCTCCTGATAGGGAGAGAGTCATTTCCTCCTAGCCTGAAAATGATCTGTTTCAGGCAGTTAGGCCACTCAGCTGGAGCAAGAAGGCTACTCTCTAAGAGCCTTTTCACACGACCCCTAAGATCCGCTGGCCACTTAAATTCGGACCAGAGATCTTGGGGGTTTGTCGCTGTTCCTGTGTTCCCACCCCCTCCGCACTCCTGGCTGCTGTCTGCGTGAGGGGAGGGAGAAAAAAAGGAAGAAAAGAATGTTGACCTCCGTTCTGCCGTCTTGCTCTGCTCCCATTCCAGTCTCTTAGTATCTCTTAAAGGGGCGGGGGGTGCAAAACAACAACAAACAGAAGCGAGGAGAGCCCCGCACTCACTACGTTACATCCGCATCAGGAATTTTTCACAGCTGGAGAGCAGGTACTTGAAAAGTGCGCTGGGACACGCTTAGGTGGGTGTGGTCGCGCTTAATTTTTTGTAAACTCCGGAGCTGGTGGGGAAACAATTTTAAGCTCCGGATCTGGGAGCCATTTGCCGCGGATTTTAGGGGTCGTGTGAAAAGGCTCTAAATGTTTGTCACTTTCCCAAGAAAGAGTTCTTTTGGCTCTAAGATCAAAGCCTCCATCCAAAAAAGGGGTAGTTCTCTCTGTTCTAGCATATTCTGGGCACAATAGTAGTAGCATTAGTCCTTTCCTCTTCTGCTCAGCAAAGCATTCAAGGAAGCGAAATTTAAATAATAAAAATAGAGTAATTTTTTTTAAATCAAAAAGCATCTAAATCCAGATTTTAAACACAGTCCAAAGAACAATTTTAAAAACCCAAACCAGACCAAAGGCCATTTGAAATTGTACACATTCAACTGCCTGTTAGAAGCTCAGCAGAGGGACACCCAGAATATCTCAGGTAACTCTTTTGTGCTCATCATATTGTCCTGAAACCCCATACAAAGGTGCCCTTTGAATATTTGTAATTTGCTTTTCCAATGCTCTTATCATTTAATGTGGTCTTCTTAGCAGCCATAATGGCAACCAGACATATCTCCAGGTTGTGTTCCCTCTTAGTTAGGAAATATCTCCGCATTTGTGGGCCACACCTCTTTTTCATGCTAACCCATGTTTTATCCCTAATTTGGATATTAATTATGATGAACACCTCCCCTTGTAACAGTTGGACTAGATATTCAGCAAAAATTTGAAGTCTTCTACTTGGGACCAAAGGGATTTGGAAATAAAATGTTGAGCAGGCATGGAAAACTAGAAACTGATAGCTGCCAGATTTCCCCAGCAAGATCACCAGCAGCAAGAATCAATAAAGGTAAGTAAAAGTTCCCTACTAAATTGCTTGATAGGTAGAATAGACTGTAGTTTATATATCAAGGCAAGTGCTTGTTTGATGCTGCATAATGTTTGAGTTCATTCTGAAAGCAAAAATAGACATACTGTATTTACTTGAATAAAAGCCTAGTTTTTCAGCCCTAATTTTGGGCTGAAAAAAGGGGCCCTCGGCTTATATTCGGGTCAATACTTTTAGCAACTGAGGCAAGTGCTTGGGTCGGTGGCTAAAAGTCATTTTAAACACTGTGCGCCACTTCTCCTGACCCCCCCATGTTGCAGGGGAGTGGCCTACAATGTTTAAAATGACTTTTAGCCACCAACCCAAGCACTTGCCTTGGTGGCTAAAAGTCATTTTAAACATCACACACCGCCCCCCTGCTCACAAAGGAAGAGCTGCCAGGCCCTGCTGCATTTCCCACCCTAGGCTTATACTTGAGTCAATAGATTTTCCCAATTTAGGGGGGTTAAATTAGGGCCCCCGACTTATACTTGGGTCGACTTATACTCGAGTATATATGGTAATTGATGGGCTGTAGACAGAGCTGAAAGTGTTTTAATGTTGGAAAATCTGCCTGAGATGGATTTAGTATTTGAGAAATTATTGCATCTAAACGTCATATTCATAATAGAAGGGAATGGAAGTCTGTTAATTAATGTTTCCAAAGTCTTAATATATGGTCTTAACATAGATCTTCTGGGCAGATTCTTAAACTGAGTCAGAAACTGCTGTATCCATACCACAAAAGACCCAGTGCCAAGTCTCAAAATCAAAGTCAGCTAATTTTCAGCCTATGGAGGTGGAGATATTCCTGCTGTGAGATTTAGACAGAAAGAGCCATTAACCCTTTCTTATACAAATCTCTGATTTTATTCTGAGATACTGGAATAAAAACAAATGACAAAGGAGGTTAATATCAGAGAGCACCACTTCCCGCATGAATCTCTATTCTTAGGGCCTTTTTACACGACCCCTAAGATCCGCTGGTCCCTTAAATTCAGACCAGAGATCTTGAGCGTTCGTTGCTGTTCCTCCGTCCCCACCCACTCCACACTTCTTTGTTCTGTCTGTGTGAGGGGAGGGAGGGGAAAAAAGCCTTAGACAGTGCCGGGGGAAGTTGCTCCGACCTCCGTTTACTTCCTGGTTCCTCTTTAAGGGGCGGAGGCAAAAGAAAAACAACAGAAAGAAACGAGGAGAGCTCAGGCATTCTCCGCATCAAATATTTTTCACCCTCCTCGAGCAGGTACAAGAAAAATGTGTTGGGTCGCGCGTAGGTTGGCGGGGTCGCACTTAATTGTCTGCAAACTTCGGAGCTGGTGGGTAAACATTTTTAAGGTCCGGAGCTTGCAGCCATTTGCGGCGGAGCTCAGGGGTCGTGTATAAACGCCCTTAATCATCAAGAGTCTACTCAAGTGTTTTTTTTGTTTTTTTTTTGCTATATGTTGTTAGAACAGTAGTAAAGAAGGCGTTTGGGCTTGTGGCTCAGAAGCTTTGGGATATAATGGCAGATGAGAAGCATTAATATACTTTTAGAGTTTAAAGAGACATGCAAATGTGACTTTTTCAACAAGCAATTGGTGCATTTTGGGGTCCTGTTCTGTTTTTCCTCAACATTTTATGTAGATGAAGTTCCTTGCTAAATTTCCTTGTTTAGTCTTGTATGTGCCCCCAGATCATCCGTGGGGAGAAGGGTTTGCCAGTCCAGACATAAGAGTCAGGCTCCAGAATCGTTCTGCAACTTCAGATTTCCTGAATAAAATCAGTACAGATTGCAACCACTGTGTAAACTGTTAAATAATCCACCCTAGCCAGTCCACTTCACCCTAAAAAAAAGAGGGAATGTTTATTTCACTCTTTCCTCTGGAATCTGTTGGGTTCAGAATTGTCTGTGTCTCTGACCTCTGCCTCAAGAAAATGAATTCATCCATTATATGGCATACATCTTTAATTGTCAAATACCTTTAAATTGTCTCTGCCTCCTCCAATGCCTCAACGTGCCTTGGAGAGAGGGGTTGTCATGGCTGACTTCATAGCTGGCTGTTGTTCTTTTCTCTGTGTGAAACTTCTCTGAGCTACCTATACATGGGCATGACATAAGTCGTCACTGTGTGCCACCTATGGTGCCATGTGAACCCTTGCCCATGTGAACTCCCGGCTGGCGGGACAACTCACCTTCTATCATGTGCTGCTGGGGTCCTCCTCCAGTATGGCCAGATGTTCCGCCCGACCTTCCCTGCCTCCTCCAGCTGCCAATAACTCTGGTGAGGAGGTGAGATGGGGATTCTCTTCACACAGCTGATGAATGGTTGGCTGCCAAGCCGGACTGAAGTGCTGTCAGAGGAGGAGGAGGACCCTGGCAGTGTGTGAGGGAAGTTGACTGGGCAAGCCACCTGGGTGTGTGTGTCTGCATAGTACCATAGGTACAATGTGGCGCTCTTCATACAAAGCATGACAACTTGAGTTGTGCCCATCTGTAGCGCAAGCCTTTTCCACAGATACTTTTGTTCACTGAAAAGGGACTTTTATGGGTGCTATACTTTAAAACCTAAAGTACTTAAGCATTATAGCTTTTGTTGCACTTTCATATAAGACCAAAGACTACTCCCCCCTCCATGAGTTGTCAAATCCATTCTGACTTCTGGTAACCCTTTTCAGGGTTTTCCAGGTAGAGAGTACTCAATAGTAGTTTGCCATTCCCTTCTTCTGGGGTGCCCTGACATTTTACAGCTTGCCCAAGGCCACATAGGCTTGGTCTACTCGCAGGATACACAGCGGGGAATCGAACTCCCAACCTGAGTCAGAAACAAAAATCACTGAGCTATCAAGTGATAGCAAATCTGTAGTATGTTTAATACCTCTCAGATTGTTTCTTGTGCTAGATAATTGACAATTTAACAAGCATTTGTTTTACGCCAGGATTGCATACTCTTTTTTCTTTTTTCTTTTAAATTGTCTGTCAACAATAGTTACTTAGTTATTTGTGTATTTGTGTATTTGTTGAGTTGGCTGAACTTGATTCAGTTTATTGTGCACCGCCCAGAGTTCCTCCGGGAAGATGGGCGGTATAGTAGTCCCATAATAAATAAATAAATAAATAAATATGATACTTATGTAATTATAATTTTACGTATTCAAAATTTCAGATTATGCATAGGATTATCACATGGACAAAGTAACCTGTGAGCTCTCAGTTTGGTGGGAAGGAACAAAAACAAATTGTCAACAAGACTGCAATCCTGTATCTTTTACTTGGGAGTGAACTTCGTGTAGCAAATGAGTCAAGTTGATCCATTTGAAATATGGTGTTCAAAGAGAGCTTTAAGGATACTGTGAACTACCAGAAAGACAAATACAGTAAATAGGTTCTAAATCAAATGAAATATGACATTTCATTAAGAATAAAAGGATTAATTGGGACTATTGAACTTTAAAAATACCATGAGGAAACAAACACACTGAAAAATACAGTAATGCTAGGAAAAGATGAAGAAAATAGAAAAAGAGGAAGCTTAAACATGAAATGAACTGACAATGAAGAACGCTACAGCCTTACAAGACATTAGTAGAAATGTTAATGACAGCACCTTTAGTAGCTCATTAGTTCATGAGGTCACTATGTCAGAAACAAGTTAGTAGTGCATAACTATAAACAAGCCCCATAGAAATCTTTGGGATTATTTTTTCCAGATTAGACATGTTCAGAAATATGCTAAACATTTGTGGGGGTTTTCTTTTCGCAATGAGCACCAGTAAAATCAGTTTTTAAATGTTAATTCATTTGCAGGAGGCAATTGTAGCCAAGATAGTCTTAGCAGGAAACTTGAGAAGAGAAAATGCAACCATCATTGCAAAAATAAAGACATATGTGGACATGATTGCTGTGAGTTTCATTCAAGCTTTTGTTGCATTTAGCTTCAGGAAATAGATAGTTTGTTTGTGGTGAAAAACATAAGAGGATAATGTTTGTGGATATCCTCGGTCTTCCAGGTGAGATTTTCTGGAAGCTGAATTGTGGAAACCTGACTTCTTTTCTTCTGGGCTCAAAACATTTTGCTACTCATCCAAGTAGATTCCTCAGTCTGAGAAAAGATGATGAGAGGCTTCCAATTTCTAGTTCAACTTGGTTTCACCTGAAACCCTGGCCTCAATAGGTTTGTTAGATGTACAATAGCCTAGGGCAGTGGTGGCAAACCCTCAGCACTCCAGATGTTTTAGACCACAACTCTCACAGTCTTTTCTCTTTGGCAATACAGGCTTGGAATTCTGGGAGATGTGGTCCAAAACATCTGGAGCGCTGAAGGTTCACCACTCCCCTGCATCTGGCCCTTGAAGTACCCTTGTTTTAAGCCTGGAGATTACACATCTCCATCATGTTTTGTAACCTGTGATGGACTTTTCCTCCAGGAATCTGTCCAATCCCCTTTTGAAGGCATCCAGGCCAGATGCCATCACCACATCCTGTGGGAGGGAGTTCCATAGACTAACAACGCGCTGGGTGAAAAAATATTTTCTTTTGTCTGTTCCCACCTATGCAACTTTTTCCAACACCCAATAAGTATAGGTTGTTAGCAGTGACCTTTCTGGTGGAGCTGTGAAGTGCTTCTGATTTGTCTAGGGCAACATGTCCAAAGTCTGGCCTGTGGGGCAGATCCGGCCCATCAGGCCATTTTGATTGGCCCGCAGCTGGCTGGCCCACCCCCTCCCTTCCCCTCCACTGCCTTTGCTGTTACTGCCACCGCCCGCTTGCCCAATCATCTTACATGGTGGGCTGCATCCCATCCAGCACCCAGCGAAAGGGAGCGATGAGATCCGGAGGGGGGGGGCAGCCAGGAGCGTGCTATCTAGACCGTTCGCCCGTGCCTCTTGTAGGGGCTTCATGCATGGGAGGGCAGGGACACAAGCCACTTCGAGTCTCCCAACTGCCACACTCCTCTCCTCTGCGATGAAGTTGCCCTTTCCTGAGAGGCGGGCACAGAGGGGAAGGCTTCCAGATGCCCTCTTTCCTTTCCTTTAGGTAAGGGAACGCGCTGTCGGCTCTCCTGGCAGCATGGCAGTCCCTGCCACCACTGCCTGGTTTTGCTTCAACATGACCTCCCAGCGGCCTGTCGGAAACTAGCAACCAGCAGGCAGGCAGGCAGCACTGAGTGGTGGCCAAGGAAAGAGAGGCAGGGAAAGCCTGCCTGCCTTCCAGTCAGCCTCCAGTAAACCCCTCTTGCCCCTTCCCCTGGACAGGGCTTATGGGTCAGTGGGTAGGGCTTGCAAAGGGATGGGGCTTGCAAGGGGTCAGTGGAGGACAAGGTCAAGGGGGAGCTCCCCACATTCACAGTCACTAAATCTGGCCCTCCTTACAAAAAGTTTGGACACCCCTGGTCTAGGGATCAATGAAAGGCAACATGATAAGCGGCAGGCAGATTGTGCCTAAATCCCCACCCCTGTTGAGAGGGGTTTTCAATACACACATTAATGGATTCCCTGACCCCTCTCCTGAACCACCTATCTTCTTTGTCTAATATGTGTACACCCTCATCTTGGAATAAGTATACTTTGTCCTTCAAATAAAGGTACAGTATACAGCTGATTATAGTCCTGAGCTGTTGCCCTTCCTGTACTGGGCCATCCTTCTGTTTAGTGGCTGTTTAGTTCAGAGAAACTACTGCTCACATGGAGCTCTTCATATATTACATTCCTGTATGCTTAGAAAATGGGTCTACTTGAGGGAATCTCACATGTGTAGCAGGACACATAGGAGGATGGATGGAGGGTTTGTGTGTCAGCCTGGATTATCTTCTAAGGGCCTTTTTACACGACCCCTAAGATCCGCTGGCCACTTAAATTCGGACCAGAGATCTTAGGGGTTCGTCGCTCTTCCTGCGTTCCCACCCCCTCCGCACTTCCTGGCTGCTGGCTGCGTGAGGGGAGGGAGAAAAAGAGAAAGAAAAGCATGCCGCTCACCTCGTTCTGCCTCTCGTCTCTGTAAAAGTAGCTCTTAAAGGGGCGGGAGCCAAAAAACAACAAACAGAAGCAAGGAGAGCCCCGCACTCACTGTCGTTACACCAGATCAAATAATTTTCACCTCCAAAGAGCAGGTACCTGAAAGCTGCGCTGGGACGCGCTAAAGTGGGCGGGGTCGCACTTAATTTCCTGTTAACTCTGGAGCTGGTGGGTAAACATTTTTAAGCTCCGGAGCTGGGAGCCATTTGCCCCGGAGTTTAGGGGTCGTGTATAAACGCCCTAAGTTTGCACAGAAGACAGAGAACAGCACTGCACAAGACTCAGTTTTTCAATATGATAAACACATAAAGGTGTATTGCATATTGAATATACAGAGTTTGATATCTTTTAAGATGATTTGAAGAATACTCATTACCATTGCATGAGGCCCTTGATAATAAATAAATAAATAAATAAATAAATAAATAAATAATGCATATGAACAATTATTTGATGAATGGGGTTAATCAAGTTTCTAGTTAGTGGAGCTATAGCATTGTAATTAAACTAATGTAAAAACATTCATAGAATCAGTACCTCACCACCACTTTCATCATGAAAGAGCAGTTGGGCTCTTATATATTTGTAAAGTTGGTTCAGTAAATACTTATTTTTCCAGGCCTTTCCTGATTTCCTTTGATTTTAACATAAGTGCTCTTTAGCTAATGTAATCTGCATACAATGAATTCCCATGGAGGTTTACAACAGCAGTTCCGCCCCCCGCCCCCCGCCCCGGGGGGGGGCTATTATCTATATGCTTTTATTACACTGCTTACATAGTACTTGTGTTCACATAACCTGGATATGATTTCTATGATTCACAGAGGAACTGTGCATGTGAAGGAAAGGTACAGACATGATAGCAAGTGTAAAGTAAAGGCTTGTTGCCATAGTCTGACTCTACCAATATGCTCAGTTCAATATACTGTACATTAATTTTAATATATGAACCATCCTCTAGTATGTCTCTTTCATCCTTGTGTTTTCTCATCCTGCTTTTTGAGAGCGTAACTCTACATGTTTTGTTTTACCCTCCATTCTTTTGTGATATAATATATTTCTTCCAGGTACTTCAGAAATAATGCCACTATTACTAATAATGATGTTCTACCAATATACGTAGATTCATATACAGTTATTGCTACCTTTAATCTTGCCCACATATAATACTGAGCGCTTGAAATGTACTGTAATTCTTTTTTATATTGATGAAATTGGAAGCTCCCATCTGATAAAATATAAGGAACATAGGGCTGATATTTAGCCGTGCAAAACCCATGCCTGACCATCATCCCCCATGTCAGAAAGAAACACGTGGGAAGAGCACCTTCACTGAGGCTTTCTGTGCCACCTGTTGAACAATACCTCTAAAGGTGACGATCACAGAGGAAGTGTTTATAGATGAGCTGAAGCCTGGTATTGGTGTGAAAGAGGCAATGAAGCCTTTGTTCTGTTTATTAGTATAGCAGTTTGACTGACTGACTCGTATGGGTGGCAGCTTTTAATTGCTTCTCTTCCTGTGCTTGATAAATCTATTATTATTAGCATTTATGACTGAACACAGGCTTTCCTGACCAAAGATCTTGCATTTTATAATGTATAGAGAATCTTTTAAAATACTGGGGCAGAAATTGATCTACCTTTTTGTGCTTTAGAAATGGAAGCAGGTTTAGTTGTACAGAGAGGGTTCTTTGAAATGTCTATAATGTAACCTAGTAAATTCCTAATTTCCTAAATACAGCTTTAAAAAAACGAATCACGGTCAAATAATGAAAACACATTGTATATTTTCTTTCCTGAAAGGTAAAAATGGAGTTTCACAGAAGTCCAACATGAAAAAAGATTCAGTGTTTTCTTCCTATCTCACTGATTTGAGAAACAGGAATGCAGAATCTGCTGTTCCCCCAGTCAAAAAATTAAAGGTGTACTGTTTGGTCTTGGGCCTTCCTAACAGAACGTCTGCGTATTTTGTACCTTAACACATTTAATGAGTGATTGAACATTCATTGTAAAATGGGCAGAGAAACAGAGTGGTATGCAATCATTGGGGTGGGTGGGGGTGAGGTGAACTGACATGATGACTGTGGTGATTATTTTAGCAAATGCTATCTGGGAGGAAATCTTATTGTCAGTACAATTTACTCTCAGATAAATTTATACAGGAACAGGGTGTAAGCCTTAAATCAGTATTCATGAGGAAATATCTTCTACTGCCATACAGGTATCACAAAATTTGGCAATATATAACTTTCCCTCTATTAACACTGTATGATTTGATTACAGAAATTTGATAGGTGCTGCAAAACCAAGATGAGAACATCATATATCTACATTATATAT
This sequence comes from Phrynocephalus forsythii, assembly GCA_029282475.1. NCBI lineage: Eukaryota > Metazoa > Chordata > Lepidosauria > Squamata > Agamidae > Phrynocephalus > Phrynocephalus forsythii. The sequence continues at coordinate 32,885,279 of JAPFRF010000005.1, forward strand.
TTTCACTAACATTCAGTGAAATTAAAACTTAGAACAGTTGTGTCTACTTAACTTTAGCAGCATTAAGGTATCATCCCTCCTTCCCTCTTCACTGAGTTAAAATCTCTGGATTTCAGACTTCTCTGTTGCTCCAGCAAGATTTTTCTTCCAGTGGAAAATGGGTTAGAGAATTGATAACAGGGAATGAAATATGGTTAAAAACCATAGATAACAGGTAGTCTGGGCTTGCTGAAATGCTTGCCTAGTTCTAAGCTGCCACTGACTAAATTTGTTTAGTTAATTTATATTTTTTTAAAAGTTATACACCTTTTCAACTGCAAAAAACACCTCTCAGGAAGTGGGGAAAAATAATGTTGTTCATATGTGATTTTTCCATTCCTGACAAGGTGCCAGAAATATTCATTTTCCTGTTTTATTTATACATTCATAAACCAAACCAATTCCATCATATATGAACACTGTAATAATCTCTGTCTGCTTTAGATGCAAAAGATGGATCTTAAAGAATTCTGTTACACTCCTAGATCTGTAGTTCCAGGATTGCCAAGGTATTCTACTATCATAATAATGACAATCACTTCAGATTACTGATTTTTTAATGATCTGCAATTACACTTTTATTTTGTGTATATATGTGTTTGTGTATACTTAGTTTTTGTTTATTTTTATAAAGGCTGGGGTGTGAGCTGCATTCGGAATTAATCCTGCCCAAAGAGATAAATAATGCTGATGCCAACCAAAGATGTCTAAAGGAACCTGAAGTGTGCAGAGAGGGCGGTAAGTTGTTATAAAAAGCTGAGACTTATTCTCCAGGAGTTTTGTGAAAATTGAACACTGGGTCACAAAAGGAGAAAGAGTTTAGTGGGACAAAATATACAACCCTTGTTTGTTTTTCTATTAACTATTTAGAGGCTGGATTACTGCAACGCTCTCTACATGGGGCTTCCCTTGAACCTTGTTCGGCGACTGCAGCGGGTCCAGAATACAGCGGCCAGGCTGGTGGTTGGTGCGCGCCGTTATGACCGCGCCACCCCCATCCTGGCTCTCCTACACTGGTTACCCGTTGCCTCCCGAATAAGGTTCAAGGTGTTGGTTTTGGTTTACAAAACCCTCCATGGCTTGGCCCCGGCTTATTTGGCGGAGCATCTCTCCCGACAATTAAATCTGGCCCGACCCACCCGAGCCTCGGTGGCCTTATCACTGCAGACGGTCACTCCGAGGGATGCCCGGAAGGCTGGTACTCGTGGGCGGGCTTTCTCGGTAGTGGCCCCATCCATCTGGAATAAACTTCCCAGTGATTTACGGCTGGCTCCATCGCTGCAAGCATTTAAGAGGAACCTTAAGACCATCCTCTTTCGTGAAGCTTACGGCGATGTTTAAGGTCCCACTCTGGTTTTTTATATATATATATATATATATTTGGATTTTATAACCCCGCCTAATTATTTTTGTTCATTGTAGTTTTGTTATTGCTGTTTGTAATTGATTCTTTTTGCTGTTTTAATTGTGATGCTGTGAACCGCCCAGAGTCCCCATTGTGGGAATGGGGCGGTATACAAGTGTAAATAATAAATAAATAAATAAATAAATTTCAAGATTTACATGTAGATATTTCATTGTCATGGAGCAACACACCAGAATATTGTCAAATATCAAATATTTGTGTTTGATCTAGTTCTGTGATGTACTAATATACCAACTTTTGTCAAGAAACTAAATAAGAGATTGATTATGCTACAGTTGTCTTCCAATTCAATCTCTTGAACATTTAACTGTCAGGAGGCACAAGGGCCCATTGTCAAGGGCCTACAGACTATCAAAAATGCAAAGAAGAAAATGGAAAGTAAAGGAGGAGGAGGAGAGAGAAAACAAACAAACAAATGGAAGTCCCATGGCTACACTTTGTCTGTGTGTTGTGTTGTTACAGTCGTGACCGACTCTTCATGACTCCATGTCCATGGAGTTTTCTTGGCAGGAATATCCTTGCTTAAATATTCTTGAATTCTTATACAGTGGTAACTCTACTTATGAGCAGTTTTACTTACGAGCAATTCAACTTAAGAGCAGAAAACCATTGGCGTTTTAACTGCTGCCTTACAAATTTTAGATGCAGTCTGCTCTACTTACAAATTGTTTTCTCCCAATTTATTTATTTATTTATATATTTATTTATTTAGATACGGCTGCTCTACTTACGAGTTGTTCAGCTTATGAGCATGCATTCGGAACGGATTAAACTCGTAAGCAGAGGGTCCACTGTATATAGTGAACAAGTATCCTCATGATTTTTTTAGCAGAGTGTAAGAAATTAAGTTGCTGTTTCACCTGTATTTTATGATACTCAATTACAGGTTTCTTTGTTAGCAAGAAGTCTGCAGTTCTGAATGAAAAGAGCCATCGGACAACGATTTCAAACAATCTCAAAGAATCTTCAATGAAAAACTTGACAGATGCAGATAAAAGCAGTGCTTTGTTTTCAGAACCTTTGAAAGTGAACTTTGAGTTAGGAAATGAAGTTTGGGATGATTATGATGATGGGAGCTTAATATATGCAAGCACTTTGATTGCTGATACAGAGAAAACTAAACATTCAGGTAAAGCATATAACATACATATAAATCATCCTGTTCTTGTGCATACAGAATCAGCATCTGCATAAATCTCCAATAAATCATAATGCAGAAGGAATAAAAAGTGGTCACATGAGATGTTAATTAAATGGGGGAATGCAATGTGGGCTGTGGATATTCAGAAGGTAATGCTCTGGTCTAATGTAGTTACTAGATATGCACTCTTTTGAGTGTAGGGATATAAAAACAACAAAATTTTGGCTATATTTAATTTCTTATAAATGAGCATAAAGATAGCTTTGTGCATCTGCTTGACACATTTTTGCTTGAAGTACTAGAACCTTAATGGCTATATCACAGCATGTTTCAAATACATTTAAGCTCCACTTACAATGTTTTTGGGGTTCTTATGTTTTAGAATCTTCTCACTTGGGATCTCTAAACACATGCCTTCAGAGCTCAGGAGTTCTTCCTACAAATTTAGGAAGTACAAAATGTATTTTACAAAATACACAAAGCAAGCCTGGTGGTACAAATTTAAAAAGGTATGTATGTGTATAATATGATGGCTGTAATAGATAAACACTCTCAAATGTAGATCAGTATGAGTTTGCCATTTAAATGATCTTGCTTAAATAATTATTCCTGGAACAGTAGGATGACTGGAAATCTTAAGTGATTCATCTTAAAATGTGTGTATATATTTATTTAGTTAGTTGAATTTTATATAATACGTTCTTTTTAGAATTACTTCCATTCAAAAATAGCTTCTAGTCTGGATAAGATCTACTTATACACACCAGAACACAATAAAATCTCACTGTTTAAACATGGATAAAACCATGTTTTAACTGAGAAAACATGTTACAGTTAAAACATGGATAAGTACCATCCTAACCACAAAACTCTTTTGCAGTGACGGCAACATGTTGGGCCTCAGATGTGTGTGCTGAAGCTCCTCTTTTGGCTATAGCTGTGAGAATGCTGTCTGGAGGAATTGCTTTTGAATTGTGCTATTTATGAAAAGAAGCTCAAAATACCATGCCTATGACACATGAATGCTTAGTAAACATGCTATATTGCGAATTGGATTGAATAAGAGATGAGAAAAAGCAAATCCATGAATGCTGAGGAAAATGTTTTTATTCCTTCAGAAAATACATGTTTCTCTTGCAATAGGAACTGGGCTTTTCCAAATCTTAACAGGTGGTAGGTCTATCAGACTTAGTTATTGAAGTACGGTACGGCTTGGAGAACAAAGAACAACTATTCAGGGCACCAAGTTCACTGATAGGAATACTTTATCAGTATGTAGTATTGCCAAACTTGAGTTACCTCAAGATGGAGAAACCAGAGGACCAACACATGCTGTGGTTCACACAAACTGAGTATTCCCAGGGGCTAATGCAGCTTGGGGATATGTTTTCTACATAAATGTCTTAAATGTGGAAACAAAGTACATTGCAGAGATATTTAGCTTTTCTGCAGCTATGGCATATGCTTTTTATATGCTTAAAATGAAAATACTGCTTGAACTTGTCATACTTTTAAGCTATATAAATCCTTACTGTCTTATCTTATTTCTGAATATTTCATTTTTATTTGGTACTTTTCCTTTCCCTCCTTCCTTTCCAGTTTTCCCATATTTAAAGAGCAGTCTGATGTCCCTCTATGGAACTCCAACTCTCCTTTACTGACTTGTCCAGAAAATGTGAAATCACTTGCAGAATATGGACATAAAAATATAGTAAGTCAAAATACACAAATCTGATAAACAGACAAAGCCAGCAATCTAATGTATTTATGTATGTCAGCAATTACATTACTGGATACATTGATTACTAATTGCTTCTGAAAAGTTGTTTTCTGAGAATGCAATCCATAGAAAAAAGAGAAAACTAAACAGGTCTTGTTAAGAAATCAGTGTTTCCATTTGTTGTTGTGTGGCAAGTCATGCAAGTGGCATATGACACCAAAGGGAAAGGCCAACTTCTTAAGTAGAGGCAGTTTGCTTTTCAAACTAATTATTCCTCTACATTAGATTGTTTTGCTTTTTTCCATTTCTGTTCCTCCAGCTTAATAACTCTTCATTTTTTTCTGCTCAATACACTCTATTTTTCATTTTTAGAAACCTGCAAACCTCTTCCTTCTCCTTTTCATTGCATGTTCTCCATTTGACTCAGCCTGGCTCCAGTAGGGAAAGACACTTAAAATGGCAAAGCTTTTGAGAACTCCACTTTTTTGCACCCTAGGCAAGACTAACTACTTGTGCGTTCCCCCAACCAATTTTCAAAGACAGACAAATTGTAGGAAAATGTGCCTCTCTCAGGTCAGTTTTGCACCCTTCTGAGGACAGTTTTGTGCCTCTCTCAAGTCTGCGCTATAGGCAGGTGACTAGTTTGCCTAGTGGTACCTCCGGCCCTCCACACAAGCATTTTGCTCCTATTGTGGAGATTCTTCAGACCCAAGACCTTCATAATTTTTGGCTGCCCTGGTCAAGATCCAGACTCCAGACAACGTTCCAGTTTCAAAGGTAGAATCAGGCCTCTTCCCCTATGACGTCTTGACAAAATAACTGACTTTCAGTGTATCCTGCCTCCCAGATGGAAGAATTTGATGCATTTCCTAGCAGCAGTGGAGGATCAACCTTAAATCTAAGTGTCTCGGACAACTGAGCAGCTCTATCTGAAATAATTCCTAGGCAAAATCATTTCCGCAGAATTTTGTTATCATCATCACTGGTTTCAAAGAATAAACTGAAACAGCTAGTTACTGTGTATCTCAGGCCAGTGGTCATTGCAGATGAGGTATTAACGTTTCTCCAAGCCAGCCTTCATTCTGTCTTACAACTCAATACACAAAGATAAACATCATATCTTTCATCCATAGTATCAAAGGATGGTCAGGTCAGGTTTTTATTGCGGTATAAAACCATAAAAGTCATTAAAAGTCATTAAAACATGATTGCAAAATTGTAGAGTTACAAAAACAGTGTAGATATAACAATATACATAGAAATATTAAAACGAAAAAAGAAACTAAACCAGTAAAAGAAAATTTTCTAGTTAAAACTAGCCCACCTTCTTAGAATGGAATTTAATCAGGTATAAGCAGAATTTGGCTATTTGTTTGGTAATAAAAGAGTTTTGATCACTTAAAAGTCTTTCCAGGCCCATCTCGTTTGGGTCTACTGTAAGTCTATCTAAGCATGGGTGAATGAATCTCTCTCTATAAAGATTGTGAAGAGGACAACAAAAAAACATATGTACCATAGAATCCACCTCCCTTTGGGAGCACATGCAGCGTCTATCTTCATAGGGAATTTTCTTATATCTCCCTTCTAAAACCATTGAAGGAATAACTGAACAGCGGGCTAAAGTGAAGGCTCTCCGATAAGCAGGCTCTTCCAGTTGTAAGAGATAGTTGGCCATTCTCATAACATATCTGGTCTCCATAGGAGCCCTAAACAAAGGGGATTGTGCTATATCTCGTTGGCGCTCAATGTCTTGGATCCTTTGTTTAATAAGTGCTTTGGCCTGTGTAGTACTCTGAACCAATAGGTCATCTATTGAGAGCCCAATAGATTCTAATTTTCTTTTTAAAGTTTGTATCCACCTAGGTTGAAAAGGGTCTTGGTTTATTAACGGGAGAAGGCCTTTTTGGTCTGAGAAGCTCTTAAGCCACTGACAAACAGAGGCAATAAGTATTCTGGCTTCTAGTTTCATTTGACCCAGTTCTAATCGTATCAAAGCGTTGGAAACACCTGGAGGGACTTGTAAGATAGAACGGAAGAACTTGAATTGTACCTTCTCTAACACAGCCAGATCAGCTAGAGATATTCCTGTATAGGTGCCATATAGGAGCTGAGCTACGACTTTGTGTTGGTACAGCCTTAATGCTGCTGGAACAAAGAGACCTCCCTTTGTTCGGAAGAATCTCACAATAGCATTAGCAGACTGCTCAGCCTTCTCAGCTCTCCAATTACAGTGTGCATTGTTAGCCCCAGATTCTTGCACGATCACCCCCAGATAGGTGAATTTATGCACTTGCTCAACTTTCTTCCCTTTTATTATCCAAGATCTTATTTTTGGCCGTCTGCCGAAGGCCATCACTTTTGTTTTATCACAATTAATAGTCAAGTGTTCTTTATCACAGTAGGCTGCGAAGCTATCCAAGGCCCTTTGGAGACCTACTGGAGACCTTGATAAAATAACAGTATCATCAGCATAAATCAATATTGGGAGGTGCCGTGAAGCAAGCTTTGGTGGGTATCAAAGGATGGTTGATACTATGGTTGTGTGTCCTCCCCTGCAGCAGGTGCTCTGAGCTTATAAAGACAGACACCTCTTCCCTGCCAGGAGTCTATTATAACTATGTTTGGTGGGTCCCATTATTGGATCCCTGCTTTGCACAAACTGAGAATGTAATCTTGGGTTATCCCTATGAATTTCTCTTCTGGTCAGTAATGAAGTAGACATATAAACTCAGCTGTGGGGTAGCTGTAACATTATTTTATCTTAATTAGCTTTTTGCTGTAACTTCCTGCCAAATTTTGTAATTTTACCATATTTTCCTTTACCTTCTCTTGCTCCTTTATTTTTTTCTGTGCTTTGTTGTGGAAAAATTTGGAAATAGCTTCCAGGGTGTGGGTGGGTGTTTGTTGAGATCTCTTTTAATAATTAGTCCATCACTGTGGTTGGGTCATGATGGGATCAACCCATCCATTACAAGATGTCTTCTTCATCACAGACCAGAATGTACCATCACGGAGGTAGGTCAACAGCAAATTTCAAACAGTAGATCAGTTGCAGTTCAAACGCAGCTGTACTCATATAAATGATGTGGTGTCATGTGTGTCTCAAGTATAATTAGTATTACATATGTGATGTGTAATTTTATATGAATTGTACAAATATTTTATTATATCAAGCTAAATACAAGGAGAGATACAGAGGGAAGTGCTATCTCTGTCTCTTCCCAAAGCACCATTCATTGAGTACATGACAGTGTAATTCACCATACTTGGCCATGCAGGATGTTATAATTTTAGTAATTCTGCACTGTGGTTGTACATAACAGCATTCTGGATCATTTTATAGTTTGGATCTCTGGCTGTTATATGGAATCATGATGCTTCAGAATTAATTTTCTAGATTAAACAACTTATAACACTGAGCCTTAAATCTAATCATAATTCTCAACCCAAATTCTTTAACCCAGCATCTTGAAATATTCCAGTAATAGGTTAAGATGTTTGCTCTATAAATATTTCCTTTGGGTATGATGGTGGTTGTTTCAGTTGCTTGAAATTTGTTTCTCTGTTGTGACTCATATGTTACAGATAAGCTTTCAAGAAAAAAAATATGCCCCAGAAGAGCTGAAAGGTACACAGAGAGCTGCACCCTCAGAAACAGTCTTGTGGTCTTCCCAAGTCACCAGAAAAGAGGACTTTTTTATCTGTAACAAAAGAATAACAAAAGAGGGGGATCTCAGGTAATGAAAAAGATTTGTGAAGTACTGCCAGAATTTGGTCTTCTTCTTTGCCTAATTATATCTACAATAGGTATTTCAGGACGGTCATAAGCTTGCAGCTCTCTGTTGTTAGGTTTCAGTATTAGTAATTGTACTCATGTTTGATTTAACAAAACCATATATGGTGCTGCAGATAAAAAGCTCTAATTTTATAAGGTCTAATGTAATATACACAAAGTTTCACGTGTGTTTTCTTTTTTCTTTCTTTTTTTAGATATCAACTTCCTGATGACGATATTAAGCCCTTCCTTGGAATATTTGATGGCATTTTTTAAGACCCATAAAAAGGCACATCACCAGTGACAAAAAAGAAGTCCTCGTGATAGGATGAGATCTTTAAATTTCAAGTCTGGATTTTCTACTTTTTTGTTTTATATCAATTCACTTATAGTAACTTTGCTACGCAGGCTAGATAGAAATAACCCACATTTCTGTAATATTGTTTAATATACAGCATGTTTAATAGTCATTTAAAGTTATTTCTCTATATGAGATTGTTGATTATAATATTGGAGAAGGTACAGCTGTTTGAAAATCTTCTATTACAGTAAAAAAAATTCAGCACAAACGGTTTTGTTTCAAATTATACAATCTTTATTCCTGGAAATAAGAATGTCTCTGCAGTACTGTACTCATTTCCTCAGTAACTACATTTGTGAGCCACACTTATATTATCCCTGGAAAAATATCTTCTTTGTGAGATTTTTGCATTTGTCGGTTATTTGAATTAAACTGGTTTTATGATGCCTATACATTTTGAGAAACAATGAGATTTTAGAATAAAAAGGAATAAAGTTATTTTGCAGATTTTTAAAGTGCTGTAATCAAAATCTGTATTTATCCAACGCCATCAATAATGTGAGCTCTGTTGTGTAAATAGGAAGCGCTCTTCTGCATGTAGCAAAAATCATCAGACTCTTCTTCTCCTTCCATGAAAGGAATAGCACATTTGGATCCAGTCTAATATATTTTTGTCTTGACCGACCTGAACCCTAATCCTAATCCATAAGCATCTACTCCAGTCGCCAGCATTTATTTCTAAAATATGTATTATGATGCTATGCATTTCCACTTCATGCTCAAACATATTTATAAGATAATGAAAACTTCAAATATATCGTGGGGGGGGGGCACATAATTTTTAAGAATTTGCGATTGCAAAATCCCCATTAAAATATCTCAAATGACTATATAGGCAAAGAGCAACAAGAATGTTTTCTTTCTTTCTTTCTTTCTTTCTTTCTTTCTTTCTTTCTTTCTTTCTTTCTTTCTTTCTTTCTTTTTAACAATATATTCATTAAAGCTAGGTGCTAGTTCCTTATATCTAATAGATGTTAAGTTATAATGTGTGGACTAAAATATATGCTAATTTGAGTCACAATTGTAGTAGACCCATTTGAATCAGTGGAATTTACAGAGGAGCTGACTCATGAAATTGCCAGTGATTCAGTGGGTCAGCTCTGATGTGACATGCTTCACTGAGCAACAGACATGCAGCCACTGGTTTTCCCTTTTGTAGTTCTTTATGGGTGCCCGTTGTCTTTGTCTCTGGGGAATGGCTTTTGAAATGGTTTGCAACACACTAGGGCTTATCTGACCACTGTAGACTCCATCAACTAAAGTTAAAACCGAGTATGGTGCCTATTGCTAACAACCTATTAGTTACATAGTATAGTTTTGCAACAGTCAATAGCACCTGCTTTGGTTCTGAAATAAAATAGGTAGAATATAGTCTCCATGCTACAGGTAGTTTTATTGCCAATAACATCATGGAAAAAAGTTGTTCTCCAAGTTACTTTCTTTTCCCTCTTAAATTAAATCCTGCCCAAGGAAAGGGATTAGTAGTTATTAATGTTTTTATTTCAGTCTTAAAAGAGATTAATTTTCAAAAGATAAATTCAAAGTTTCTTATAATATTTCTTCCTTGTACAATATTGCCTTCATTTTTCATATGCTCCTCATCAATAATCTGTCCTGCACACTTGAGGGAATTGCTTCAGTACTTTTTGCAATATATCTTCCTCTTTTCTTTTGATTTTTAAGAGGCTTTAATTTCCATTGTTAGCCATGGACGAAAGGCACAATCCACCAGCAACCAGTCAATGATGAAGGATGATGGAGCTACAGTCCAACAATATTCTATTACGTATAACTGCTCTTTAAAAAGTTCCTCTGAGTTCTTGTCCAGTTCTGAAGAAAATTTTTTCATATGAAATCAGTATCATAGCATATCTATATAGTGTTGACAGTCTCACACTTTTAAAGGATCAGTTTGGGGATGCAACAATTCTTTAAGTCGAACCGGATGTGTCAGGCTAGCCCTTTATTGCACCACTGGAAAGGCTGGAGCATGTTTTTTCATCAGCTTGCTTCATTTGTCATTTTTGTTCTGCATCATTTATTCATGCTGCTTTTATGTTTCTTTTAAAGTCTAATTTCCCTTTCATAAAATTGGTTTACAATTTTAAGTAGAAGCAAAAAACATTTTGAAGTATTTTTATTCCCAAAGGAAGTTTTTAATATTTACATGCACTGTTTTTGATACCTTCTCTGATTGCTTACTTTTCTGGTTTTGAAGTAACTGTGATACCTGCTCAAGATCAAAGGTGATAAAGTACCCTATTATCATGGCTTCCTAGAAGCATTTAGTTTATACTGTCACACAGAGCATTCCACATAAGCTGCTTCAGTGAAATATCCTTTGAACTCGATTTTTGCAATTCTGGCCTGTTAAAAATAAGGGTGGAAAAATGTGGTTTTATCCTAGAACAGTTTGGCACAGGTAGATGGTTTTTGTGACCATGAGACACTGTCATTAGTAACTTTCCTTGTTTTTGAACTGTAGTTAACTAGTTTTTGTTAATATTTATACAGTACCTCTTTCTTTCTTTCATTGGTTGTTTGATTATAAACTATACTTTCTTTAAAAATATGAGGGTGGTAGACCGTAAGTACTATTAAAGAAAAATCATGGAGAAAAAGGCAGTTACAAAAAAACAGACTGACCTGCTTAAAATGCCCAGGCAAACAGAAAACACTTTACTTGACGTGGAAATTATTGCAAACTCAGTACTATTTACAGCTCCATCGAGAGGATATTACAAAAACAGGGCACCCATACAAAGAGTGCATTCTTCATCAGCTGTCATACATTTCTTAAACAACAACTTGAGAAGAGCTTGCCTTGTAAACTTTAAGGTATGGGCAGTGATCTTTCAGATACTTAGACTTAGATCTCAAACCATTTAAAGTTTTAAAGTAAGGTTTTGAATCATTTATAAGTGAGCACCAACTCCAAGAATAAGGCCAGAAACAAAGAGGGAATGGATCTCTCTTAGGAATTGTACGCTACAGTATATTCTAACTTGGGGAAACTGACAAGGTTAGATGCATGCTAATTTTCTGCTATGCCCCTACTCTTTCAAAAGGAGTGTAGTGTAGTTCTATCTAAAATATGGTGCATATCCAGATCTCAAACATGAAAACCTATCACCCAGTGAGCCTCCATCTTGTGAGATTCAATGCGAACTTCCAGGCCCTCATTCAGCTCATTACCATGTCCACATCAAGAAGCTAGGTTTCCAGGGCTCTTGCTCCCATGTGGATCCTATACATCAGTGCTTCAAACTTTGGATCCCCAGAGGTTTTTGGAGTAAAACTTGCAGAAGCCTTCATCACTAGCTGCGCTGGTCACAATTTCTGGGAGTTTTTAGTCTAAGAACATCTGGAGATCCAAGACTGGGAAGCATGAACCCTCTCCATGTCAAAGCATTTTTTCCTGCTTATGTGGAGAAGCAAACCAACAGTGGTGATGGTTTGGTGATACTGAATAAACCTATGGAGCTAGTTATCTGTATATTTATTTACAACTTCTGTGCACCCCTTCAAAAGCTTCGGCGATAGGGTAGCTTCCAAGATGGCATAGTGGTTAGATGCCTGTACTACAGGTAAAATTGTGCTCACAACCTGGGGGATGTGTAGCCTGCATAATTAAAACTGTAAACTGCCCAGAAACTACTTGAAGTGGTATGGGGCAGTATATAAGCAGAACACTTATGGATTTACAAAGAAATTAATTAGTGGTGCTAGGCAGTTGCTTTCTCCTGTAAAGTACTGTGATGAGTGAAAGTATGGATGATCTTGTCTCCTGTTAAGTCAATTAAGATATTGTAATTCTAAGTCTGTTATTTGTGGTAATTCAGCGATATTATTCAAGTTTTGGGTATGTGGGGATGAAGTTTGATGCATTGGCTGTTTTTTGTTTTTGTTTTTTGTTTTTACAAAAATGAAGTCAACTAAGCCAAAGAGAATTGCATATTGGACCCGAAATCCTCTATGTCGCCAGACATGCTAGAACCCAAATCTAGCTTCCCAATGATTACATGATTACCAAACCCCAACAAAAAACAAAATGTTGGCCAGAAGTTTGAGGTGGCTTGTTCATCCAGCTGAAGGTCTTGTCAACATCTGAAAGGGAAAACAGAAAAGTAAGCTTGTGCAGACTGTGTTTTCATACAATTAAAGCTTTTGTTACATGCTTTGGCTGTATAGGAACTGTTCATAATCAGAGGTAAAAGCTGCTTACAGGTATGTAATGTTGCTCTCCACCCCTTTCCCACCAACACTTCACTTCTTTTGTGCCATATATGCTGCCAGCAGAGTATCTCTACATGTGTTCCTTGTTCACATTTTCTGCACAGAGGACAAATGCAATACTTCTACCGTGTTTACCCGAAAATAAGACAGTGTCTTATATTAATTTTTGCTCCCAAAGATGTGCTAGGTCTTATTTTCAGGGGATGTCTTATTTTTCCATGAAGAAAAATATGGTACACATTTATTGTTATCTTATTATGGGGAGGCCTTATTTTCAGGGGATGCCTTATATTTCAGTGTGGGGCAAAACTGTAAGTAGGTCTTATTTTCAGGGGATGTCTTATTTTCGGGGAAACAGGGTATTTATACTTGATCCTCAGCTGGACTTAGGCATTTCCATTGAAGCACAGCCTAAGAACTCGGTTCTCTTAGAGTTTTAGTACAACAGCTTGTGGTTTGTTCATTATTATTATAAGCCAGTTACAATTATAACACTATAATAATAACCCACTGGAGAATAAGCTAGTGCAGCCCATGCTGATCTCTTGCTTCTCTTCCGGGCCGTGCATCAAACAGCCATTGCATAAATGGGTATTTCCCACTTCTGCAGTCCACGATGAACAGTTAGATGTTATGGGCTGTGATACCATCCTGACGAGTGGTAAATATGACTGGTCAGAGAGGAATCATTGCAATGTCATTGTGCATCCCAATCTCCCATAAAAGGGTTGAGGTTAGAAAGAGAAGGCAGAAAAAAGGGCAATAAGAGGTGACATAGAGCCTTTGTACACGACCCCTAAACTCCACCACAAATGGCTGCCAGCTCCGGAGCTTACAATTGTTTCCCCACCAGCTCCGGAGTTTGCAGAAAATTAAGTGCGACCACGCCCACCTAAGTGCGTCCCAGCACACTTTTCATGTACCTGCTCTCGGAGGGTGAAAATCCCTGATGCGGATTTAAGGGAGTGAGTGCCAGGCTCTCCTCGCTTCTGTTTGTTGTTTTTTGCCTCCCGCCCCTTTAAGAGAAGGAATCAGGACGACGACGGGGCTCCGGGCGGCTTCGGAGGTGAGCCTGCATTTTTTCCTTTCTTTTTTTCTCCCTCCCCTCACGCAGACAGGAGCAAGGAAGTGCGGAGGGGTGGGGACGTAGGAAGAGCAACGAACCCCCAAGATCTCTGGTCTGAATTTAAATGGCCAGCGGATCTTAGGGGTCGTGTGAAAAGGCCCATAGTCTTTCCAATGATAATTGAGGAGGAGAATTTCAGAACGTTACTCTCAAAAGCTTACAATACAAGATTGAAGTGCCCACCTTACATGCACGTGGCAAGAGACAGTGGCCTTAAGAAATATGATGCTTGCTCTGGCTGTATTGGGTGTGTGTGTGTGTCAGGGTTGTCATCAGAGTTTGGCACTGTTTGCCAGTCTGTCTCCCTGATTGAAGGAACAGAGTGAAGCAACTAGGAAGAATGTCCACTCTCCTACCATGTTTTTTTCCTGAAATGGAAGCTTCTGGGGCAGTCTCAAGGACAGAAAAAGGACAGTCAAGACCTTTATTAAGGTATATAACTGGTGATTTGTAATCCCTCAAACTTGTCTTTAAAAGAAATGTCTATTGACTACATCTAACAAACATTTTTAGTACAATTCAACAAATATAGGAAAGAGAAGAATCCTGCTGCAGTAGAAATTGCTGCAAGGGGAGAGGACATAAATCATAGGTATCATTTATTTCTTGAACTGAAATGTAACACCATGTGAGTACTTTGTTTAGAAAGAAAAGGAATAGGACAACCAATTCTTAGGTGATATACTAGACTTCTATAATCATTATTCAGCAGAGGATTCTATATAATTTGCATTATAACTATATACTTTTTCTTGTAATGGAGTAGAGAAAGCAGAATTCAATATAACAGGAGTCACATTTACCATCTTCCTCGTCTGAGTCTCTGTAATAAACTGCATGCTGATACCTGCTTTTAATTTCATTTCAACTCCCATATATGTTTCCTTGTCTTATCAGACATATTGATTTCAAGTTATAAAGTGAGGTTCACAACACCTGCACCTGGAATGGGGTGGGGTGGGGAATCTCTATTCTGTTCCTCAATACGGGGATCTCAAAAGGAGTGCGGTAAAAATAAATATACCTCTTTTTATTTTCATTTGTTTTCAGTGCTTAGACATGCTTCCAATAACACATTGGAGCATACAATATCACACATCAGATAAGCTCCATAGCAGGGCACACCATTTTAACAACATGACACAATGTTAGTGTTAGTATTACGCTCTGCAAAAGGTATTTGAAAAGTTAAAAATTAAAGTTCAAAGTGGTTAAAAGAAAAGGAAAAGAACAAACTTGGAGTTTTTGTTACAGGTATGAATTGCATTAGCAAAACATAGAAGGGAACTATACTTCCCGCTGAATTAGCAGCTTTTATGGTTGGGTGAAGACATATGTTCAGAGTTAGAGTCTGTGAGTTATTCTCATGCTGGTGTGTAGTACTTCTTACCTTTGGTTGATCAGGACCTCATCCCTGTGGACTTAACATGGGACAACCTAAAGCTGGATCTGGCTCTTCAATGGCTATTATAGACGCAGTGCTGCTGCAGACAAAATGTCACTCTTGCCCATGGTCTGCATGGTAGCTTGCAACTGTAGACTAGATTCCATATGGAATTTTCGCAGTCAGCTAGAAGCATGTGCCAATAGAAGCTGGGACTAAATGGGGCCATGCGGTATGGTGGTGCGGGTTAGGAACACTTTAGCAGGCTCAGGGGTCCCCTGAGGGTGGCTGAAATAAAAACAAAACCTGTAAAAGACTTATGGGGTGTCCTCGCAACAAAATTTAAAATGAGTGGTTTGGATGGGTGGAATAGAAATGTTCTGCTTGACTTTTCCATTGGCTTATTCTTTGAAAAGAGGGCAGGGATGGCTTGAGCTCAGAACAGAAGTGCTCCAGTTAAAGAGTTGAGGAGAGATGGAAATATTTTGTTACCGGTCCCATCTGCCCACACTAAAAGGGAATTACAGGGAGAAGGAACCATATATCCATCTGGTCTGAGAGTTCTGATGCAATTTGGGCCCTCTCTGGTTCATTCCAAAAAAATTAACTTGCATAGATTATGATGTGATCTAGCTCTTGGTTGTTTTTAGAGATGGGCACGAATAAAAAAAATGACGTTTCGTTTGTCGTTTGGAGGGTCTGTTTCAGTTCGTTTCCGTTTTTTGAGAATTTTTGCAAAAAAATCATTTCCGTTTCCGTTCATTTCATTAGTTTCGTTACCATTTATTTCAATTTTTTGTGATTTTTTTAGCATTTAAAGCAGTCCACTGTATTGCAGTAACGAAAACGAAACGCACGACAAAATTTCTGGTGTTTCTGTTCATTTCGTTTCATTTTGGAGACAAAATTCGTTTGTCGTTTTGTTGCGTAACAAAACGAAAAAACAAAAACGAAAACAAAAAATTGTTCGTTTTGTGCCCATCTCTATTCTCCACCATAAGGGAGCCAGGTCTGCTGCTCCAGAGACTGCAGATGTAAGCTACCAGCTTTTGACTTCTGTTTCCTGCTATGGTACCCTCTCTGAAAGAGGATATATGAGTCAAGACAACTTTGTCCAAATGTTTTGGATTTAATATCCTATCAAGCTTGGTTAATATGGCTGTCACATGCACGGGCATTTACGCTGCCACCATTTAAACTAATTCCTACAGGTGAAACTTGAAAAAAATAGAATATTGTGCAAATGTTAATTTATTTCATTAAGTCAACTCAAAGGGTGAAACTAATATATGAAATAGACTCATTACATGCAAAGCGAGATATGTGAAGCCTTACTTTGGTATAGTTTTGATGATTCTGGAGCTAGCTTATGAAAACCCCAAATTCAAAATCTCAGAAAATTAGAATATTACATGACATCAATAACACAAGGATTGGAAATAGAACAATATTGGACCTCTGAAAAGTATAAGCACACATATGTACTCAGTACTTGGTTTGGGCCCCTTTTGCACCAATTACTGCCTCAGTGCGGTGTGGCATGGATGCTATCAGCCTGTGGCACTTCTGAGGTGTTATGGAAGACCAGGATGCTTCAGCAGCGGCCTTCAGCTCCGCTGCATTGTTCGGTCTCATGACCCTCATCTTTCTTTTGGCAATGCTCCATAGATTCTCTATGGGGTTCAGGTCAGGTGAGTTTGCTGGCCAATCGAGCACAGTAATCCCATGGTCACTGAGTCAGGTTTTCGTACTTTTGCTTCCCCATAAAGCTTGTCTGTGGAAGGAAGCATGAAGTGCTCCAAAATCTGGTAGACGGTGGTGTTGACCCTGGTCTTAATGAAGCACAGTGGACCAACACCGGCAGATGACATGGCTGCTCAAATCAACACAAACTGTGCAAACTTCACGCTGGACTTCAAGCATCATGCATTGTGTGCCTCTCCATTCTTCCTCCAGACTCTGGGTCCTCAGTTTCCAAATGAGATTCAAAAGTTGCTTTCATCAGAAAAGAGGACTTTGGACCACTGACCAACAGTGTTCAGGAGCGGCAGGACAAGAAGAATACAACATTTGAAGCCCATGTCCAGGATCTGTCTCTGTGTGTTGCGTGGCTTTTGATGCATTAACTCCAGCCTCGGTCCACTCCTTGTGAAGGTCCCCAACACTTTTGAATGGCCCTTTCCTGACAATCCTCTCCAGGCTGTGGTCATCCCTGCTGCTTGTGCACCTTTTTCTTTCCCACTTTTCCCTTCCACCCTAACTTTCTATTGATGTGCTTTGATACAGCACTTTGGGAACCTTTTGGGGCTTTGATACAGCACTTTGGGAACCTTTTGGGGCTTTCCCTCCTTATGGAGGGTGACAATGGTGGTTTTCTGCACAACTGTCAGGTAAGCAGTCTTTCCCATGATTGTGATTCCTACTGAACCAGCCCGAGAGACCATTTAAAGGCTCAGGAACCCTTTGCAGGTGTTATGGATTCATTAGCTGATTAGAGTGGGACACTTTGAGCCTAGAATATTGAACCTTTTCATGCTATTCTAATTTTCTGAGATTGTGAATTTGGGGTTTTCATAAACTGTACACCATAATCATAATTATACCAAAGTAAGGCTTGACACATCTCATTTTACATGTAATGAGTCTATCTCATATATTAGTTTCACCTTTTGAGTTGACTTACTGAAGCAAATAAACATTTGCATGGTATTCTAATTTGTTTAGTTTCACCTGTATTTGGAGTTAGTGTATTTCTAAAACCATGGTGTCTCACACACTTTATGCTTTTAAAATAAATAAGAATAGTTTATTGAAACATAAATGTTAAGTACTTTGAGCAATTCTTGTGTTAACTTCAGTTAGTTTAAATACATAAGCTTTATCTAACATTTGACGAAATCCTATCAGTCCCTATTACTATCTATACATCATTCAGGCCCTATCTAACTAACTCTATCGCCAATCTATAGAATGGCATTTCCCTATTTAACTCCTGGAGGCTTGTCAAGATATGTATAAATAAACAATGTCTCCACCCAAAAGCTATTCCATTGGTGTATGCTAATTCAGGTTATTTCCAAAGTTCCAAACAATAAATATTCATTAGTTAGGGTTACACACTACAATGGCCAGTCGTGAAGGATCATGGGAATCGAAGTACAGGACATGTGCTATTTTAAAACAAGAAATCCAGCACACAGGATCTGAGGAACTGATAAGAAAGGAGAAGGTAATTGTATTTTTAAATATTTGGTTGTAATCTTGTTTCATAAGTGTTGTTGATATTAGTGTTAGAAGAATCAAAGAATATTATGAATAGTCATGCACAAGCACCAGTGATTAGCTAAAACCCATCACTCCAAGAAAATAAAACAAGAAGCAGATGAGTTAAAATACTGTTTGATTAAAATAGCACTCCTATATCTGCTGGGAATTGGCTTCATGCCCCCTACCAATACTGAAAACTGTGGAAAATAGTGAACACGAGAGCGAGAGCGAGAGAGAGAGAGAGAGAGAGCATGGTAAAAGAAATGAATAGGAATAGGAATAGGAATAGGAATAGGAATAGGAATATATATATATATATATATATATATATATATATATATATATATATATATATATATATATATATATATATATATATGCATGTTAGGGTGGATTCGGGTTTCTTCCCGTGTAGAAATCTGGTTGTTTTGGCGACATTTCGACGAGGTCTCACTCGTCATCTTCAGGCTGGTGTTCTGGCTTCTTTCTTCTTGAAGCAAAGTGTGGTCTCAGTTGAAGTCCTTCTATAAATACTGCTGGGGTGTGTGTGGTTTGCTTGCTCTGTTGCTGATTGTAGGTTCCTTTGTTCCTTTGTTCTTTTGTGATCTGCTGTGTGGCTGAGGCGATCGTTAAGGGATTAACTGCTGATGGCTGTTTAGATGGCTGTTTACATGCTGGTGGGTTAGATGGCTGGTAGGTTCTGGCAGTATCCTGGGCTTTGGTGGAGTGGGGTCCTGTGTCTTGTGAATTCATTTTGGTCTGGCTACGTGTCTGTGGTCTCCCAATGTTTTTTTGGGGTGTGTGAGTGTGCTCCATGTGGTGACTGGAGTGGGGTGCCGCAGTAGATGGTGCAGTCGTGGTTTTGTTATTGGATGGTGGTTTCGTTTCATCTGTGGGAAGGGTCTGGGTTTGTGTTTGGTGTGGATGGAAGGTGGTGGCCTCTTGTGTCCTTTTGGACCTGGTGTCAGTCTTTGTGACAGAGGCTCGTCTGTTGACCAGGGCTAGTTTCCAGATGTCAGGCAAGCGGGAGGTGTCATCACGTTTATTCATGTTGTTTGGGTGTTTCTCTATTTCAATGGCTTCCATGATTATTCGACTGTTGAAGTGTTCAGTTTTGGAGATGAGTTTGGTTCTTTCAAAGTCAATTTCATGACCTGTTGTTTTTATGTGCTGGAAGAGAGAGGAAGATTTTTCTTCTTTTTGACTGCGTTCTTGTGTTCTGCGATGCGTGCGCTTATTCTCCTGTTTGTTTGTCCGATGTATGTGGCTGGACAGACTTTGCATGGTATTTCGTAGACTCCTTGGTTTTCTAGCTCAATCTTGTCTTTGGGGTTTCTTAAGATGTTGGCTATTTTTTGGTCGGTGCAAAAGGCTGTCTTGATATTGTGTTTGTGGAGAATTTTGCTGATTTTGTCTGTGGTGCCTTTGATGTAAGGGAGGAGGGCGGTGCCGTTGTTCTCTTCTGTTTCTTGGTTCTTGGGGGTGTTTCCTTTTGGATTAGTTTGGTGATGGTGTTTTTTGGAATCCGTTCGCAATTAAAACATTCGAGAGAGTGTGTAATTCAGTTTTTAGGTGGTCTTTGTCAGCGAGGCGTTTGGTTCTGGAGATGAGGGTTTTGCTACGGAGTTGATCTGTGCAGGGTGGTGGTGTGATTGTGCATTTAAGTAGCGGTTTGTATGTGTTTTTTTCTGGTAGATGGTATGTCCTAAGGAGCCGTCGGGTTTTTTGTAGATTAGGACGTCCAGGAAGGGAAGTTGGTTGTTGGCTTCTATTTCCATAGTGAATTGTATTTTGGGGTGTAGGCTGTTGAGATGTGTGAGGAAGTTGTTCAGTTTATCTTTCCCGTGTGGCCAGATAACAAAGGTGTAAATCAACATATCTGAGCCAGAGTTTGGGTTTATGTTCGGACTTCTGTAACGCGTTGGTTTCAAAGTGTTCCATATATAGGTTTGCGATGACCGGTGAGAGGGGTGATCCCATGGGTGCTCCTTCTATCTGTTTGTATCTTTGTCCATTGTGGATGAAGTATGTGTTGGTTAGGCAGTGGTTGGTCAGATCTAGGATGTGTTTGGGGGTTGTATTTGTTGTGGATAGCTGTCAAGGCTTCTTGAATGGGCACTTGTGTGAAGAGCGAAACAACATCGAAGCTCACGAGTAGGTCATTGGGTTGTAGGTCTTGTTTCTTTATAATTTCTATGAAGTGGAACGAGTTTTGTACGTATGAAGTGATGGATTCTGCATAGGGCTGGAGTTGTTTGGCAAGAAATTTGGCGAGGTTTTGTAGAGGTGAGCCTATGGAGCTGACTATGGGTCTGAGAGGTGTTCCTTCTTTGTGAATCTTGGGAGGCCGTAGAGCTTGGGGCATCTGGATGATTTCTCTCTGGGGATGATGCTTGGCTTGATTTCTTCACTTAAGGGAGAGGCTTTTATTTTGGCTTTGGTGGTTTTTTCCAGGTAGGTGGTGGGGTCTGTGTTCAAAGGTATGTAAGCAGGGTCTTGTAGTAGGTTGGATAATTTGGCTTGGTAGTCGGATGTGTTCATCACCACTGTGGCATTGCCTTTGTCTGCTGGGAGAATGATTATGTTGTTGTCTTTCCTCAGGTTGGAGAGGGCTTTTGTTGTTTCTTTGTGTAAATTGCTTCTGGGTGGTTTGCTGGAGCAGAGGACATTGGTGACTTCGAGTCTGATTTTGTTGGCTTCATCTGGGTTGATTTTGGTTAGGCTGGCTTCCACTCCGCATATGATGTTTTCGGTGGGGATGTGTCTGGGGGCGATTGCAAAGTTGAATCCTTTGGAAAGGACTTTGGTCTCTGCGATGGTGAGTGTCCTGTCTGATATGTTGTGAACTGTTTGTTTCATGGGCTGTTGTGTGGGGGTTGGGCTTCTGGCGTTTTCCAGTTTGTGGAGTTTGTTGGTGTGTGTGTCTGTCTTGTGGGAGGTCTCTGTTTCAGCTCTCCAGGCGGCCAGTTGCTTGGATTTGTTCCAGAGTGTTGGGTGGATTTTGTTGCTGAGTTTGAGGTGGAGAGTGAGTAGGTCTCTTTTGGTTTGATCTAGTAGGTATCTTTTCCTGTGTAGTTCGCTTCTGATTAGGGCTAGTTCTGTTCTTTTCAGGATCCTTTCGCTGGATGGGGTTTTTGAGTGGAATTTCAGTTGGAAGCTTGTGGGGATCACATTTTTGTCTCGGCAGTTGCGTAGGAATGCAATGTCACATAAGATGGTGGCTCTTCGGACTTCTAGTTTCTCGTAGGTTCTGGTCAGCTGGAAGGTTTCCTCCCCGTAGAGGTCGGATATTTGTTTTCGTAGATTTTCACGGGTATAGGTATGCATGTTAGGGTGGATTCGGGTTATAGAAGGACTTCAACTGAGACCACGCTTTGCTTCAAGAAGAAAGAAGCCAGAACACCAGCCTGAAGATGACGAGTGAGACCTCGTCGAAACGTCGCCAAAACAATCAGATTTCTACACGGGAAGAAACCCGAATCCACCCTAACATGCATACCTATACCCGTGAAAATCTACGAAAACAAATATCCGACCTCTACGGGGAGGAAACCTTCCAGCTGACCAGAACCTACGAGAAACTAGAAGTCCGAAGAGCCACCATCTTATGTGACATTGCATTCCTACGCAACTGCCGAGACAAAAATGTGATCCCCACAAGCTTCCAACTGAAATCCCACTCAAAAACCCCATCCAGCGAAAGGATCCTGAAAAGAACAGAACTAGCCCTAATCAGAAGCGAACTACACAGGAAAAGATACCTACTAGATCAAACCAACAGAGACCTACTCACTCTCCACCTCAAACTCAGCAACAAAATCCACCCAACACTCTGGAACAAATCCAAGCAACTTGCCGCCTGGAGAGCTGAAACAGAGACCTCCCACAAGACAGACACACACACCAACAAACTCCACAAACTGGAAAAACGCCAGAAGCCCAACCCCCCACGACAGCCCATGAAACAAACAGTTCACAACATATCAGACAGGACACTCACCATCGCAGAGACCAAAGTCCTTTCCAAAGGATTCAACTTTGCAGTCGCCCCCAGACACATCCCCACCGAAAACATCATATGTGGAGTGGAAGCCAGCCTAACCAAAATCAACCCAGATGAAGCCAACAAAATCAGACTTGAAGTCACCAATGTCCTCTGCTCCAGCAAACCACCCAGAAGCAATTTACACAAAGAAGAACAAAAAGCCCTCTCCAACCTGAGGAAAGACAACAACATAATCATTCTCCCAGCAGACAAAGGCAATGCCACAGTGGTGATGAACACATCAGACTACCAAGCCAAACTATCCAACCTACTACAAGACCCTGCTTACATACCTTTGAACACAGACCCCACCACCTACCTGGAAAAAATCACCAAAGCCAAAATAAAAGCCTCTCCCTTAAGTGAAGAAATCAAGCCAAGCATCATCCCCAGAGAGAAATCATCCAGATGCCCCAAGCTCTATGGCCTCCCCAAGATTCACAAAGAAGGAACACCTCTCAGACCCATAGTCAGCTCCATAGGCTCACCTCTACAAAACCTCGCCAAATTTCTTGCCAAACAACTCCAGCCCTATGCAGAATCCATCACTTCATACGTACAAAACTCGTTCCACTTCATAGAAATTATAAAGAAACAAGACCTACAACCCAATGACCTACTCGTGAGCTTCGATGTTGTTTCGCTCTTCACACAAGTGCCCATTCAAGAAGCCTTGACAGCTATCCACAACAAATACAACCCCCCCAAACACATCCTAGATCTGACCAACCACTGCCTAACCAACACATACTTCATCCACAATGGACAAAGATACAAACAGATAGAAGGAGCACCCATGGGATCACCCCTCTCACCGGTCATCGCAAACCTATATATGGAACACTTTGAAACCAACGCGTTACAGAAGTCCGAACATAAACCCAAACTCTGGCTCAGATATGTTGACGACACCTTTGTTATCTGGCCACACGGGAAAGATAAACTGAACAACTTCCTCACACATCTCAACAGCCTACACCCCAAAATACAATTCACTATGGAAATAGAAGCCAACAACCAACTTCCCTTCCTGGACGTCCTAATCTACAAAACCCCCAGCGGCTCCTTAGGACATACCATCTACCAGAAAAAACACATACAAACCGCTACTTAAATGCACAATCACACCACCACCCTGCACAGATCAACTCCGTAGCAAAAACCCTCATCTCCAGAACCAAACGCCTCGCTGACAAAGACCACCTAAAAACTGAATTACACACTCTCTCGAATGTTTTAATTGCGAACGGATTCCAAAAAAACACCATCACCAAACTAATCCAAAAGGAAACACCCCCAAGAACCAAGAAACAGAAGAGAACAACGGCACCGCCCTCCTCCCTTACATCAAAGGCACCACAGACAAAATCAGCAAAATTCTCCACAAACACAATATCAAGACAGCCTTTTGCACCGACCAAAAAATAGCCAACATTTTAAGAAACCCCAAAGACAAGATTGAGCTAGAAAACCAAGGAGTCTACGAAATACCATGCAAAGTCTGTCCAGCCACATACATCGGACAAACAAACAGGAGAATAAGTGCACGCATCGCAGAACACAGAACGCAGTCAAAAAGAAGAAAAATCTTCCTCTCTCTTCCAGCACATAAAAACAACAGGTCATGAAATTGACTTTGAAAGAACCAAACTCATCTCCAAAACTGAACACTTCAACAGTCGAATAATCATGGAAGCCATTGAAATAGAGAAACACCCAAACAACACGTGATGACAAAATCTGAAACTAGCCTGGTGACTCTGTCACAAAGACTGACACCAGGTCCAAAAAGGAAAGAGCACAAACAGACCCTTCCACTCATCTCCAAAACCCACTCACACCCCAAAAAACATTTCAACAAAACAGCCATAATCACACTGACATCAGGTCCAAAACACACAAAGATGTGAGACCTCGTCGCAAACAACCAGATTTCTGCCGGGAAGAAACCGAATCCACTAACATGCATACCTATACCCGTGAAAAACCACGGGAGGAAACCTTCCAACTGACCAGAACCTACGAGAAACTAGAAGTCAGAAGAGCCACCATCTTATGTGACATTGCATTCCCTACGCAACTGCCGAGACAAAAAATCCCCACAAGCTTCCAACTGAAATTCCACTCAAAAACCCCATCCAGCGAAAGGATCCTGAAAAGAACAGAACTAGCCCTAATCAGAAGCGAACTACACAGGAAAAGATACCTACTAGATCAAACCAACAGAGACCTACTCACTCTCCACCTCAAACTCAGCAACAAAATCCACCCAACACTCTGGAACAAATCCAAGCAACTTGCCGCCTGGAGAGCTGAAACAGAGACCTCCCACAAGACAGACACACACACCAACAAACTCCACAAACTGGAAAAACGCCAGAAGCCCAACCCCCCCACACAACAGCCCATGAAACAAAACTGAAGTCACCAATGTCCTCTGCTCCAGCAAACCACCCAGAAGCAATTTACACAAAAGAAGAACAAAAGCCCTCTCAACCTGAGGAAAGACAACAACATAATCATTCTCCCAGCAGACAAAGGCAATGCCACAGTGGTGATGAACACATCCGACTACCAAGCCAAACTATCAACCTACTACAAGACCCTGCTTACATACCTTTGAACACAGACCCCACCACCTACCTGGAAAAAACCACCAAAGCCAAAATAAAAGCCTCTCCCTTAAGTGAAGAAATCAAGCCAAGCATCATCCCCAGAGAAATCATCCAGATGCCCCAAGCTCTACGGCCTCCCAAGATTCACAAAGAAGGAACACCTCTCAGACCCATAGTCAGCTCCATAGGCTCACCTCTACAAAACCTCGCCAAATTTCTTGCCAAACAACTCCAGCCCTATGCAGAATCCATCACTTCATACGTACAAAACTCGTTCCACTTCATAGAAATTATAAAGAAACAAGACCTACAACCCAATGACCTACTCGTGAGCTTCGATGTTGTTTCGCTCTTCACACAAGTGCCCATTCAAGAAGCCTTGACAGCTATCCACAACAAATACAACCCCCAAACACATCCTAGATCTGACCAACCACTGCCTAACCAACACATACTTCATCCACAATGGACAAAGATACAAACAGATAGAAGGAGCACCCATGGGATCACCCCTCTCACCGGTCATCGCAAACCTATATATGGAACACTTTGAAACCAACGCGTTACAGAAGTCGAACATAAACCCAAACTCTGGCTCAGATATGTTGTGACACCTTTGTTATCTGGCCACACGGGAAAGATAAACTGAACAACTTCCTCACACATCTCAACAGCCTACACCCCAAATACAATTCACTATGGAAATAGAAGCCAACAACCAACTTCCCTTCCTGGGCGTCCTAATCTACAAAAAACCCCGGCTCCTTAGGACATACCATCTACCAGAAAAAAACACATACAAACCGCTACTTAAATGCACAATCACACCACCACCCTGCACAGATCAACTCCGTAGCAAAAACCCTCATCTCCAGAACCAAACGCCTCGCTGACAAAGACCACCTAAAAACTGAATTACACACTCTCTCGAATGTTTTAATTGCGACGGATTCCAAAAAAACACCATCACCAAACTAATCCAAAAAACACCCCCAAGAACCAAGAAACAGAAGAGAACAACGGCACCGCCCTCCTCCCTTACATCAAAGGCACCACAGACAAAATCAGCAAAATTCTCCACAAACACAATATCAAGACAGCCTTTTGCACCGACCAAAAAATAGCCAACATCTTAAGAAACCCCAAAGACAAGATTGAGCTAGAAAACCAAGGAGTCTACGAAATACCATGCAAAGTCTGTCCAGCCACATACATCGGACAAACAAACAGGAGAATAAGCGCACGCATCGCAGAACACAAGAACGCAGTCAAAAAAAGAAGAAAAATCTTCCTCTCTCTTCCAGCACATAAAAACAACAGGTCATGAAATTGACTTTGAAAGAACCAAACTCATCTCCAAAACTGAACACTTCAACAGTCGAATAATCATGGAAGCCATTGAAATAGAAACACCCAAACAACATGAATAAGCGTGATGACACCTCCCGCTTGCCTGACATCTGGAAACTAGCCCTGGTCAACAGGCAGGCCTCTGTGCAGTTAATCCCTTAACGATCGCCTCAGCCACACAGCAGATCACAAAAGAACAAAGGAACAAAGGAACCTGCAATCAGCAACAAAGCAAGCAAACCACACACCCCCAGCAGTATTTATAGAAGGACTTCAACTGAGACCACGCTTTGCTTCAAGAAGAAAGAAGCCAGAACACCAGCCTGAAGATGACGAGTGAGACCTCGTCGAAACGTCGCCAAAACAATCAGATTTCTACACGGGAAGAAACCCGAATCCACCCTAACATGCATACCTATACCCGTGAAAATCTACGAAAACAAATATCCGACCTCTACGGGGAGGAAACCTTCCAGCTGACCAGAACCTACGAGAAACTAGAAGTCCGAAGAGCCACCATCTTATGTGACATTGCATTCCTACGCAACTGCCGAGACAAAAATGTGATCCCCACAAGCTTCCAACTGAAATCCCACTCAAAAACCCCATCCAGCGAAAGGATCCTGAAAAGAACAGAACTAGCCCTAATCAGAAGCGAACTACACAGGAAAAGATACCTACTAGATCAAACCAACAGAGACCTACTCACTCTCCACCTCAAACTCAGCAACAAAATCCACCCAACACTCTGGAACAAATCCAAGCAACTTGCCGCCTGGAGAGCTGAAACAGAGACCTCCCACAAGACAGACACACACACCAACAAACTCCACAAACTGGAAAAACGCCAGAAGCCCAACCCCCCCCACGACAGCCCATGAAACAAACAGTTCACTGTCAACATATGTAAAAGTTGATAAAACATATGTTATGTATATTTAACAGAATGTGTAAAGTGAATTGTAAAATGGAGGCAGTTAGATTCTGCAGTGTCATGATGTTAATCCACAAGTGTTAGAGATTAGTAATCACAGGCATGTTAAGTGGTGAAGTGCAGGTGGAACTGATTGTAACATCATGATTTGTAATGGATAGATCAGATTGCATCAGATTGTTAATTAGTGATTGCATCAGATCTTATGAGTGCTGAATAGTATATAAGGCACTAGCTTACCATTTGTAATTTGGGAACTGTTATGGTAAAAACAGTTTATCCCACACTCTGTTTGTCTGTTTGCTATATTGTATATAATGCTTGGTTGTTATGCTGTGTATATTTTGATGTATATATGAATATATGAGTTTTTACTCTATTCATTGTCATTGTCTTTCTGATAGACTAACTCTGCAAACCCTTTATATCAATACTAACATTTTATCTACGTTACTGCTGCACTGCTTTGTGTCAGGCACAAGTATATATTATTATTATTATATTTGCTGCCCCCTTAAATCTGCTGACAGGGTCATGGGCCCAGCTGGGTCAGCAGCCTGATGGGTTTTGTTGTACCTGTATAGATAAAGTGTGTGTTGTGTAAAGTTGTGTTTTTGCAGAGGAAACAGATTGGAGTTGGAACGGAGACAAAGCAGAGCTGCAAAGGATTTCTCTCAGAGGCTTGGAATGAGAGCAGAGGAGAAAAGCAGCTGATAAGGACAAGCCAAGCAAAACAGAGTGTGATTTAAACTGGAAGCTGTGGAGGCTGAGGAAATATTTGCCAGAAGAAGCTGAAAAAAGTGTTGCAGATAACGGCAGATAAGGAGCCGGCACATATCAGCAAGAATGGCAAGTATAAATTTAAATTTAATGCCTCTTGTAAAGCTCTCTGACAGTAATTACCTTAATTGGTGTCTGCAAATGAAGCATTTCTTGATCTTCCATGAGCTATATCAGTATGTAGATAAGCAGCTTGATGAGGAAGCTGATGAGGAAGATTTGAAGAAGGATGAAAAGGCCTTGGCAATTATAATGTTATCCTTGGAAGAAACGCAGTTTGTTTATGTGAAGGAAGCAAAAACAGCTCATGAGGCTTGGTCGTTTCTCAGAGCAGCTCACATCAGAGACACAGCTGGAAGTAAAGTATCTCTAATGAAAAGACTGTTCCGGACAAGGCAAAGCCCAGGTGAAACTATTTCTGATTATATAAGGAAAGTAAATAGTATATTTCAACAATTGTCTGAAGTGGGCATAAATCATGAAGAGGAGTATAAATGTCTAGTTATATTGTCAAGTTTGGATGAGTCATATGATAATTTAGTAATGGGATTAGAAGCTATGAAGAGTGATGAATTGTCTATATCATATATACAGTCAAGACTCCAGCAGGAAGAATCAAGGAGGAATGATTCTAAAGTAAATAATAAGCCTGCTCAAGTGTCTGAAGAAACAATACAAGTAATTAGAAGATGCTATAATTGTGGGAGTGACCAACATGTTTTTCGTTACTGTGATAAGGTAAACAAGCAGCGAAGGAAAAAGCAAAAAAGAGTTGCCGGTACAGGCTGGAAGAGTGAAGGTCAACAGCTGTCTGTAATTAATGATAAGAAACAAAAGTGCTCAAGACAGGAATTATTTATTGTAGATTCAGGAGCCAGTGTTCATTGTGTAAACAAGAAATGTTTGTTTGAGAAACTAACTTTGTTTAATTGTAGAAATGTAACCTTGGCAGACGGGACTCAAGCAAAAGTCTATGGTGAAGGTAATATATTTTTCAAACCTCTTAAATGTGTATTTGATAAGGTCCTGTATATACCGTCTTTAAAGAATAATTTATTGAGTGTGCCTATGCTTGTAAAACAGGGTTATCATGTACAGTTTAGTGAGAGTAGTTGCAAGATTGTAAATAATGGGAAAACAATAGCAACTGGGAGGCTCCAAAACAGTTTGTTTATGATAAGCACTTCTGAGAAAGTTTTGAACATGGTTGAAAATAAGCCTCTACATGACAAATGCATACATCTGATGCATAGAAGATTAGGGCACCTAAGTTTTGAAAGCATTAGGAAAACTTTGCAACATGTGGAACATGGGTCTGTGCAAAGCTGTAAAAAGTTTTTAGATTGCCATGTTTGTAAAAGTACAAAGGTAAAGTCTGCACCCATATCAAAAAAGAGTTTGAGAAAGTCACATCAACCATTACAGCTGGTACATATTGATGTGATTGGACCCATGGCTAATTCATTTGGTGGTGCCAGGTTTTGTCTTGTGATAACAGATGATTATTCACGTTATTCTTGGGTTTACATAATAAAGCACAAAAGTGAAGTGAGTGCTGTATTTAAGAAATGGTTTGAGATGGCAGAAAGACAGTACAGGCAGAAAATTTTAGCTGTACAAAGTGACAGAGGTGGTGAATTTTTAGCAAAGCAGTTTATTGACTATTTAGAAAAGAAAGGGGTGAAACATAGATTGACAAACCCTGCTGCTTCTGCTGAGCATGGATTATCTGAGAGGAAGAATGGAATTCTTCAAAATATCATGAATGCAATGTTGGCAGATGCAAAACTTCCCAAAGGTTACTGGGCTGAGGCAATGAAATATGCAAATTATGTGTCTAATAGAGTGTGGAGTTCAGCTGTGAATGAAGTTCCATATACTCTAATGCATGGTAAGAAAGCTTCAATCAAATATCTCCATTTATTTGGCTCTGAAGCAGAGGTATTGATTCCAGAGAGGTATAGACACAAGAACAGTCCAAAGTCTAGAAAGCTTATGTTTATTGGTGTTCAGCCTGCAGCAAAATCCTGGCGTTTTTGTGACAGTCATGGAAAAGTTTATATAAGCAGGTCAGCAAAATTTTGTGAACAGAGTAATTGGGAAGCTTTACATGCTAATAATGAAGTATTTTTGCCAAGTATTTGTCCCCACACTGAGGTTGAAGAAGTTGCCAGTGATGGAGGGGAGTCTACAGCATTACATGATAGAAAAGTGAAAGATGAGATTGCCAGTGATGGAGGGGAGTCTACATCATTTCATGATGAAAAAGTGAAAGATGAGGAGCCAGTGTTGATCAGAAAATCTACAAGATTCAATAAAGGAGTGCCACCTGAAAGGTTTGTTGTGAATAATGTATTCCATGAGCCACAGAATTTTGAAGATGTGCTGCTGATGCCTGGAGAAGAAAGGAAGCAGTGGATGATGGGCCATGGACATAGAGCATATGTCTCTGAAGGAACGGCAAGTGGATGCACCAGTGGATGGCGACAAAGAGCAAAGGACATTTTGCAAGTGAAATAGGTTGATTGTAAACAAAAGGTTTTTTGATATTGATACTATTTGTTGATGAAGCATTGGAAAGGTATAAAGCATGTTTTGAAATATCTTAAAGGAACAATGCATGAAAAGTTGAAGATATCCATATGTGATAATCTTGATTAAATTAGCTATGTAGATGCTGACTGGGGTTCAAGTCCAGAAAGGAGGTCAATGGCTGGATATGTCATATTGTTAAGTAACTCACTAATTATCTGGAAAGCCCGAAGACAAAGGTACATTTCGTGTTCTTCTACAGAAGCTGAGTATGGGGCTGTGAGTGATTTGTGTTGTGAGTTGACCTGGGTAGTACAGTTGTTAAAGGATGTGAATGTAAATGTAAATCTACCAGTCAAAGTATATAATGATTCTTTTTCGTGTATCCAATTAACACAGAATCAGAAAGTCGGATCCAGAAGCAAGCACATTGGGATCCGTTACCAGAATGTGAAGGACTGCATAGAACAACATTTGATTGTATTGGAATATTTTACAAGTGTTGATAATTATGCTGACATATTTACAAAGCCTTTGTGTAAAGATAAACATGTATGTTTTAAGAAAAGGCTAGGAGTTGAAATCTGTTAAATATAGGAGGGGTGTCAACATATGTAAAAGTTGATAAAACATATGTTATGTATATTTAACAGAATGTGTAAAGTGAATTGTAAAATGGAGGCAGTTAGATTCTGCAGTGTCATGATGTTAATCCACAAGTGTTAGAGATTAGTAATCACAGGCATGTTAAGTGGTGAAGTGCAGGTGGAACTGATTGTAACATCATGATTTGTAATGGATAGATCAGATTGCATCAGATTGTTAATTAGTGATTGCATCAGATCTTATGAGTGCTGAATAGTATATAAGGCACTAGCTTACCATTTGTAATTTGGGAACTGTTATGGTAAAAACAGTTTATCCCACACTCTGTTTGTCTGTTTGCTATATTGTATATAATGCTTGGTTGTTATGCTGTGTATATTTTGATGTATATATGAATATATGAGTTTTTACTCTATTCATTGTCATTGTCTTTCTGATAGACTAACTCTGCAAACCCTTTATATCAATACTAACATTTTATCTACGTTACTGCTGCACTGCTTTGTGTCAGGCACAAGTATATATTATTATTATTATATTTGCTGCCCCCTTAAATCTGCTGACATTCACAACATATCAGACAGGACACTCACCATCGCAGAGACCAAAGTCCTTTCCAAAGGATTCAACTTTGCAGTCGCCCCCAGACACATCCCCACCGAAAACATCATATGTGGAGTGGAAGCCAGCCTAACCAAAATCAACCCAGATGAAGCCAACAAAATCAGACTCGAAGTCACCAATGTCCTCTGCTCCAGCAAACCACCCAGAAGCAATTTACACAAAGAAGAACAAAAAGCCCTCTCCAACCTGAGGAAAGACAACAACATAATCATTCTCCCAGCAGACAAAGGCAATGCCACAGTGGTGATGAACACATCAGACTACCAAGCCAAACTATCCAACCTACTACAAGACCCTGCTTACATACCTTTGAACACAGACCCCACCACCTACCTGGAAAAAATCACCAAAGCCAAAATAAAAGCCTCTCCCTTAAGTGAAGAAATCAAGCCAAGCATCATCCCCAGAGAGAAATCATCCAGATGCCCCAAGCTCTATGGCCTCCCCAAGATTCACAAAGAAGGAACACCTCTCAGACCCATAGTCAGCTCCATAGGCTCACCTCTACAAAACCTCGCCAAATTTCTTGCCAAACAACTCCAGCCCTATGCAGAATCCATCACTTCATACGTACAAAACTCGTTCCACTTCATAGAAATTATAAAGAAACAAGACCTACAACCCAATGACCTACTCGTGAGCTTCGATGTTGTTTCGCTCTTCACACAAGTGCCCATTCAAGAAGCCTTGACAGCTATCCACAACAAATACAACCCCCCCAAACACATCCTAGATCTGACCAACCACTGCCTAACCAACACATACTTCATCCACAATGGACAAAGATACAAACAGATAGAAGGAGCACCCATGGGATCACCCCTCTCACCGGTCATCGCAAACCTATATATGGAACACTTTGAAACCAACGCGTTACAGAAGTCCGAACATAAACCCAAACTTTGGCTCAGATATGTTGACGACACCTTTGTTATCTGGCCACACGGGAAAGATAAACTGAACAACTTCCTCACACATCTCAACAGCCTACACCCCAAAATACAATTCACTATGGAAATAGAAGCCAACAACCAACTTCCCTTCCTGGACGTCCTAATCTACAAAAAACCCGACGGCTCCTTAGGACATACCATCTACCAGAAAAAAACACATACAAACCGCTACTTAAATGCACAATCACACCACCACCCTGCACAGATCAACTCCGTAGCAAAAACCCTCATCTCCAGAACCAAACGCCTCGCTGACAAAGACCACCTAAAAACTGAATTACACACTCTCTCGAATGTTTTAATTGCGAACGGATTCCAAAAAAACACCATCACCAAACTAATCCAAAAGGAAACACCCCCCAAGAACCAAGAAACAGAAGAGAACAACGGCACCGCCCTCCTCCCTTACATCAAAGGCACCACAGACAAAATCAGCAAAATTCTCCACAAACACAATATCAAGACAGCCTTTTGCACCGACCAAAAAATAGCCAACATTTTAAGAAACCCCAAAGACAAGATTGAGCTAGAAAACCAAGGAGTCTACGAAATACCATGCAAAGTCTGTCCAGCCACATACATCGGACAAACAAACAGGAGAATAAGTGCACGCATCGCAGAACACAAGAACGCAGTCAAAAAAGAAGAAAAATCTTCCTCTCTCTTCCAGCACATAAAAACAACAGGTCATGAAATTGACTTTGAAAGAACCAAACTCATCTCCAAAACTGAACACTTCAACAGTCGAATAATCATGGAAGCCATTGAAATAGAGAAACACCCAAACAACATGAATAAACGTGATGACACCTCCCGCTTGCCTGACATCTGGAAACTAGCCCTGGTCAACAGACGAGCCTCTGTCACAAAGACTGACACCAGGTCCAAAAGGACACAAGATGCCACCACCTTCCATCCACACCAAACACAAACCCAGACCCTTCCCACAGATGAAACGAAACCACCATCCAATAACAAAACCACGACTGCACCATCTACTGCGGCACCCCACTCCAGTCACCACATGGAGCACACTCACACACCCCAAAAAAACATTGGGAGACCACAGACACGTAGCCAGACCAAAATGAATTCACAAGACACAGGACCCCACTCCACCAAAGCCCAGGATACTGCCAGAACCCACCAGCCATCTAACCCACCAGCATCTAAACAGCCATCTAAACAGCCACCAGCAGTTAATCCCTTAACGATCGCCTCAGCCACACAGCAGATCACAAAAGAACAAAGGAACAAAGGAACCTGCAATCAGCAACAAAGCAAGCAAACCACACCCCCCCAGCAGTATTTATAGAAGGACTTCAACTGAGACCACGCTTTGCTTCAAGAAGAAAGAAGCCAGAACACCAGCCTGAAGATGACGAGTGAGACCTCGTCGAAACGTCGCCAAAACAATCAGATTTCTACACGGGAAGAAACCCGAATCCACCCTAACATGCATATATATATATATATATATTCACACTGTGTATAAGTGAAACTGTGGATAACAATCCTCTGGATACAAGGTACTATTGTACTGGAAAAGGAATATGAAGTGAACCAGAGGGATGGAAATGACTGATTGCCCCTGCTTTAAGGTTTCACACAGAACTCTGTGTAGTCTTCCCAAAGTAGTTAAGAGTCAAGTATTGTACAGAGCCTAAACAGTCAACAGTAGAATTCCAATGTGATAATTCAAGCAAGTAAGTCCCACAGCTGTCTGCAGAAGATGACGCTCACCGTGCTTAAAGAAGGAGGCATTCTTTTGTGTCCTATGAGTGAACAGTTTTTTTTAAACAGTTGTAGAACATTACATTTATTGTTCAGTTCTTGAAATCTTCCTGGCATAAACAACAGCAACATGAAACATACTTGGGAGAAAGAAGGGATGCTTTTGTTTGGGTAAATGAAATTGTGTTTCTCTTGTAACTGTGAAACTTTCTATTAAAAAATGCACATGAGTTTCAAAATACAGAAGACGCTTGCAACCGCAAATAGATGTGATAGATTTGCTACTCCCCCCACCTATTTAAAGGCAAAACCTATTTATGAGGCTTTATTAAGTGCAAATAATTCCCAGAGCTTCAGTCAAGAAGAAACAGCTGCAGAATGCGGACTCATTTGCATATAAATGACATGATTTCAGCTCAGTGAGGAATATTGAAAAATATACAGTTCTACAGTGAAAGCCTGGAGAGCCACACATATTAAGGTCAGATGGTGCTGTTCCCTCCCTCCCCTGCTTCAGCATGTCAGTAGCAGTAACAGATCACACTTCCAAGTGTGTGCAGGTGGTACAAATATTTTCCACTCGGAGATTGTACATTTTTAAAATGTGCACTAATTAAAACCATCACTTTTAAGCAGGGACAAACACACAAGCTTCAAGGCAAAACAAAAAGGTTGACCAGCTGAACCATTTTTTTAAAAAAAAAAATGCTATGAACAGGAAGCAAAAGGAGTAGACAACAGTGAAAATCATCCTTTCTAGGTTTAAGAGGCTATAATGTGGGCAAAACATCATTATCTAAGGCAAGAATGACAAACTAGCCCCATTGATCCATACAGTGAAGCTCTCAGGCTCAGTATGCAAAAGACCAAATTAGGGCTGAGCAAAGTAATAATAAAAAAGAATCTCTGTGCTTACACATTGACACATTGTGGATTCATCCGTTTGCAAACGACCCACCATTGTGCTGTGCAAGTGTCAAGTGAAAACAAGCAAGCTGGCTGCTCAATGCATTTTCAATGCTTGAACAGGCAAGGAGAACCACGAAGGCCTCAACTACAGGAGTTCTTTGATTACAGGTTCTTCGTTGTTGTCACAGAAGGAGCATTCCTTGCTCCCTGCATCTGGAAGCTGAGTCATGACAACTGGACGTCTTTTTCTTGAGAGATTGAAACGTTTCGCTGTTCATCCAAACAGCTTCATCGATCTGAGGAAAGCTAGTTGCGAGTCCTCCATTTTATAGTCAACTTTGACCTCTTGCCACCCTGGCCTGAAATAGGCTCATAAGATGAACAATGGCCTGAACAGGCTTGTTAGGTAGACAACAGTATCAATAGCCTTAAGGTGAACAATGGCCTAAGGTGCTGAAACCCATAAAATATGGGTCGTTAGCTATGGCCTTGGTGGTGAAGGCATGAGGTATTTTTGATTTGTCTCGGTACTGTTGAAACCACAGCCTGATAAGTGGCAGATAGACTGTGCCTGAGCACCCCACCTCTGTTGAGAGGGGGTTTTCAATCGTCACATGAATGGCTTCCCTGGTAGCCACCAGCCAATTCTCTCTCTTTAAATTTAAGTAAAAGAGGTTTATGGGTAAAAGAAGCCGGGTCTTACTGTATCCTCTTGATGTCATATGATTGTTGCATCAAACACCATCAAATCATCCTCTGCACTGATCTACCTGGTGGTCCCTCTTTTCCCAGACAGACCACAATATCTTACTGGTACAATCATCTTTTCCTAGGTCCCACCTCTCTGCACACAGATTCCAATTTCTAGCCTGCTCTCCTGACTCCCTAGGATGGAATTGGTACATTGCAATAGGGGACGCCAACATGTTTCATTTCTGAAACAGAAAATGACAGAATGCTGACTTGTATTTCATTTTGTAACATCTATAACCTTATGATGTGACAAAATGGCATGTTGTTTTTTGTTCTGTGACCATTTCTAATTACAATTATTATTTCATTCTTATATGTATAAGAGCTTTTTCTTGCTTTGTCTCTTCCAGAAGACTTCTCTGGGGACAGCTCTGGCAATGTCCAAGGATGCAAAATGCATTTAAAAACAAGCAAGCTGATCTTACAGAATGGCCTGAATTGCATATATTCAGGAGGAAGGAGGCCTGAAGAGGTGTTTCTAAGTGTTCTCAGTTGGACCTACTTCCACTGCATCCATCCAGGGTCAGGGGCACTGCCGCATCAGAACTCCCGATTGCAGAAAGTGCTGTAACAGCATTCAACCAAATTCCTCCAGGGCTGGCCTCTCCGGAAACAATGGCTGAAAAAGACCTAGCTATTACGCAGCAGAAAACAGCTGCTGCTTCTTGAGCAGAAGAATGATTTGGATTGGGGTGAAGGTCCGAAGGACCCTTCAGAGAATCCATACGCTCAGGGACTCAGGGATGGCAAAGGAATTTGAAAGTTACTCATTTTTCCCTTCTTGGTCCTCAGGAGGTCCACACTGGCTTTGTTCACAGGTAGACCATCAAGCGTTGCAGTTGTGAAGAAGGTATTCTTGTGAAGAATGCATTTTCTTTTCATCTCCTGCTTGCAAAGCTGCCATCTCATTTGCTTCTGCCCTGCAAGATAATGGTCCTAATCCCAACAGAAAACTCCATGGCACTAGAAGTCGTCCCCTTGAACTCCACTGGGGAAGAAGGGCATGTTGCGACATCAGTGCTGTGAACCTGCATCTCGGGCTCCATTCATATAAACATCTGTCGGTAAATCAACTGTCGCCAGATGGTAAGGACTCGGACAGGCTAATTTTATGCAAACAAACTACTGCAGGAGGATTAGGAGCAATGCAAGTTTTCTGCCAGTGACAGTTGCTCCTGCACCAAGCCGGAGATGTAAGAGGGCATAATCTTAATATACAGGTATATTTTCTTCACCAGTGGAAAAAGCGTGGAAAACCTAGCTGACATTTATCAAACTTTGCCAGCCTAAAATGATGTATCCTTAACTCAAGAGAGTAGCAGAGACACAAAAGTCATATAAAGGAATGACAAGGTACCGGGAAGACGGCTTCCCCTCCTGTCTCTAGGGCACACTTGTCTCAGGCAGCCCTGTCAGGAGAGGCTTGGACATATTCTCACTTCCTGAAACAACTTTGCAGAAAAACCAGAGCACACTGGGGAGGACAAGTGATAAAAGGGACATTGTGTCCCACAAGAAGATAAAGTTGGCAGTTTAGATGGTTGAAAAACAGTTTGCGATAAGCTTGTGGTTCCATAGAAATTAATCCCAGCCCCCTATATTTTATGTCAGCCAATCAGAATGTTCTTAAAAGTTCAGGCAGTTAATAATACCTCACATCTTTGTAGCTTAAGGGATACGGTTTTCAAAATTATTGTTGTGTGGGAACGATAAATTCTTGCACAGGAAAGGCTGCATGCCATATAATTTATTTTAGATTTCCATCTAGGGTACATTATGACACTCCGCATGAAAGTCAAATTGTCCGTGTAAAATGCTTTCCAGGTGATAAGTTTACCCCGAGGGTTCCAGTAAAATAATAGATTCAGAGTTATATCTGACTCTCGCAATCTATAAAGACTAGTTATCAGCTTTTTGAAGGATCTGATAAGCATGAGCAAAAAAACAATCCACCAAACATGTGGCACTTGGAGACTGACATTTTTCTCATTAATGGGAGTGATGTTAGAACCGCTCACTCCTTGTGGGTTTGGCTGTAAATACTCCACTGACATACATTTTGGAAGGCTGCAATGTGGAGTCAGTCAAAGTGTGTTGGGTCTAACCTTGTTCAGAGGTGCTTTAAAATGTTTCAGCTGGCAATGCCGTATATTTTGCATTGTCTCCTTAAGAGGCAGAGAGAGGGGGTGTTTAAAATAATGAAATAAAACCACTTTGCTTCAAGAAGTAAAACTATGTCACTTATACTGATGCTTTGCAAATGGCCATCATCCATGGGCAGTGTGTTGCATGCAGTTCTATGTTTTGCACTCTATTCTCTGGATATTTAAATCTCTTTCTTTAGATCACAACATAATTTATTCTAATGCAGACAAACTAGGAAGGTTAAACAATGCAGGAGACATAATCAAATATTAATTATGGTGGGAGAAGAAGTTATGATTTCATGTGTGGATCCTCTAGCCCAGGCATGTCCAAACTTCGGCCCTCCAGATGTTTTGGACCACAAATCCCACCGTCCTTTGTCACTGGCAATCTAAGCTTAGAATTCTGGGAGTTGTGGTCCAAAACATCAGGAGGGCCGAAGTTTGGACATGCCTGCTCTAGCCCATGTTGACCCACATGGTCATCTCCCTTAGTATTTTAGATCAGTAGCTGTAGGACCTTCTGCAGAAGGTATGGGGATGGAGATCCTCTGTCTGATGCCTTGTGCATTGGTCAAGGTCAAAATCCAAACATAGAGCAGTCGTAGTGTTAACTGGTACTGGTTTGGTGGTAGAATGTTGACGCAGCAGCTGCCTGTTCAGCAAAGGTGATGAAGAGCACAAATGTTCCTAAGAGGGGAGAGAGAGCACATCACTCAGTGACGGTGAAAATCCGTGCCTTGTGATGGTTCCAAGCCTTCTGGAGAAAAGTTGACTACGGGTGACATTTTAGCCCTGTTTAATATCCCCCCCCCCCAGGCTTTGTCTTTTGCTTGCTGGTGCTGTTCAGAAAACACGTGATATACACTTTGCTCTGGTTTATGTCTCACCATGGACAGCAGTTTGTCACACTGCTTTTAAATCCAAAAGATGCTTGTGACAAACAGCTTGACGGGTCCCTCCTCCATGTTTGGTCTCTCAGTGCAAAATGTTTCCAAGGTCTCGTAGATACAAGACCATAATTGGTAATTGCCATCTTTGCAAGGATACATCAGTTGCTCATTTGTACTGCCAGCCTGCCCAGCTGTCTCTCTGATTTTGCTCTTGGAGCCTTGCTTTCTTTGCATCACAATTTAATCTACTCATTTCATGTTTCATCTGAGTACATCTCAAAGAGAACCATGGGGTGATTCTCTTATTTATTCAACTTAGAACTGATTGCACCTACTGGTAAGGCGACAGCTAAAGTAGTAGGTCACAACTGAAGTAGGCCCATTGGACCAATGGAAATCCCTCAATTCCAATTCCCTCACTGATTCAGTGGGACTACTCTAGTTGCATCTTGCTGCTGGATTTCAACCAACAAGTGAAGACCACAACTGGTCCTGGATCCACAGCTTGAAACCTCAATGACAAGTTCTGGTCTCATGACATATGTGATATCTTTGAATCACTGTCTAGGTTCCCTGATGTTATGTTGGAAGAGGAATTTTGGTACTATCAGGAAGTATCTCAACTACCCCTTTACTGCACCCTTACCCAACATCAGCATAAAGAAAGTGAATGTGCCATGTAGCATGCAGCAGTCGGGGTGGTGGTCATAGGGAGGCTCTGGTCACCTAGGGCATGGCTTTGTCTTCTGAACCCCCTTAAATATCCACACAAGAAGGACAGATGTGATGCATGAATTCATAAGATCAAAGATGGAGAGCCAGAGGGAGGGCGGGAAGGGATGAGTAGTAAAGCAAGTGCAGAAGGGGCAGGCAATAAGTAGTACTGTAGTAGGTAGGAACTGGAAGAAAGAGAGATGCATACATCAGGAAGCAGTGTAATAACAATTTTCATCTGTTTTCCTTTACTGTAAAATGTCTGCTTTTGAGAAATGGAGAATCTATTCCTTTCTTACCTGAACTAGTAAAAATGCAGAGTAGAGCAGGTGGATTTATTTTTTCTATTAAAGGAATTTTTCTATTAAAGGAATTAATTCTTTTTTTTTTTGTTAGTGGAACATCAAATACAAAAACACAAACAGCGATGGAACAGGTGAAGCACAAAGGAGATTCACTAAAAAAATCCCAGCTTCCACCCATCCTCTTTGATCATAATGAAACAAGCCCTTTGCATACAAAAATCACTCTACCAGTAGCTTAAAACAAACAAAAAATTACTTAGAGCTGATATTCAGTTAAAATGGGAAAAGTAAAATGGGAAAAAGAGGAAGGGTGGTTTCTCTCTCCCATGTGGAAGAGAAATCAAAAAAGGGCAAAGCAAAGTAACCAGAAGCAAACAGATGGGAAAAAATGACTTTGCTAATTGTTTAGTGGCAGAACACTTTGTGAAAGAAAAACTCTTCCACTGAAACCCAGCACTAATCTGCACACAAGATTGTTAATTCCTACAACATCTTTGTGGTCAACTAGCCTCCCTGTGGGGTTTGCTGTTGGTATGCCTTTAGTTTCAAAAACAATCAAAATATTTGTTTACGCAGGAACAGGTTTTTAGGCCATTCTACACTACCCATTGGAATAGATTTCACCTCAGCAATTTTCTAAAGTAATTTAAAGTCATGTGTTCCCCCCCCCCCTAAATCAGTACGTGTGTTCACTTTACTGTTCAGCACTCTGATATAAACATGGGGCTTAAAACCCCTTTGAGAATCAAGGTAATCACAGAGAAGGCTGAAA
Source organism: Phrynocephalus forsythii (assembly GCA_029282475.1). Classification (NCBI taxonomy): domain Eukaryota; kingdom Metazoa; phylum Chordata; class Lepidosauria; order Squamata; family Agamidae; genus Phrynocephalus; species Phrynocephalus forsythii. Next base: position 32,926,417 of record JAPFRF010000005.1, read on the forward strand.
GATTTATTTTGCATAACGGAAGTGAACAGTTTCACAGATCGAATTTATGAAATAGAAAAAACTGTTGATTGTGGGTGGAAAACTCATTGAAGTGATGCAGTGCTTGATTTAATTTAAAAAGAAAATTTAGAATGGCGTGCCATTGCTGACCGAAAGCCTAGAAAGAGGTCCTTTACAATGATACCACCATTCACATTAGTTCTAATTTCAAAGGAACTGAATTAGCAAGCATGTTAATTTTAAAAGTCTACAACCCCCCCCCCCAACCCCTTGGTTTGCTGTTGAAACAGAGCAGGCTTTGCTGTGCTTAGTGTAGCCAGAATTTTAAAACACAATTTTAATTATGCCAAACCCAATTCAACAGCAGGCCTTATTGTCAGTGTAAAAAAACTAAAATCAATACAAAAACAACCCTCAACCCCCATTCACATCTCACTGCCCCATCGCCTCCCCAACTTTCCTTCAATGCTGCTGCCATCAATGCTGCTGCCATCACCACCACCATCATTTAAAAAAAAAATCTGCCCCAACCTATGGGCCAGCCAGGGGAAATCTTTGCATGGTCCCGCCAACCAGCAGAGCCATGTACTGATTGCTACTACCACCTGGCTGACAGGCTGGCAAAGCGGGTGGGGGATGGAGGCATATTGTTTTTGTTTAACTACGACAGATATCAGATGTCCCCCAGTAGGCCTACAGGCTGATGAGGAAAAAAAGTAAAAATGGCAGTGCAGCAGCCTGGCAGCAGCACCAGAAGACAATGTAAGGAGTTGATGGGGCAGTGGGAAGGCGTGGGTGGCAGGTTGTCGGGATGGGGTGGAGGCGGCTCAAGTTGTTGTTTTGTTGGTGTGTGTGTGGTTACTGATGCATGCTAGGCTGCTGGTTAATATTTGTCACTTCGTATTCATCTGGGTCTTTGGACTTGACAAATAGCAAGTGACAAATATAAGACAAATGACCAATTTCTGATGAATATCACAATTCATTTTTTTTAAATTCATCCCCCTCTCTAGTTAACACCTAAAAACAGTGGAATGAGCCCGCACACCGGTCTGTTAAGCAGTCTTCCTTGCCATGGTGAAATGGATTATATTCCTCTTTAAATTACCATAATTGTTTTCACAGGGTAGGTAACACCTTTATGAGGCCAGTAAAATCTCACAAACAGGCAAAAGTTAAGAGTCCCGCAGGACTGTTCATTTAGGGTGGACATTCCATCGGTGGGAGGGTGCTGAAGGAAAAGAAAAGACCACCACCACCCCACTGCAACCTGTGACCAGATGTAGCAGCCAAGTTGTTTTGCTTTTAGATAATTCCAAAATGGAAGGTGCTCCATTACGGAGTCAGATTGGAGTGGCAGGTATCAGGTTTCAACCAGAAGACGTCCTTCATAACTTGAAAGCTGGCTTTGAGAGATTTTAGTGGTCAAATGCAGGTACTACCCGCCCTTCGGGCCGGGTTGTTTTCAAATGTTTACCGCCACACATACAGATCAGCGCATGGCATGTTTCCTGCCTATCCATGTCCATTTTTTGTCCTCATTTCTGCTGGAGTGTTTTCTGGGGAGTTAGCAGCCATGCTCTTGAGAAAACAAGGAAACTGAAACAAGAGACTCCTCTTAAGACCTGGCATTATGTCTGTGTTAGGCAGAATCAGGAGCATGTGAAACCTTTTGATCATCTGATAAAACATCTGGATCCAGTTATTGAGGGCTTAACCCTGCAAGGACACTGCGCTATTGTTGCACCATCAAAAACAAGGATTAAGCAACCACACAGCTGGAGAAAATTACTTTTTTTGAGCTAGCATTCTCCAGATGGATATACCTATAAAATAAAACTGTTTCGTGGGCCGCCCTTTTCCTTATTCCTTCCTCTCATCCATATTTTTCTAGCAGCTTTTGTTTTTCACTCTTCTACTGAGGAAGATTTTAAAACACAGCAATGAATTTATTTCCCCAGCTGCTACATAAGTGGAAGGAACAATCAATCCATCTTTGCCGGGAAAGAGGATCGATCATGTCGCCTCATGTCCCACATAATAACATCTATAAACTGCTGTATCTGTATCCAGATTTCAACAAGAGATTTTTAGGAGATATTTGTTGAAAAGGTCAAAGAGGAATACCAAACCCATGATGCACTGCACATCCAGTGGTTTAATATGCCTTTTTGTACAGATCTCATTTTAGTCATTTTCCCCTTCTTAATTACGGTAACAACTTCCAGCCTGAGGCATGCTGCAGTATCCTCCATCTGCTTTTGGTGGGAAAAATACAAAGAAAATGTATCTCTTTAAAAAAAAAAGCCAAACATTTCATTTTTTAAAGAGGAACACTTAAATAGACATGTTCCACCCTCAGAAATAATTTCTGTTCACTCTTCACTGCTTTCTTAAAACAATGAGCCTAGTTTATATATTTCAGGTTTCTGGGGTTGAATTTGTTCCTCAGAGGTCCACGCCCCCCACACTAGCCCTCTGGCCCTCTCTGCACGGCCACACCCCTTTCTCCATGACATCACTGTTTGCTTGTTTTAAGCTTTTGCCTGTCTGCTTTCATCCCTTCTAGAAGCTTCTCCTTATGCTGGCTTCAGATAAACAGTGCTGGCTTTTCCTGGTCACATGTTTTTGGTTGTGGCTTGGACCCACTACAGCAATGCCACTCCTGTAAACCTCTCTGGATTAGGGTTGGGCATTTTGTTTCGGAACCAGTAGGTTACGAAATGAACCACATGAGCCCAGGTGGTCATCAGAACTGGCTGATACACGCAGATCCAATTGCTTTACCTTTCTGTCTTGCGCAGAGTTAAAACCCAACGAGAAAACGTGCTGTGACGTCACCTGTGCTAGATCTGTGATGCTGGCCAATCAGAGAGGGAGTCAGGATGATACCTGTCCCTGCACAGCTCCTGATTGGCCAGCATCACAGATCTAGCACAGGTGACGTCACAGCACGTTTTCTCGTTGGGTTTTAACTCTGCGCAAGACAGAAAGGTAAAGCAATTGGATCTGCGTGTAACAGCCGGTTCCAAGGACCACCTGAGCTCACATGGTTCATTTCGTAACCTACTGGTTCTAAAACAAAATGCCCATCCCTACTCTGGATTGAATCTGGTTGTTCTCACTCTGAAAAAGGCTCACTTGTAGGCTCAAAGGGATGCAGATTCACTTGTAGACTGTGAAACTGCATCCCTTTAGCCAGGAGGCAAGGCTGTGGTCCGAAACACACTATACTCTGAACACAGTGGGATTTTAACCTAAATAGGTATACTTCTGAAAGTGTTGCTAATTTCTCCGTGAAGACTCTCAGTCATCCAGGTGAGGTTATCTGGAAGTTTATTTACTTTATTATTTATTTACAAAAAAAATTAGCCGCCACATTACCAAGTGGTGTCTGGGCGACATACAGCAATATATATTAAAACAAAGAAACCACATTTATTTATTTATTTATTCATTAACAAGATTTTTTAGCCTCCCCACTACCAAGAGGTCTCTGGGTGGCATACAACAAGTATTAAAAACTATAAAACAATACAATTATTAAAACTATAAAATACAATACAATTAAAAACAACATACAGTATCAATTATAGATTATACAACTCTGCTGCTCATGTGTCCAACTGAGTAATCTACTTAAAATGCTGGCCAAACAGGAAGGTCTTTGCCTGGTGCCGAAAAGCCAAACGTGTTGGCGCCAGGTGGATCTCTGTAGGGAGGGCATTCCAGAGTTGGGGGGCAACCGCCAAGAAGGCTCTGCTTCGACATGCCACTCCCCTTATCTCTTTGAGGGGTGGCACCTTCAGCAGGGCCTCCTGGCCTGATCTTAAAGTATGGGCAGGCTCATATGGAAGAAGTTGAGTCATAGCAACTGGACTTCTTTTCTTGTGAGAGTGAAACATTTTCACTACTCATCCAAGCAGCTTCATCAGCCTAAGGAAAGTTAGTGATGAGGCCTCCAGTTTATAGCTCACCTTAATTTCACATCACCCTGGTCTGAACAGGCTCATAAGTTGGACAATGGCCTGAATATCCTCATTAGGTGGACAATAGCCTAGGGTGTGTGAAAGTCCCACCAGTGCAACCCTTCCCAATACCCATTAATATTTATATATATTATTTATTTATTTATTAGATTTATCTACTGCACCATCTGACACCAATGCCACTCTGGACGGTTTACAAAAATTTCAGCATAAAATAATTAATCATATGCAATATATTAAAATAATACATCATGGTAAAACATAATTAAATCAAACAACAATTGTAGAGATCAGAGATAGGCTAAGTATAGAATGGAGACTGATTGAAATGTCAACGGATCGGCAAAAGAGTAATTAATAACCTGGAAAAGCCATTCTAAATAACCAGATCTTCAGCTGTTTTTTGAAGACCAGCAGCTTGGGAGCCTGACAGATCTCGGAGGGGAGTTGGTTCCATAAATGAGGAGCTGGCACCGAGAAAGCCCAATTCCTAGTGCATCAAGTAGAGGTCTTTAACTGTGGCCTTCCTAGTGGAAGTGCGAAGTGTTTCTGATTTGTCTGGAGATTGATGAAAGGACAGCATGCTGTAAATTTGCTTTGTTGCCATTAAGGGCTATGGTTGCACATGAGCAAGCGCTAAAGGTCCAGCAGCATCAGATGGGTTCACTGAGCGTGCACTCAGACGTATCTGACTTTGAAATGTCCTCTAGGTCTTCCAGTACTTTCCTTATCACTGTTGTACTGATCCATGGGTGTGTGTGCGTGTGTATGTGTATATACACCTTTGGCGTTGCTATTTTATTGCCTTCTCTTTCAATTGCAATGGCCATCTACACAATGGTACTGGTTTATTTTCTATCCTGCTTCAAAGGCATAGCACAATATCCATACAATGCACAGTATCCATGTAACAATAATGGGAATTCCCCCAACAAGTGACATTGGTGGACCAATATTCTAGTGCACTGCCCTATGGGTTTTTTTTAAAAAAAACTATCCTCCAGGAAGAAATGGTGACACCCCCCCACCTGACATGCCTTTATTAACGTATCGATGTACCAGCAATAACATCTCTATATCTATATCTATATCTATATCTATATCTATATCTATATCTATATCTATATCTATAGAGAGAGCTGGGTAGGTTGTGAACGCAGGCAGTCCCGGTAAGGAATGCACAGATGCCACAGAGGTACAAAATAACACAGTCATCCTGGCAAGGAAGAAATGTTCTGCATTTTTTGCTGTATAAGATGCGCCTGACCCTAAGACACACCTAGTTTTTAGAGGTGGAAAACAAAGAAAAATGGTTTAGCCTCGCCTGGCTACAAAAGGCGGGGGGGGGGGCAGAGGCTCTGTGCAGAAGACTTCCTTGCAAACAAGGTGATTTCAGATTGGGGAAATACTTGCTGCAGAAGGGAAGAGGTGGGCCACTGACCAGGAAAATGTTTTGATCTTGACTGTGCATTGTCTCACTGGGATGGGGCAGAGGGAGAAGACATCATTCACACCAGACCATGCCATGAGTGCCCCAAAATTTTTATTTATTTATTTATTTATTTAGAATATTTTTCCCCCACCTTTCTCTTTGGAAAAGGACCCAAGGTGGCTTACAATACTAAGGAACAATATATAGCCCAGAACATATAAGACATATTCAAGTTAAGAACAGGGGATTAGTAGAAGCATCTTAGAACATTAAAATGTAACATTAAAACTACAAAGATCATGCAAAAAGAAGAAAATCCATTATGAGGGATGGAAACTGACATGGAAAACACAGGTGTTCTTATGAAACCAGAAGAGGCATCTTACAGCATTCAAAGGTAATGGTAAAGCTACAAAGAACATGTGAAAAAAAACGTAAGCTATATGCCAGTGTGACCACACTTTGTCTTACTCCCATGCTAAACAAATCACAAAGAGAACACATTCTTTCGCACACAATGGAGAATAGAGATGGGCACGAAATGAGCGATTTTTCGTTTTCGTTTTCATTTCATTACGCAACGAAAATGAAACGAATTTTTTTAAAAAACAAAACGAAAACGAAAATGAAACGACCAAATTTGCCGTGTTTTTCATTTTCGTTGCAGCAGATGCATTGAACTAAAAAGAATGCTAACGAAACAGCAATTTTTCATTTTTGTTTTTGTTTTTTCGTTTCGTTACCTAATGAAATTTTTTGCAAAAAATGTCACGAAAACGAAAATGAACCGAAACGGACCCCTAAACGACCAAACAACAAACAAAACACCATTTTTTTGAGTCGTGCCCATCTCTAATGGAGAATCTTGGGATTTGTAGTCCAACAGATCAAATTTCTCATACATGGCTAAAAACAGTTTTATCACAGCACCCCAAACTAGCTAAATAACAGACAAATGATTCAATTTTTGAGGGGGGCTATTTAATTCAAGTTATGGAGATGGCCCTCCATACACTGGAGGCTGCAAACACGTTGGACTATTGGCCCTGTGTGGTAAGGCTGATAACAGCAGAGGTCCAGAACATCTCCAAATGCAAAGGTTCTCCATCTTTTCTGTAGGAGTTTTGCACCACACTAAATCCTTTTGGATAGCCATATTTGAAATCATGATTTGTGTTGCATCCAAAAAGAATGATTCTAATAAATAAATAAATAAATCTCACATTGACTTTCTTAGTTCCTCTTTTCATTTCTGTGGGTTTCTTTCCTTCTCATTTTAATAGTGTTTTTTTAAATAATCATTAACAAGACTTCAAAGGGCTGATAAAGCTAAGCAATGTTTCTTATTAGTATCACATTACCCCCGTGGGATTTTAATATCCATAGTTAAAACCATTGGGAAAAAAGCGGAACAAATCCCCACCCCCACCCCATTCATTCAAATATTAAAATGGCGCGTGAATTAGGTGGCAATTTTTTGAAAATTAAAGTAAATGGTACTTGGTTGATCTTGCACATTTTCCTCCAGCAATTAGATGCTCCCTGATAAATCTTTGAGGTTCAGCACTGTTCCATTTTGGATGTAACAGCAGCCAATTGCCTTCGTCAACAGAAATAAAACACTAAATGGCCTTTTCAGCATTTTGCAATCCTCAAGCATTCAGGTGTTGTTCTCGATCGCCTTCTCTAGGGTTGTCCTGGGACTGGGCGGGATGCCCCAGGATGCCCAGCCTAACTCTTCTTTTAGGAGGACACAGTACGAAACTGACTTCCAAACTGGTTCACTGAGGGCATTTATACACGACCCCTAAACTCCGGGGCAAATGGCTCCCAGCTCCGGAGCTTAAAAATGTTTACTCACCAGCTCCGGAGTTTACAGGAAATTAAGTGCGACAACGCCCACTTTAGCGTGTCCCAGCGCACCTTTCAAGTACCTGCTCTTATAACATGAAGAAGAACTTCCAGGGTAGTTATAAACAAAAGAGGGGAAAGGGGACATCCTTGCCTAGTACCTTTGTGTATATTGACTTTGTCTGTAAGGTGACCGTTGACTACAATCCTGGTATTTTGAGTAGAATAGATTTGTTCAATAGCTCGCAACATTCTATGGCCACACTGGAGATAATCTAATTGAGTTTTGAGTAAAGACCAGGATACATTATCGAAGGCTTTCTCAGCATCGATGAATGCGAAAGCTACTTGCTTCTCGGGGTGAGATTCGTAATATTCCAACACATTGAGAAAAGTTCTAATATTGGATTGGAGATTCCTTTTCGGAAGGAAGCCAGTCTGGTCGCGTGATATCAGAGAAGGTAAAATCATCCGCCATCTATTAGCCAGAATGGTTGCAAAAATTTTGTAATCCACATTTAGGAGGGCAATTGGCCTGTAATTCTGTATCAAATCTTTGGATTTCCCTTCTTTGGGAATCAGTGTCGTATGTGATGATTTCCAAGAATCTGGTATATCTTCGCCTTCAAATATAGATGTAAAGAGATTTTTCATATTTCCAGAGATTGTCTCCGAAAATTTTTGGTAAAATATGGCTGGTATTTGGTCAGGTCCAGGTGCTTTATACAACTTTTGATGATTAATAGCCTCTGTTATTTCCATCATTGTGATAGGAGCATTCGTCTGAGCTCTCTGTTCTTCAGTAAGTTTTGGAAAGTTGGCTTGTTTAAGATATTGGAAGATAGCATCTTTGTCAATCATCTCCGGCTTGAATAATCTTTGGTAATATTCCTCTATGATTTTTTTGGATTAGTAATTGCTCTGTCTGATTTTCCCCAGTTTTGTCTTTAAGTGAATATATAGATTTTTGTGATTGTACCTTTTTTAACCTATACGCTCACCATCTACCTGGTTTGTTTGCATTTTCCACAAAATTCAGTTTGGCCAGCTTAATTTTGTGAGCTATATCTGCGGTCAGGATCAGGTTGAGTTCATGTCTACAAGAGGCCAGGTCTTTGTTCAGCTTGTCATTACGGGGGTCTTGTGTTAAGTCCATTTCAAGCTTTTTCATCATATTAAGGATTGATTCATATTTCTTTTTCCTCTCTTTATTCCGTTTTGCCATATGTTGGATAACAAATCCTCTGAAATATGGTTTAAAGGCATCCCATACCGTTTTGAGTGGTGTACCCTTATTTAGATTAGTTTCAAAATACAAGTTCAGATCTCTAGCAGCCTCTGAAATGAATTCTTTATCGGTCCAAAGTGTTGAGTTAATTTTCCAGTGCCTGGGCATACCTGAAGATTTCAATGTCCATAAAATAGCATTGTGGTCAGATAACATTCGGGGTAAGGTTTCTATATCTCTTGTATTTAGTAGAAGATCAGATGTGGCCCAACACATATCTATACGGGAGAAGGAAGCATGTTGTCTTGAGTAAAAGGTGTAACCATCTTTTAGTGGATTTTTCCTTCTCCAGATGTCATGAAGTTCTAAAATATCGGACATGTCCAAGAACGATTTGGGCAGTGTGGAAGATGAAGTCTTGAATTTTTTTCCCTTTTGGTGTTTTCCTGTCTACTGAGGGAATATGTACAGCATTAAAATCTCCCAATATTATAAGTTGATGATTCCCATATTGCAACAGTTTCTGAGTCAGTTGTTCAAAAAGGGTTTGTCTTCCGTGTTTATCGTTGGGGCGTATATACCAGCGATAGTTGTTTCTTTAGATTGAATTTTAACTTGGACAAGAATCCATCTGCCTGATTCATCCTTTTCCAGAAGAGTTGGAGAAAGCTCTGGTTTGATATACAGTGCCACCCCATTTTGCTTCTTTTCTTTGTTTGATGTGGAAAATAGCTTTCCCAATTTATTTTGTATTAAATAATGTTCATGTTTTCTCAATATGTGGGTTTCCTGTAGGCAGATGATTGAACATTGTTGTTTTTGGAGGAAATTGAAAGTTTTCCGGCGTTTCTGCGGAGTGTTCAAACCATTGATATTCCATGTTAGAATTTTTTGAGCCATCTTACTACTTCCAGCGATATTTCTTCTTCCCTGATTTTGGCCTGAGATAGTGCTTCGGCCTGGCGCCTCCCACTGCGCCACAAGAATCTTGGTCATGCTTTGAAGTCTCTTGTTTCGAAGTCTGATTGTCACGGTTGTCTTCTTTGGTAGTGGTTTGAGTTCGGTCGTGTCCTCACCTTCAGTGGAGGATGATGAGGAAGAAGAGGGGAGTAACCCAACTTCCTTGCATTTTTTTCAACGAAAGCTCTAGCTTTCTGATGGGATTCAATTTTCTGTAGTTTACCTTCCCATTGGAAGGACAAACCTTGGGGGTAGAGCCACTTATATCTTATGTCATGCTTGAGCAAAAGTTTGGTAAGAAATGTATATTCTTTCCGCAGTTGACGAACCTCCCAAGGGACATCTTTTAGTATTGTCACTTTGGATTTATTGATTTCCACCTCCTTATCCTGAGTAGCCTTAAGGATGCAATCACGAGTGTATCTTCTAACCAATTTGACTATTACCTCAGGGGGGAGTTTGTTTCTTCTGGTATAAGCCGTTGGTTGACGGTAGATCAAGTCTACCTCACGAAGAAAATCTTCAACAGGTGCCTCTAGTAGGGTGGCCAAGCTGTTTCCAACTGTGGTGTAGAGGTTTTCATCTTTGTCCACAGTAAGGTTTTGAATTCTTAGAATTTTGGAAGAGGCTTCAATTTCCTGTGTAAGTACCAGTCTACTTGTTGATTCCATTGTGGCTTCAATTTCTCCAAGACGAAAGTCAGTGACATTCATGTTCTCTTCCAACGCTTGTAAACGACCACCAAAAGTTTCTAGTTTGGCATCCACATTTGAGAAACCCTCTATCATTTCTGCTCTTAAGTTGGAAAACCCAGTGCTTTGGTCTGAAATCATTTTAACTTGAGTGAGATTTAATTGATTAAGCGCATCTAGGATCTGACTAGATTGGCTTAATTGACTTGATTGCTGGGTCATAGCTGCTGGGTGGGCCAAAGGGACAAAGACAGATTTCTTTTGTATAATTGGGGTTTTACTCATGCTGAAGGGGTTAATCTTATTCTAGTTGGTTTGCTGCTTTCAAGAAATATATGTGGAGTCGCAAACATGGAAAAATCCAGTAGATGGCGTGCTATACCCACTTTTGCCAACAGAGTCCGAGGAATATAGTGGATGGTGAAATCGGGAGCTTTAGAGTTAAATCTGCCGTTAGATGAATATGAAAGTGAAAGCCATAGTTGCAGTCCTCCGAGAGGCAGATGGTAACAGATAAAACAGGAAAGATGATTGAATAGAGGCAAATTCTTTAGGTAAGTTGCTTGATTAATATATTTGAAGGGGCTTTCGGATAGAAAAAAGCCACTCACGATTTCTGGAGGAATAGAGGCAGCTCGAACTCCGTCGGGACCTCCCAAGGTCTCAGCCGCACAGGAATAGCACCAGGGGTTTCAAACCTCTCCCGATGGAGAAGGAACCACGCCTGGGTGCCCCGGATCGGTTCTGGGATGGATTCTGCTCCCAGCGGGTCGTCTTGAATGGAATATAACCCTCTTGGGACCTGGGGTACATTGACGTTAGCTGGGACTGCTTCAGCTAGCGTCTCTGCTGATCGCGGCCATCTTGTTCCTCCCCTGCTCTTCCGTCCTGAAAATTCCTTGATGCGGTGTAAAGATAGTGAGTGCAGGGCTCTCCTCGCTTCTGTTTGTTGTTTTTTTGGCTCCCGCCCCTTTAAGAGCTACTTTACAGACACAGGAATCTTGCCGGCAAGAGCAAGAGCCAGAACAGAGGTGAGGCACGATCTTTTCTTCCTTTTTTTTCTCCCTCCTCTCATGCAGCCAGCAGCCAGGAAGTGCGGAGGGGTGGGGAAGCAGGAAGAGCAACAAGCCCCTAAGATCTCTGGTCCGAATTTAAGTGGCCAGTGGATCTTAGGGGTTGTGTAAAAGCGCCCAAAGCCAGTCAAGATGGGAACAGTACCAGCAAATTTCATTTGGCCATTTTTTTAAAAAGTGAACCAACCTAAACCTTACATCCACAGTAGTATGCGGATTGGAATGGTTATTCTTTGGATTTTGAGATGGGGCAAGAGTTAACCACTCAAAAATTGAGAGCAAGAAGACATACATTAGAGAAAATGCACACCCACACAAATGAGGAGCCAGACATGACTGCTGGAGAAGGCAGAGGGGAGGGAAGCAGGTGCTGTCGGTGAGGGGGGGAATTATGCTGGGGAGGTTGGGAGGGGAGGGTGTGGCACCCATGGAACACCTGTGCAGGTGCCTTGTCACGCCAAATAAGGTTGAATCACTGAATTATGATTAATGGCCATATCTAATATGTGTCTGTCTGTCTGTCTGTCATGTTTTGACTGGAGTAACTTCCCTGATTGGTGTAGGAACTGGCAAATCACTCTAGTATTCCTGCCAAGAAAACTCCATGGACATGGGGTCACGAAGAGTCGGTCACGACTGTAACGACACAACACACACACACCTTCCCTGATAATAGACATAGTATATCTTCACTTTAGCAAAGCTTTTGACAAAATGCCCCATGATATCCTCGTTAGCAAGCTCACTACAGGAGGTGTGGGATGGATGGAAAGAGCACATTCCTGTCCACAACCTTAGCAGACCCTTTGTAGAAAAATCTACCCACACCAACAAGTATGAGCCTGGACAGGCCATTTGCTGGCTTCCACTTCTTTAAACATTCAGGACTGGCTACCCTAGGGTTGGTGGGAGTTGTAGACTGAAGGTATATCGAGGGACAAAGTTGTCCACTTGTGGCACACAAACATGCATTGGAGCAAGCCATTTCCTGACTTGAATGGGGTGGGGCACCCTCACCTGAAATGTTGGGATGAGGCATCCCTCTGTCTAGTCCAGTGATGGTGCACCTTTTAGAGACCGAGTGCCCAAATTGCGATTCAAAATGCACTAATTTTTTGCAAAGTGCCAATACAGCCATTTAACCTGGACACAGGTGGCTGTGAAGGGGAGATGTCAGCTGCCCACAGAAAGGGCTCCGAATACCACCTTTGGCACGTGTGGCGTAGGTTTGCCAACACCGGTCTAGTCCATGAGCCAATCCTGTGTGGAGTAAGTGCCATCCAGCTCAGTTAGTTCAGGTTCTGCGCAGACATGCATGTGGGTAAGTGTTTACCTGAGATTAAATGACATTCATTTCAGCATCTGTGTTGACCTGTATATGGATTAGAGATAGGGACGAATTAAAAATGAATCAACATTATCCACAAGTTCTGAAGACCCCCATGAATATAAAGGGGTGAATTTCCCTCCCCCCGACACACACACCTTTAATTCATCCTTTCGTTCCCCTTTACCTCTTCACTGATACCCAGGTGGAGCAACGGTCTCTCCAGCGGCATAGGCAGGGACAATCAGAAGCCGAAGCTAGGCATTCACTGTGCAATCAGCATACTGGTTGCATAGATAGTGCCTTGGCTGGGATAAGGAACCCCTTCCAGGAGCCCCAAGAAACATGGCTGGGCTTCTGAAAGGGGTCTTTCCCTTTGCAACCCCCCCCCAAACCCTGGCTGGACTTTGCAAAGGAATTTTCACACACACCCCTTTTCACCCAAGGGGATGCCTCCTCCTTGCAAGCCCCACCAGTCAGGTGTGAGGTAGGCCATTGTGCAAAGGGAGCCAGCTGAACCCGCAGAGGATGACAGCACCATCCAGGACACTGATGGCTGCTACAACATTGCCCCCCCCAGGTCAGAATAATAGGCGAGACAGAAAGCTGGGTTGCCGCTGCGGGCCACACTTTATTCAAATTTAACTACATTTAATAATCTAAGCGGTGGCTGCGATCATGCGGGGAACCCTTGGCCCTGGGGTGCCTAGCTTGACCCCGCCCAAGAGCATTATCGGATATGGGCAAGCCCCCCGGTCCCCGGGGGTTCCGTTCAAGTGCGGCTCCCCCCCCCCCAGGCTGACCAAGCTAACTTTCCCAACAGGAGCAGGGTGCCGTAATCTGGTGGCCCCTGCTCTGCTTGGGCTTGAAATGCCCCTTCGCTCCAGGCGCTGTGATCTCAGGGTCGGCAGCGCCTGGGGGTCAGAGGCCTGTTGGCCAGCATTTGGGTAAGAAGAGGCCGAGCGGGGCTGGGGGCTGGGTATAAGAAGGGGGGCGCCAGGCCCAGGCCCCTCCCCGTCTCACGATGCCACGTTGGTCTCACCCATCCTCCGGGGGTGGGCAATGCAGCCCCGGGCCGGACAAGCCATTGCCGGGGTGACCTATAGTAGCGAGGCAAGGGGGTGCTTTGGAGATGTCGACTTTTTATTATTATTTTTATGTTTGAGGCAGCCACCAGCTAAAAAACACTCACGAAACCAACACATCAATTAGTTGGCCCATCAGTTCATGGCTGGGCAATTTGTGATTCGTCAGCCTTGATGAACGATGGTGAACCGCCATGGTGGCTGGTTCATCGTCATCTCTAATACAGACCCGTTCTCAATATTTTCCTGGCTAGATTCAAGATTGCCAGATTGTTTCCTCCGAGCTCACGAATCCACGTGTAGCAATAAATACCAATCCTGCCACCTTGTATGGTCTCACCCCTTCCTCTTCATAAACTCGCATGCCCAAGGATTAAGGATTAATTTCTTGGGCATGTTAAAGACACAGCTTGTCTTAAAGGGATATAGAATATACACATATACGCATGCACACACGTTTGGTTGGTGTATTTCCATTTCCAGCTTCCAAGGACACGATGCATGCAGGAGATAGATGGGAAAACTTTTAAATAATGAATGCAAAGAAAAATGTCTCTGTCTTTTCCCCTCCCTGGCATGAAGCAATACTTTTAATGCAGCACTATCGAGAACAAAGTCTGCATCCTGGTGTACACAGACGCTGGTTAGCTTGGGAAAGTAATGAGAATACTAAATGATTACTAATAACACTTAATCAAGATGCCGGTAAGCCTTTTTTATATTAATGCTCTCCTTTTGAGGATAGACTGAGTCTCATTTTATTAAAGAAAGAAGGAAAGTAACTCAGGAGTAACTCTTTAATCTTCAGCTGGAAAATGCAATTTTGAAAACCATTATCTTAGGAATACAGTAATCAAACCAAGTGATCACAGATGTTAAGCTTACTTTGAATATTATTTAAAATACTTTCTGGATGAAAACAAAAATTGACAGGGCCAAGTCAACATTTGCTGGGTTGTTGCTTTGTTGAATCTCTTGCACATATTAACAAGAAAGGTCTATGCAAATGTGTTTTTGTGCTGGTGTGATTCTTTCTGAGACTATCAAAGACTGTAAAGTCACAATGTAGTTCATAAATATTTTCATTTCCTATTTCTTCCAGCTGAGATTGTTAGGATTATACCACAATTATTATTACTTTTGTTTTAATAATTGCATTATTCTGGGATCAAAACCATTGCCCCCCCCACACTGTAACTTCACTCTCAAATAATGGAGGGAAGAAGAATGAAATGGAATTTGGACTATTTCTCTTTCTGAGTTTTTATTTAGAGCTTAAAAAAACCCCCTTTTTTGTATGGACTAAACCCCAGGCAGACCCAGGAAAATCTCCAAAAAATAACTTCCATATTTTCCTGTGTATATGGCACTATTTCTTTTCAAAATGTCTGTGAAGATTTTCAGTCATCCAGGTGAGTTTATCTGGAAGTTGAGTCATGGCAACTGGACTTCTTTTCTTGAGAAATTGAAATGTTTCGCTGCTCAGTCTGAGGAAAGCTAGTTGTGAGTCCCCTGGGGTGGGATGGGGTGGGGTGGGTTTTTTCAGGCCCAATCTATCTGCCACTTATTAGGCTGTGATTTCAACAATACCCAGACAAATCAAAAATACTTCATTCCTCCACCAACAAGGCCATAGCTAACGACTCATATCTTAGAGGTTTCAGCACCTTAGGCCATTGTTCACCTAAAGGCCTATTGAGACAATTGTCTACCTAATGAGCCTATTCAGGCCATTGTTCATCTTATGAGCCTATTTCCGACCAGAATGACATGAAGTGAAAGTGAACTATAAAATGGAGGACTCACAACTAGTTTTCCGCAGAACAGGCAGGCTGCACCCAGATCGAGCTCTGGACCAGTGACCGGCACCAGAAGACAGAAGGGCCCCCAGAGGGTTCTTCCCAGGGGATCCAGTCCATGCAGAGAATTACAGCAGCGGACCAGAGTGGGTCCCAGCCAAGGTAATTCGCATTACGAGGCCCATTTCTTATGAGGTCTTAACAGACGAGGGACTCCACTGGTGGCACCACATAGACCAGCTGCGTCACCCTGAGATTGGTTTGGCCCCCATGCTATAAATCTTTGAAAAACAACTTAAACCCTGGCTGTATAGACATGCTTTCCCTGACTATTGTGTATCATCTTGTTCAATTTGCTGATCCGGTTTTTATATTTTAATCAGCCTCTATTGGTTAGTATTATATTTGATGTATTATTCTTGGCTTGTTTTTGATTTAATTATGTTTGATTGATTAAATTTTTATATATGTCTACATTGTATATTGTTTAATTGTATTGTTTTGTATTGCCTATGTTCCAACTTTTGTAAGCCGCCCAGAGTGACCCTTGGTCAGAAGGTGTGGAATAAAAATTGATTGACTGACTGACTGACTGAAAGAAAGAAATAATGAAAGTGGTAGGGGATCACCATAGATCCAGAGGCATTGCTAGGGTTTGGAGCACCTGGGGACAAAGTCAGTTTTTGCGCCCCCTCCTGCCTCCCCAACTGCACCTCACCCACTGAGCAAGGGGTGTCCGATCCTGGGGGAACAGCGGGGAGGCGGAGAAGGGTCCCCTTTTCTCACGCCCTCTTTGGCGGTCTCCCGGACAAGGCTGTCCTGTGCAAACCACACAGCATCCAGATTGCGCCAAGCAGGCCACTTTTTTCCAAGCATCACCTTCGTAGCTTGCGTCCCCCTCCTCCTCCCCACTAAGGCTTGGCGATCGTTAGCTTGGGAAAAGGAGGAGAGGGAAGCAGGCAATGGGTTCTTTTTCCCAAGCAGCACCTCCGTCGCATGCTTCCCTCTCCTCCTTTCCTCAGGCTAATGATCGCCAAGCCTTAGTGGGGGGGGGAGGTGGGGGAGCAATTGACAGAGGTTCTGCTTGGGAAAAAATTACCTGCTTCCCCCTCCTCCTTTCCCCTGACTAAGGATCGACAAGCCTTAATGGGGCGAAAGGAGGACTGCTGGTGGGATGGCGCATGGCTTCCTCCTCCTGCTCCCCCTCGAGGTGCTGCGGACCCCAGGGCAAATGCACTCTTCCGTCCCTCCCTAGTTATGCCAGTGCAATATAGTTCACTAGCAGATCACAGGCCTTGTATGCAAATTTCCTGGGTTACATCCCTCGCATCACTGTATTCGAGAATCTGGGAGCAGGTGCTTGAAAATCTACTGAGAACCTCAACTGTTAATGCCGGTCAGAATTAGTAATATAAAGCCAGTTAGACATATATTGTATACTGCTGTAATACATCTTTGTAGAGCCACATATGGGTTTTCTTGTTGTTTTTGTTTCTCTGTGTAAGCACACCCAAAAAAATGTTTTCAAAATTGACTGGGAGCAGCAACAGTGCCAGGCATGTGTGAGAAATTAACTAAAACACTATCATTGCAGGTAACAAAGACCTGGTATAAAATAATAGTGAACTGCCATCTGCTGGTAAGAAAATGTAATGATGTGGACAATAATTATGCCATCCCCATATATTCTGAGAGTCGTGTTACCTGACAGGGTATACTTTATAATGACTGCATGCAGGTATGGCCTATGTAATAAGGGAGAGACTAGGGTCCAGTTCTCTGCCTCATGCCAATGCCTAAGGCTCTCTCTCAGAATAATGGGAGGAAATTGTGAGAAACTGAGCCGAAGCCGAAGCAGAAACACTTGTATATTTTGCCTACATTTGCTTCAATATGGGCTTTATTTCTTTTGCCAGAAGCTAAGTGAGGGTTGTAGTGACCAAGGTCATCCTACGATTGGGGATAATGAAGTAGCCACCTTAGATGGCAGACTTGAGATGTCATAAAAGGACAACAGATTCTTAGTTGCTTAATTTGTTAACACTGTGTTTTTACTGCTCAAAAAGAAGACAAGCAGCTGTGAGTCTTTCCTCCTCAGCTTTCTACTGACTTGGCTTATAGGGAAGCAAGAGATGCTTTACACCAACCCATTTGGGGTGCCTCAGCCCTGTTCCAAGGGTCCACCATTCCTAAACTTTGCCAAACCAACTGAGGGGGTGGGGTTGAATCCAAGAACATCCAGGGGGGCACAGCTTCCTCTTCGCCCTCCCCTAGTCTAGAGATGGGGAGAAGCTGCAGTCAAAGTGCCTTGCCATTGACACGGCCCAAAAGGTTTCCAGTGGGAAGCTTTTGTACGCTGTTTATGTATCAAGTCTCTCATTTCTGAACCTTGCTGCTGGCGGTGAAGGTAACCCAACAGGAGTGATTTTGTTGGAAACAAAACATTTCTTTCTCAAAAAGTTTACATTCCCCACCTATTGCACTACTACGTTTTATTTTGTCTTAACGTGTTCATACTTTGTTGCTAATGTTTAACCTGGGTTGTTTAATTTCCTTTCCCTTTTCCCTTTTAGTTTATCAGTTCTATTATGTCGTTATTTATCCCTGTTATGTATGTATTGTTATTGTAAACTGCTCAGAGTGGCCCAGTTGCCAGATGGGCAGTCTGGAAACCGAATAAATAAATTCCCCTACCTGTGGCCCAAAATGGATCCCCTAAAATGAAAGGGATTCTAAGGAAGCCTCAGAGCTTTTGTGTGGGGGGGGGGGTCAGAAATGATTTTACTTCCCAAGTTATCTCTGCACTTCATGACATCATCAGCCTTATGTGGTCTAGCTGAACCAACAGGATTCCAGCCAGTGTGTAGTAAGAATGCCATGTGGGTATTAGTCCCTTTGAAGACTAGACTGTAACATTTCCAGTATTGGCAATCCAAATGTTCTTGGATTGCAGTTCCCATAAGCCTTCGATACCAGCTGTGCTGTCTGGGGTTTCTTGGAGTTGCAGTCCAATAACAGATTTCCCCCCCTCCTCCCCACCAAAAGGTTTCTGGAAATTGTACATCTCTAGTGAAGATGGAATGAAATAAGTGAACTGAGAAAGGACAACCTAATGGAGATGGCAAAGGAGATACCAAAGGTCTCCACACATATTTTCTGTTTGCCACACAACAGTGTTTTTTGACAATTGTACATCTCAAATAGCAGCTATTATCTATTTTTTGTTTTAAATCCTTCAAAAAGATTGTCAGCTGGGTCAAGGAAACAATCTTTTATAAATTTCCCTTCAGTGAAAGGTTTGCATTTCTTTGCAATCAGGTTGCTGACCTTGAAGGATGCTATGGTTGTATTGATTGAATGTGACCTTGGCTTTACCATCAACTGTTGCTGAGTTGCTAATTTCGATTAAAGTACTCTGAGCTTCAGTTTACAAATTTCACTTTTGGGTGGAAAATAAGCATTATTATGCAGAGCCTTATAATGACATTCCAGATTACCCTCTTTGGGCAAGGATACTGGGGTGTTACAAATTACCCAACAACACTTGTATTTCACCATGATGAAGAAGTAGTCTATTTCCCATTCATCATGAAAGTGGTAGGTTTTGCTCTTCTTTGGAACACTCATTTTTGTTTTACAGGGGTCTGGATGTAAGAAGGCCAAATCTCCTAAGTTAGCGTAAATTCTGACTGAATCTGTCCTCACTGGCAAAACCTGATCAGTTCTAAAAGTAGAAATAAGAATTCATCATATTGGCACCAATCTTCAAATACCACCAAATAATTGCCAAAAGAAACCTCAAAACACCTGTCCAGCAAACCAGATAAAATCAAATACCACCACACAGTGTAGAATCAACGGAGAAGCAAGGCAAAATAAAATTGCAGTGTAGGATTAATGCAAAGACTTGCAAAATAAAACTGCAGAGGCAAGTAAAAGTCACAGAAGTTTGAACCAATTCAAAGGCAAGGCATAGGCAAGTTAGAACAAAATTGGAAAAGCCTGCCAAAATCGCCAACTTTTGGCACTTTGTGGTGTCTGCTCAAAAACGTTCCATGAAAGTGAAATATAAAGTGACCAACAACCAGCACACAACACAACTAATATGGCAAGTGTATTCAGGTAAAGCCCAGGGGAATGGATATCACCTAGTACAGTGGTGGTGAACCTTCGACACTCCAGATGTTTTGGACCACAACTCCCACAGTCCTTTGTCATTGGCAATATAGGCTTGGAATTCTGGGAGTTGTAGTCCAAAACATCTGGAGTGCCGAAGGATCACCACCACTGACCTAGTATATAACAAACTTCTAAAGGGTGTTGGGGTGAGGGCAGGAATTGGTGATTCTGAGAGGCAGGACATCAAGCATGATGCTGGACCTGTGACATCTTGTCGTGGAGCAAGGAGGGCGCCCCCCTAGGGCATGCACAAACTATTGGCATGAAAACAAGTGCCCCCAATACACCTGTAGGCAAGATTCCTGCAGGCAGGGGGAAAAGACAGGCAAAGAATCAGCGGTGGCAACAAGCCGTTGGCAAACAATCTACCAGCAAAAGCTCTCTCCTAGCGACAGGTCAAGCTGCTGGAGAGATGGAGCCAAGTGGGGCTGGCGATCGACCTCTGACCCCTCCGCGATCTACAGGTAGATCATGAGATATCACCATCTACCTGTTGGACATGCCGGAAATAATGTATTATTTTTTGTGTCTAGATTGCTGTTTATTCATAATATTTTGAACATCGTTCCTTTTTTTGAAAAAACTATGTGTATGTTGGATTTAAGTAATTTCTGGTTTCTGGTTATGCAGAAGTGATCAAAATCTTATTTTCACACAGATAAGTGGTAGCAAATGGTAGAAGTGTCTGCAATGCTGCCTTTCCCAGTTATGGAACTGGTTCTAACCAAACCCAGCATAATTATTCTAAGTTCAGTTTTTCAAATTCCAAATGAACACCTGCATAGGTCCATAATTCGATAAGATGGTCTTCTAAGAAATTACTATCATCTGTAGAATTAAGGTCAAAAAGAAATGGATCCAGTATCGACCTCTGGTCTTTGCCCGCATCTCCCATGGAAAAATATTTTATTTATTTATTTATTTATTTATTTTTACAACTTATATGCTGACCACTACCCAAAATATCCATAGAAAGATGTGCTCAATTGTTTCAAATGTAAGACAAGTTCAGGTAAAATGGTGATTTTTCTCATTTTGGAGGACAAATTCATCAAGCAAAGGAAACTTAGCAAAATTACTATTTTCAACTAGTGTAGATTTTTTTAGTTTTTCAATACAAGCAGATATTTTTTCAGTAGATGTTATTGTGTTCTTATCAGATCCTTGGATTGATATATTTAATTCAATGAGGTGACTAGGCCAATCAAAGTATTGCATCTCTCATTTCAAAGTCATTAACTAAATTACAATTTTGCTTAGGAAGAAACTGAATAATTTCCTTTTTCATTTGAAAACCCCTGCTAAGCATATGTCACTTTGAGAGCTGCCTTATGTCAGTGTGATAAAGAAGCTCAGTTTGGTCACCACCAATTTCTTCTAAACAGCCACACAAGAATAGATGATTGAGTGTCTGTCCTCAGCTACAATTTACTATGTTTACTGCAGTAGCAGAGTGTTTTAATTCCTTAAAAATACAGAATGTGCAAGTTGAGGTTATTACATCCATTGTCCCCCTCCCACCCTGAAAAAAAGTATTTAATGTGATTGAAAACATCAGTTCCTTTTGCTGTCAACTCCAGTGGCTCACAAAATAAAAATTCTCCAATTTTTTCCTGTATTGCACAAATTCTAATAGTCAACATCATTTGACTCAACCGTTGAATGCTCCCTTTCAGAGGACTGGTCTGATATCTTGTAGTACTTGCAGTAAACTATCCTGACTGACATCTTGAATGTGTGAATGAATCATATTGTTTGGTAGTGAAACCTGTTGAATTTTCTTATGTGCTTCAGAACCTAATAATTTTTTTTGCAATTTCCAATGCACATTGCTTTACAAATTCCTCAGCTATTGTATGAAGTTTTCTCCCCAACACAGAGGTAAGCCGCTTGATAAGAAGCTTCTAATAAAGGCTTCTTAACTGCTGCAAAGCCAAATCTTGTGATAGTACCATTGGCATCAAATTGTGCTTTCTTAGACGGTTACTTCACACCCCTCTCATCATGGTTCGCGGTCCCGCTTGGGACTGGTACGAAAAAAATGTTACTGCATGTCCATTGCGTGATAACAGGAGTTCGTCCCAACCATGCACGCTGAACTGGGATTTAAGTGTGATGAGCCATACCTCTCCCTGACTTCGTGAATTCTCTTGTCTCGGTTCTTATTTCAAGAGGAGAGCCCGTGAAGTAAGGCTCGTCACGCAACGTGCACATTCTCCATCTAGTGGCAAGAGTGTGAAGTTGCATTCTCTAGTATAATCCTAATGGTGTAAATAATGCATCACAGAGAGGGAAGAAGGCACAAAACCTTAAACTTTGCTGCTTAATGCATGAAAGGCAAAGTTACGGAGAATCGAAATATTGAAAAATGGAAGGTTGGACAAAAAAAAAAGGGAAACCAAGGCAGGGAAGTACAGATGTTGTCACGAAACAAGGACGTAAAGTAACAGTTGTCACGATACCATCAATCACTCCCATGGGTAAATGGAAACAGGGACAGAACCGGGACAAGACCACGTGACCGCGAACGATGTTATCACGAAACAAACGTAATCTTGGAACGAGGAAGGACATGAAGTAACCGTCTTAGACTTCGAGATGTTCAGTGTATGTCTTGCAGCTTCACCTCCATGCTCATTGTTGAAATATTCTAATGACTTCAACAGTTTGAGATTGGAATTTGACAATATATTGCAACATAAAATGCATTGTAGTTCTTGGGTAGTGTCCTTCTTGTTGTAAAAGTGAATCTGTAAGCAACATAATCGTCTTTCCATTGGGATTTTTTCGACTATTTTTTACAAATAAAGTAATAGTCACACATTATTTTAACTGCACATTTTAAGTACTTTATAAAATAATGTGTAAAAAAACCTTATAATTCTTATTGAAAACAAAGAACACTCGCATTTGTTTGTGTATAAAGAAGTGTATGTTCCAAGCACTTTCTCATGGGGTGAGTGTATATGCAGTGACAAAAGTAGAGTGGGAAGGAGTCAGGATCATATTAGCATAGAATTTGGTTATAACATTTGCCAGTACTTACATACATCAGCCATGAGGCCCTTGAGGTCTCTTCCAACTCTATGATTCTATGATTCTAAGTCAAACTGATATAGAGAGCGGTTTAATTTTCATATTATAAATCTAGAAGTTTAAAAATACAATACCCCTCGCACCACTAAAAGTGCTGTTAAAAACTGCTGGTTCATAGGTCTGGCAGTATAGATTTCTGCTTTCTT
Organism: Phrynocephalus forsythii; assembly: GCA_029282475.1. NCBI lineage: Eukaryota > Metazoa > Chordata > Lepidosauria > Squamata > Agamidae > Phrynocephalus > Phrynocephalus forsythii. Next base: position 32,949,274 of record JAPFRF010000005.1, read on the forward strand.
CTTCTTCTGAAAAGCCTTATATTTCCAAAGCAAACTTGAGATACCATAAAGGTCATGGGTGGAAATGGCTCCATTTCATATCGTCTTGATATCTAAATTCTTCTAATCTTCTGTCTTGGCTTTCCACTTAGTGTTACTATTTTACTGGGAGTATTTTTAATAAGCATAGAGCCCAAACACCCCTATTTTTAGAACAAGGTAAGTGGCTTTCTTCTTTTAAGTGCCTCACCCTTTTATTATTTCATTTCATTTCGTTCCATTCCATTCCATTCTACTGTATTTTATTTTCAATCCTATTGTAGCAACTTCAAAGCACTTTCAAAGGAAAGGGGCAAGAAAAATAGGTCAGCTCTTGATTTGAAATGTGAGATGAGCATGTATTTGTAGTGTTCCCCAGGTTTGTTTCCTTACAGCAAGGTTGGCAGGTATGAGAGGAAGTTAAAGATTTATTTTTGGTACTACTTACTAGATGTCATGCTTGCTCTTCTGAGACAGTTGCTTTTATCTTCCACAGTACCTGTTCTAGTAGCGATGAAAAGGTGATTTTCATTCCGTTTTAAGCAGCGTAGCACATACTGTTTGCATGCCATTAAAGGTAGGGGGCAGGGATGGTGGGAAGCCTGCTGGCAAAAACATTTGGTATTGTTTAAAATATAAACATATTTATAGCTGCTTTGCTGGCTGAAGAGGAGTGGTGAAGGAATCCTATATAACAATCGTGAGCTCCTTTTCTCAATGCTGACATTCATGAGAGGGAAGAATCAAGCAATTTGTTGGTAATTGAATTGAGAAAATAATTTCTTTGATTCCCTGCAGCTTTGTCCGCTGAAGGGAATAGCAGTTTATTCTTTATTTCTTCTCTGGCAGTTTGAGGATTTTTTTCTGATATTGGATAAAGGGGGAGGTTCGACTGGGAGTGGGAGGTGTGGATTTATTTTAAATATATATGATATACTACCATTTATTTTCTATTTTCCCAACTTCAATTTGCTTGCACACACACACACATTTGGGGTGCAAGCCAAGAACAGAACCTCTATCCTAAGTGATATCCTAACTGCCCACTCGCCCGCCCGCGTCGCCACCCGCCTGCGGCCCGTGCCGCCGCCTGCCCACTCGCCCGCCTGCGGCCACTGCCCACCCATGGCCCCCACCACCACCGCCCGCCCGCACCTCCCCCCCGCCGCCCGCCCCGCCCGCCGCCTAGGGCGCAAAAACACCTAGTGCCAGCCCTGATTTCGGGACGCCCCTATGCTCTGGGAAGTCAAATCGCGCTAAATTGCGGTGGAAATGACAAACGACAAATGACAAGTGACAAACGGAAATGACAAATTTTTGAAAAATTTCACGACAAACGGAAACGACCCGAAACGGACCCATTCCAACAAACGAAAACTCGAAACGTCATTTTTTCTGGTCGTGCCCATGTCTAGTGCCCAACGTCTATTTGTGGTAGCTCAGATTGAGAATGAATGATGAATCCAAGGTCCTTCAATGAGGGTCATGATTCACTGGGACTCAGAGCCATGATATTCCATTTGATAGTCTCGATAGCCATCTAACCACTACATTGCATTTCCTCCAGCAACCTCTGCTAGCAGTTTGGAAACAGATGTCGATGAAATGGCTTACATGTAACATCTCACTGTGTATCTTACACCATATCTTTACACTGGCCTATGAGACATTCTATCTCTAATTTTGAATTTTAAAAATTCTTTGAAAGAAATAACAATTAGCCTCATAGGGTTGCCCGAGGCTGAATCAGAGATAAATTGTCAAGTGCCATATACCCCTGTATGGTGAATGGCACCTGCCGTTGGGATAGTAGCGATGTATGAAAGAAGGGTGCTTAAAGCCGGCATGAGTTTCCCATACGTGTAGAATCTCTTGACCTTTTCCAAATGGCCTCTTGGCCTCTGACTTACCTATTCTGAATGGAGGAAAGAGGGGAGTTCAAACACTTCATTATTTGAATGCACCAAATGGAACACACGTCTCCCTGTTACTAAAATGTCTCTAATAGAGAAGGAGAGAGAAAAGTGAGTTGCTTTGGAGATGGCTGACACTTTCCAGGAGAAGGCTAATACTTCTTGATCTCCACATGTTGTCATATTCACAGCAACATTAATGCCTCGAGATGTTGGACAGCGTTCGGACCGATTAACAGAAAAAGGCTCCAACTCCAGGCATTTGTAAAAGCGAAACTTCATAAATGACTAATATTCCAATCAAGGAGGCAGCATGTGCCAAATAAGACTCTGAACACTGCTCTGCCTGCTGATTGGAATTTGGCCCACGAAGGTGTAAAATGATTAATCGGTGGCGGATTCCTCCCATCTCCCCTGAACTATTAATGTTCTCTGTTTGGGAGCAGGGGCCCACAGCTCATTAAAGCATGTAAAATTTGAATTTAAGTGGGAAGGACAGTATGAAAATATTCCCTATGCCTGAGCCTTGGAGATTAGAAAAACAAAGTGAAGAAAGTTTGTTCTGTGAGAATACTGACCAAGGTTCCTCCCCCTCCCTTCTTTTCTTTAAATGTCAGTCTTGTCAGGAATTATTGAGATACGTATAGACAGAAGGGGATTGAATTACATAAACCTGTCAGGAACTTGTGAAGATAAAGTGAAGTGAGGCAACTGTTTCAGAAATGGGAACTTCAGAGTATATTAATGTTATCTCTGCCTTTTTGAAAGGTACAGCTAAGTACCCGTTTAAACTGGATTTTATTCTCATTTAATTGCCATAGCTTTACTCAAAGGGGCCCAGAATTTATTCTTTAGCAGTGATGCTGAGAATTTAGTAAGAGTTCCATAGAAAATTCTGTCCATGTTAAGAAATCCGAGATGATGGGCTTCAGTGCCCATATATACCCAGACATGATGGTGTATTATATTTACAATATGTGACCACATTGAAGCCTCCTTTAGAACTATTTGGCCATTACAGTGTCAGGGTTTCCATTCCACACATTATCAACTATGAGCCCCCAGCCCTGCCCCCTCTATGATGCTTTGCTCACCTAACAACAGTGAATCTGAAGGGAATGGCCCTGCTCTACCTGGAAGGTCATTTGCATTAGAAGATAACCATCAGATCCATCATTTGGGGGTGGGGAGAATGTTGAGCAGTACTATTTTGACTGACACACAAATGATTTACAAGCCCAGAAGGTACAGAAAGATCAGGTCTTGTTGACTGTTGAGACATTGCATCTAGAGATGGGCATTAAACGAACTTTTGTTTCAGTTTATTATTTGTTATTCATTTCATTACCTAACGAAATGGATAACGAACTGCCCCCTCTAAGAAAAATGAAATGAAACAAAATGGAAATTTCCGTTTCGTTTCTGTTTGTTTTTCGTACCGGCGGTGACTCCTACCTGGACTGATGGTGGTCTGGTCTGGTCCTCCTGCTGGGCTCCAGAAATTTTTTTTAAAAAGCCGATGGCCTGCGCTACAGCTGGTAGGAGGGCCACGTGGTCAGCAGTAAAAAAAATTTAAAAAATTAAAAATTAAAAATACCCGATCCGGCATGTGGGCATAGGACCCGACCAGTGGACTGCCGAACCGCCCCACAGGCCAGCACAAAACAAACAAACAAACAAACAAAGCCGACCGGCCCACGCTACAGCTGGTAGGTGGGCCACGTGGTCAGCAGTAAAAAAATAAAATAAAATAACAATTTTAAAAAAGGGGTGGCTGGGTTGGCACTCTAAAATGAAAAAATAAAATAAAATAAAATAAAATAAAACAAGCGCCGACTCGGCCCCAGGGGCTGTACGCTCGGTGCTTAAAAAACAAACAAACAAACAAACAAATAAATAAATAAATAAATAAATAAATAAATAAATAAATAAATAAATAAATAAATAAATAAATAAATAAAAGGAATGCTGACCGGGCCCCAGGGGTGGCCAGGTTGGCACCCGAAGCCAGTGCCTCAAAAAGCCCATGCTTTAGGATCAGCTGCCGCCACCACTGCCGCTGCCCAGTAAGGACTCACACCGGTTCGGATAGGTTCGGTTTCGTACAAAAAAAATTAAAATTCGTATGAACCTGAACCTGAAACGAACCAAGGATGGGCCCAAAACAGACGAACCTGAACCATGGGTTTTCTGTTTCATGCCCACCTCTAATTGCATCCTTTCTTTATTTACTTTTCTCTTCCTTTGTGCATCCTTCCTTCTTTTTGTATGAACGTGTTTTACCAGGCACTTTGGTTTTAGGCAAGAGCTTCCTAATTGACAGAGCCAATATTAAAATATTTCAGTATTGACTTTAATCTATTCTTAAACACACACACCCCAAAATCCACACAATCAAGCAACTGCAACAAGCTGTCCATACAAAATGCATTTTGGGAGATGTCATCCAACATCCTATTGACATTGCGAGCACACTGAAGTTGTCATTGTTTCAATATTATATAAAAATGCCTTTCATCTGTGTTTTCTCCAAAACAACAGTGTCAGGGGCTATAATCTGCCATTTGATGTCATCCATTCTCTGAAGACAGGTAGGATGAAAATAACCGAGCTATCTTGCATGGTGCTAAGATAGTCTACAACTCTGCACATAGAGTAGAATCTTGTGGATCTTCAACTTCACCAAAGCACTGGTACATTGATTCCTCAAAGAGGATCAAAATCTTCTGAAGGCAGTGCTGTCTTTAGAGATTTGTGAGGTCACTTCATCATCAATGAAAATGCAATGAAAGACAGCACTACCAATATAGGTTAACATAGGTGAAAGTATCTTTCTTTCTGATCACAAGATGCAAAGGTTGAATATTTTCATTCCCAGTAGTGCTCCCCCCCTCTGCTGATGCTGGGGGCTTCTACCTTTTCCAAGCTCAAATGACTGATGCAGATTTCTCCCCATGTAATCAGTTGATTTGTTATTGTAAAGGCAGGAGCGGCATGGCTGTGGATAGTGTTTTGATGACATAGACAGTTGGGCTGTGATGTTCAGGGCATCCAGGAATACCCTCCCCCGGTTCTTTCCTCTGATCATGCTCTGAGTCTTTATTATTATTTTTACATGTATGCAGTCCACATCCCCTATGTGATCACTGCAAAGTAATCAGCTTAGTAACTTTCTGAACTGTGGAAATTTGTTTGTTTGTTTGGTTTGGTTTGGTTTGGTTACCAACCAACCACCCATCTAGCTATAAAGCCACTATGGGCAGTTCACAACAATAACAGTAAAACAATTACAATTAAAAAACCCAACCCATTTCCTACTGTTTACTTAGCAGAAATTACTGTTTCCCGTGTTTTGTTGCAGGCATTGTTTGGCAAGCAAAATGGACCCCAGTTTGCACCTGAAAGAGCTGAAAAAGGAAAGAACCTAAAAAAAATGAAAATGTATGAAATGATACACTGGTGTATTAGGAGACCAAAGATCTCATGATCATAATGACAGCTCAGACTAGTGATGGGTGCTACTCAAGTTTTCCAGCTTCATCAAAATTCTAATTGCAGCACTACTGGTGCTGTACATTGTCTCCCCCCAACTGGCTCCCCCATTCACTTGCTGGAACTCACTGGCCAGGTCCTCCTTCTGGGGCAGCTGGCTAGTCTGGGCAGGAGCAAAAACTTCCCTTCCCCACCTCCTTCGGCAGCTGCCCCATTCAGATCAGAAGGCCCAACAGAGATTCCTGCCCCTCCTGGTGTATTAAAATATTGTCAAAAGTAGACTATTTTTTCAAAGCTCAGGCTTGATGCATTTGGGCTGTGGCCTTCTTCAGGATCAAAGCATAAAAGAAAGATATGCTCATTTAGAAACAATTGGCTAGGGACAGTCACAGCTCTTTTATCTCATAACCATGCAGTTAGCAGTGTGAAATATTAATGAATATGCACATGACAAGATCAATAAACTCCTAGTATAGATTAATGACAGCATTTAAGCTACATACCAAGCCTTTAGAATCCCAGCCTCTCATTTATTCTGTATCATCTCCAACAATGATCTCAAGTGCAAATACAGAATGGATGGCATCTACTTATTCTCCGCTGGCAGACAGGTTAAGGGCATTTGGACAGTCAGCAAGACAGTGGGGCCTGTGTTAATAAGAAGGCCAAGAAATCTGTTGTTTTATGCTTCGCTCCTGAAGAAAGCCACAGCTGGAAAGCGCCAAGCCTGAGCTACTCTTCATTGACAATATTTTCATACATCTTGAGCACTTTTCTGATCAGTAGATCTATCATTTCCCTCTGCTTGATTCTTGCCCCACAATCACTGAGCGGGCAGTTGCCAGAAGGTGCTCGGAGAGATGTCCCTGCTCCTGCCTGGACTGGCCAGACACCCAAGGAGGAGGACCCAGCCAGCACATACCAGTAAGTGAGTGGGACAGCCGGGCAGGAGAAGGGAGGGAAAATGTACCAATTTTGATTAAATGGGACAGCCCAAGTCATGTCCACCTCTAGTTCAGATGCAATTAGTTTTACTGACATTCCTGTTGATCATTCAATATACTGAACCTCCTTTGATGGAGGATACACCTGAGCGCATTGTATAGAAGACCATTTGTGGACAGGTCCAACTGATGCAATTATTCATCTTTTTTAAAAAAAAACAGAGAAGAATTGTGTGAAATGTGCCTCTATGATACCAGCCTCCACATAAATTCAGCTACATTGGACATTGCTTCATGTGAGAGATGAACAACCTGGTGCCTCTACAGAAGTTTGATGGCCAAGTGAAATCTGTCAAGTCACCCTCTTTAATGAAAGCCCTATTGAGCTCCATAGGATTATAGAACTCAGGGGAACACAGTCCCAGAGAAGAAAACAAGGTTGCAGCCTAAATGCAATTAATGTTATTGGTGCTAGGGTTTATCTGTAAAGAGAACTCGTGTTGTGATTTATTGCATTCTGTTGTTCCATTCAATTTCCTTCTTTAAAAAAGACATTTGTCAGTTTCGATTTCTAATCCAAATATTCCCAGCTCTGAGTTGCATTTCAAGTGTCCACCAATAGGTAATATGAATAACATTTATCCTCCAGTGCAAAAATAGGTTACAGGTGATACCTTTATAGGCCACTATTAAAAATAAAAAAACAAGGAACATTGCAAGCTTTCGAGTTTACATAACTCTTCTTCAAAGCAGGTCCCAAAAGTTCAGATATGGTAAAAGGTGTGCTTTACCAGGATGTGACTCTTAGATGTTCTTAAAATCCATGGCTACAGTAGATGGTGTGCAGCCAGGGCAAAAGTCTTGTAAGAGGCTAGAAGGGCAGTTGTAAAAAGCTGCTTCTGAAGTCACTCCCCCGTTCTTCAAACAAAGAAACACATTTAATTAATTAATTAATTTTTATACCGCCCGTCTTTCCAGGGGACTCCGGGCGGTTAGCAATAGGGTTAAAGGAACAATAAAACAGGGTAATATCAACAAAATCAAAGAAGAAGAAAAAGATTTAAAAGGAGACAATACTATAAGAGGGGACAATACAATAATAAGAGAAAATCATTGGTTCCCAGCCTTGGGTAACCTGGGTGTTCTTGGACTGCAATATCCCACAGCTGGTGGTGAAGGCTTTTTGGAACTGTAGTTGAAGAACACCTGGGTTATCCAAGGATGAGAACACTGCCTAATGCCTCCAACACTATTACCCATCCTCCTCCTATGTCAATGTCACCCTCCTCTTCTCTGCCCCCCTACACTCTCTTTTACAGTTCCTTCCAACACACCCTGCTGCTTGCCTTGGCACATGTGGATATAAACTATGTTTGGAAATATATATCTACAGTTTTATTTGGTTGTACACTTATTTCTTGATTCTATCGTAAGTTGCTGCTTAAATTCCCTTTAATTTTTTTTATCAACAGATATAATATTGAAATGATTTAGAAAAATACCAGTATATCGATATGGTGCAAAACTAATCTATTTATGAACCAGAGCAATCAATAATAATAATAATAATAATAATAATAATAATAATAATAATAATAATAATAATAATAATAATAATAATAATAATAATTGTGTCAGAACTATCATCTGCCCATAACAAAGAACTGGTGGGACCATAAGCCTGAAAACGTGACTGAAATGAGCATGCAAAATTACTTTGGGACTTCCGAATACAGACAGACAGGGTTTTGGAGCATAATACCCCAGATATTGTGATTGTGGAGAAGAAAAAAGTGTGGATCATTGATGTTGCTATACCAGGAGATGGTAGAGTCACTGAGAAACAACTTGAAAAAATTACCCGATATCAGGATCTCAAAATTGAACTTCAGAGACTCTGGCATAAACCAGTACAGGTGGTCCCTGTGGTAATTGGCACACTGGGTGCGGTGCCCAAAGACCTAAGCAAGTATCTAGAAGAAATTGGAGTGGACAAAGTCACCATGAGTCAGCTGCAGAAGGCCACCTTACTGGGATCTGCTCGCATAATTTGCCGATACATCACTGAGTCCTTGGGAAGCGTTCGACTAGTGATTGGTAATATAAAATCCAGCGTAGATAGCTGTGTGGTTAAATAATAATAATAATAATAAACCTTACTGGGAACTGCTTGCATAATTTGCCAATACATCACTTAGTCCTAAATGCTTGGGAAGCGTTCGACTAGTGATTTGTAATACAAAATCCAGCGTAGTTATCTTGTCTGCTGTGTGATAATTTGATGATGATGATGATTGATGATGATGATGATGATGATAAATGTGCTGCCAAGCCAGTTCTGACTTATGGCAGCCCTTTCCACAGTCATGCCTTTGTTCTGGAGGTGCCCTGGGACTTTAAAGTTTGCCCAATGTCAAATATAGGGCTGAAATGATTTAGCAGTGCGTTATTATAGTGCAAAATTCGCAACTGGAGGAATTGTTTCATTTTAAAATATTCCTAGACATGGCCAATGTTCTTGATATACTATGTTCTTGATATATGCTTGATATATGCTTCCATTCTATCGAGTGCTAAAATTATTGCAGAGTCTTAAGGGAAGTCACTGTTACTATCAGTGTTAACTACTAGCAGGGAAAAGGGACAAGTGTTCCTTCCTATGCCCACCTTACTGCATACATGCTGATCTATGTTCTCAAGACAATGTGCTGGGATGATTGAAAAAATAATTCACACAATACAATTCTGAGTGCCAAAAATGTTTGATGGAACACAACAAACAAAAAAGGAGCACTGAAGACTGAACAAAATGTCTTAGATACTCAGGCAAAAAGAACAGCGGTACTTATAACACTGCTTGATTGTTGAACAAAATATTAAAATGATCATGGGACAAACAGCAGGACATGCACATCTGACTGTGTCCTAAATAAAGACAGTGAAATAAGTGAGGAATAACACAATTTATTCAGACCATGCTTTAAAAGCACACATTTCATCTTCTGTTTTTTATTTATCATTTGAAATTTTTCCATAACAATAAAGGGAACTCCAAATAAATATATACAGTACTACTATCCCAGTCCCAGCAATAAAAACAGTAGTGATTATATTTCACTATCATTTTATTTTCCTCATTTTATTGTTGATCAGTTGCAGATTAAAGTAACTACCTAAATAATGTGCCACACTGTCTTGTCATTTGGCTTGATAAAATTATAAAGACATTCAAATAAGGTATTAGTTTCTTATCCCACTGTAGTCACAGGTCACTTTAAGAAAGTCTCTGAAATAGCAGCAAAAACCACCAGTTTCTACTTTATTTTGATTTCAAATTTTCCAGCCACCTAATAAGATGAAATCCTTGAACTATTTACTTAGATGAATGGATATATTCCTTTTTGAAATAGTGGATATGCAAGATTTAGCCATTAAAGTGTTAGGGTAAAATTAAAATCCCTTCCAGTAATAACTAAAGACAGAGAAAATCTTTCAAGAAAATTAAACACTTCATCAAAAAGAGGAAAGGGTTATTATTGAGATTATAAAGATTATATAGGAGAGTTTTCTCTGATGGTAGCCATCAGCTATAAGTAGAAGCCCCTTAATAATATCTATTCAGGGAATCTTTTATTTGCAAAATTATTTCTTTCTAGAACACAGGTATACAGTTGCATTTTCATCAAATGAAATCTGAAATAGCACTTTTAAACTGCTGTATATAGAAAATATATATATATTCTGAAAAAAATGAATCATTATATTCCAACATGAAAGGGCTGATATAGCAATTGAGGGGAGGGGAAAGTTGGGGTGGGGGACTCGGGGTTCCCTGGATCAGAGAGGCCTGCACTAACCACTCAGTCACATTGTTGTGATTGTCCTGGTGTGGGTAAAGGCCAAGAGGACCAAATGTGCTGATAACTGGAGGAAATCTTTCTCCCTGGGATCCTTCCAATACCTTTGTTCACCCCAACTAAGTACTGCTCCCAGGGAGTTACTAATAAGAGCCCTAACACACTTAGGTTTTAAATCGCCTTTTCCTTAAAGTCAAATCGCCTTTAAAAAACCTACTGCATTTCCAATCACTTTTTCTGCGGAGCCCCCTTGGCCACGCCCCTTTTCAGCCACTGTGTCAGTTTTTCTTGCAACGGCCACCGGGGGTGGTGTTTTTTAAAACCGATTTCTAGACCGCTTTTTGAAGCGATTTGGCTGAAACTGCGGACACCATGCACCATTTTTTCCCGGGGTTCCTCCCTCTATATGCCTTATTTACGGAAAATTAGCTACATTACTTAGAATGGAAGAACAACGGCATGACATTTCCCTAAAAAAACCCCCAAAAAACGAAATAGAAGCAGATGATGGGAAAATGACGGACAAAATCAGAACAAAAAGCAGTTTAGCAAAGTGCCGACGGGGAAACCGGTTCATGAGAAAACGCCAAGTGCGGAATGCTGAATCGCTTTAGCGACCACGTGACTGGGGGAGAGCAGAAGTGGATTCAAAACAAAAAGCGGTTGCTGTTTGACCAGGTTTTAAGTACCAGCAGCCCTCTCACTGCAAAAGAATCCAACAATGCTAATTTATTTATTTATTTATTTATTTATTTATTTGTTATATTTATATCCCGCTTATCTACTAGGTACTCTAAGCGGCTTACACAAAGGCTGCAAAGCCAGCAAAACACAATAAAATAATTAGACAAACAAACCTATAAACACCCTAGACACTGTTAAAACCAGATAACACCTCAACTAACCTAAACATTTTATATTTTATTAAAGGTAGTGAAAAAAAGTCTAAAAGAGCCAAAGCTTCAAAATTAGTTCCAACAGTTTATATAAACACTCAAATTGTTTCAAAGCATAGCAAGCAATCAAAAATGGTGAGACAAGAAGAATTATAGAACAAAACCCCAAGAAAATAAGAAAGTTAACTACCCTATGACAGTGTTGGCAAATCTATGGCACGGGTGCCAAAGGTGGCACTCGGAGCCCTTTCTGTGGGCACCAGACATCGCCCCTACACAGCCACCTCTCTCTCTCTCTCTCTCTCTCTCTCTCTCTGTGTGTGTGTGTGTGTGTTGCATTGTTACAGTCATGACCGACTCCCCGTGACCCCATGTCAATGGAGTTTTCTTGGCAGGAATACTGGAGTGGTTTGCCAGTTCCTACTCCAGGTATTCAGGTTAAATTGCTGTTTTGGCACTTTGCGAAAAAATAGTGGGTTTTGAATCGCAGTTTGGGCACTCAGTCTCTAAAAGGTTCACCATCACTGCCCTATGCTAACACTCGTCCCAGCATAGCTTCAGCATAGTTTTGGAGCATAAATGAAGTGCACAACTTGTAGCACACAGAAAATAAGCACAGAGTTTTTGTAAGAGATAATTAAGCTAAGAAAAGCAACTTCTGTTCCCATTTTTATACCCAAAGTTCCAGTTTCCAGGCTCTTGAAGATCTGCCAGTCAGGTTTCAACTCAACATCCCCTCCCCCCACGTCCCTCACTCATTCTCCTTATGTAGCACCAAGGACCAAGCTGACCTCAGTCTTGAGGTTCTCTTTCTCACAGAGATAATCAAGTATTACTACCTTCCAGTTACCAATGGATATTCCGCCTTCTCTTGGTCCACTTATTCTTGGCATGAACTGCATAGCCTGATTTTTCAGAAGAGCAGCTGAGTCTTTGATCCTTCATTTCCACAATCTCTTGCCAGGGAATGAAGATATGGTGCCAAAAATGTTGTTTTTACATGTCCAAGTATTCCTTTTTAACTATTCCTATCTATTCTGGGTTTTAATTTCTAGGACTAAGATGACATTGTTGATGAGTTCTTTATTAATTTATTACCCACCAGTACTGTACTTTTCATGTTTGCTTATTGTGAAATATATGCCTCATTTGGATGTGCTTCTGCATTGCCAAGGTACCTTATGTCCCTGAAGTGGAAAAAAGGCAGGATGTAAAAGCCTGCTTCTCTGAACAATTTTTTTTACATAATAGGTCAACAATAAGTTGATAGGTTGACCTATTGTTGACCTGTTATTGACAATAATAGGTCAATAATAGGTCAACAACAAAAAAAGAGGAGAAAACATACATCTTATCATTTCGCGAAAGGAAATTCAGTTAATTTGTGAATGTTTTGAAAAAAGTTGAGGAGCAGCTTTTTTGAGCATGGAGTTAAACTTGATGGCCTTATAGGATTCTCACATTACTCTATTATCCCCATTCACCATTGTGGGGGCGAGAAGAGGAGTGGTTAATGGTGCAGGTTGATGCACACCTGATTAACCCAATGGGAGCCTAGAAGTTACAGAAACAGTGGGGGCAGGTTAGCTAATCTTGGGCTTGTTGGGCCATTGAGATGTTAAATTCTCAGTCGTCACTTCTCTCTTTTTTGTGCATCTTTGATCCTTTTGATTTCATATTCTTTAGCCCCTTGCTTGACAGTGTTTTACCAGGTATTTGGGGTTTGAACATGTGTTGTCTTCATTGTATTCTTGAATCATTTTCTTTCGCCTACTAAGCATCTGTAAGAAGCTCTTTGTAGAAAATAGTTGTCAAGTGATGACATAACTCTGTAGTGCTTCTGCTGATTATTGATTTATGGAGAAGAGGGGGAAAATGCTCCTTGGAAAAGGTTGGAATTTGATTAAAAAATAGTACAGATAAATAGTCCTGAGGGCCTGAATGTGTGAGCTGTAGACCTCCATATGCAAACAAATTCCCACAATCAGCTCTCCATTAGACAGGTTCTGTCATGATGAGGAGTTGCCTGATTATTTTCTACAAATGTTGCACATGACATGACGGTTTTTTTTCCTCCAGGTTTATAAGAATGCCAGTTTCCTCTAAGTTTAAGCATTGGCAGAGATATTGGTTCTTCAATTGAAAGGATAGATTGGATTGCTTCTTTGATTTGGTTTTCTTCCTGTTTTGAACTTCAGGGCAGCACCTTGTCCTTCTCCCTGGATTCCTTGAGAACTGGATCCAAAGATTAAGCAAAAAGCTTTTTTCTATATCAGGTCTTGGTGCCTAGATTTGCCTTTGACGAGTTATTCACTTCCTGCTACTATACCCATAAGCTCTGATCACCCACAAATTCTGATGTCATCGCACGCTGGAGGCAGTCCATGGGTGAATCTCTCCAAAAAACCCAGTACTCAGACCAGTTTGTTCAGAGCTTTTTTAGAATGAAAGCATGAAATACGCATAGATCAACAATATTTAAGGTTGTTCATTCAAAAGGCCTTCATAGGGCAGTATTAGTTCTTCTGTCATTGTGTGTGTTGCTGTTTTCCTTTTAGAAGAAGGTGATACAAATGGGTCACCCACTGTGGAAACATGAGCAAATTGCATGGTATCGGCCAATAAATAATAAAACATCCTGGAAAGATTCTGAGGTGCTTTAGCCCTGCTGTTTTTTTAATTCTTTCTAGAAAAAAGAGGAACATGGCACTAAAAGATCTAGAGATTATGTCTGGGAAACACAGGACTGGCTAACTGCTGAACATTTCCTTGTGGTAGGGACTACTGGAAGGGGATTAAACTGAATGACCTTGAGTGCCTTATACAACCTTGTTGGTTACAGCTTGGATTGAATAAACTGTACTGCAACAGGCTTGGTGATGGAGGGATTTTGAATGTCATTATATTTCTTTCTGATGCAAAAAAAAATTGGTACGGAGAGGCACATATCTGCATATTTATCTTCTTTGGAGGAAAGTGGATGAACATTAGGCAGGCAAGAAAGGGCAGGGCAGGGAGGCAGGGATGAAGGCAGGCATAAACTTCAATGAAAGGAACCAAACATTCTAGTAGGTATTGATGAGGCATTCAAAAGGTTCACCACCTCCCACATTTTCAAATTATGAACGAGATAAAGGCCATTAAACTACTAGGCACTTCAAACTCGACTATAGGCACGCTGGTACATACACACCTTTCACAAGTTTTTTTTTAAAAAAACATTGTTCTAAAATAAATGAACAAATCTTGTATCTTCCTCAACGTGGTGCCCTCTTAAAATTTGGACAGCAACTCATTTCAAACCGAGTCACCCTGCATAATGGTTGGGGATAGTTGTGAATGTATTGATATGGCCAACATTTTAATAACTGCATCTTGGAATAGAGACATTATTCCACCACTCCCTCACCCAAGCAGTTGCTAATCATGAAGATTTTAAATACAGACGTTGAAAGAAACTGTTCCCTTTGATCACTTCTGTCACCAGGCAATGTTGTCCTATTAGAGAGGCTTTTCATTCTGCCTGCAGGATCTGCAACAAAGTGACATGTGGTCATTAAGATGCAGGGACAGGGTTTGGAGAGAAATCATGCTGTGTCCAGTGCATTGGAAATGAGAGAACAGTCTGCTGGTATTGTGCAGTCAGACCATCTTTGAAATTCACACAGATTCCCCAAAATCCTTTCATTAAGCTGATTATGTAGATCTGGCGATTACTTGGGCTTGTTCCTACAGTGGCAAGAAGTGGAAGTTCAGAAAGCAGTTTACCCCCTTTATTAAGAACTTTTCCTCCCCCTACTTATATTTAGCTTAAATGACAAATAGTTTCAATTAAATTAAGCTAAATCTTTGATAGGAAAATGCCCACATGAGAAAGGATCAGCAATTGCCAGCCAACTTCCATTGTTGTTATAATTGCAGGACCCTGTAAGAGCCAGTGATTCACAATAGCCACACATACTGTACCTCATAAATTATGATTGCATCATTTTTGTTTTAGGTTGCAAGCTTATTCTCACTTGCCGATGAATAAGCCTTATCAAACTCTAGATTACTTTCTTCTGAGAAGATGTGTATAGATCCTTATATGTCATCAGAAGAATTAAATATTCATTACATCAACTTTTACCCCATTGGTATATTCACATTTGGAATGTCATGATTTTCCCTATACAGTATCTGTTAAATGCACACAATGGCTTCAAGATGCATAGTAACATTAGACAATGCATAGTGGGATGCATAGTAACATTAGATAAGACATCCTAGAATAAGGGTGTAAGCAACTCATTTTTTATTTTGTGCCTTTTGGCATTTCATTATCAGGAACTGTGTTGTGGAAGGTTGAAGGTGCAGCATCTTCACTTGTTAAATGATGATGGCCAATGTAGAAGTTCTAAACAGAGAGCTCAGGATCAGGAGCATTTTACTCAGACCACACATCACCTAAACTGAAGTATAGTTATTAAATTCTAAGACTCTAACTATCACTTCCAAATGATATTGCCCATATATTATATAGTCTAACAGGCAATAGATACATGTCTAATAGGCATTTGGGAGAAGCCTTTTTGATGGTAATAACCCACAGAACTGTCTTTCTAGTGAGGTTCAGTTGCCTTTTCTTTTTTATTTTCTTTTAAAAACCTTTTGAATGCCTTTCAGTTTTAGCAGGCATTCACCTCTTCAGGTTTCTTACCTTTTTAGTAATACTTCATTGCACCCTATATTGGCAGGCTACTATGCATCATGGCCTTTCTCTGTTCCAAGATACAGCCAGACATTCTATGTTAGGACATATGTACCATTTATTGACTTTGTAAAGTCAAATGAAGAGTACACCTTCTCTCCTGAATCATATGTTGATTTATTGAAAGACATACTCTATTGATTACAGTTGACACTCTTTGCAATCCTTTAATCTCATCCTGTGGGTTTGTTATTTTGTTTTTAAAAACTGAATGTTAGACATGCAACATGTACATATTTTGATAACAATAAAAAGTGTTTTAAAAGGCACTGTATTAAGCTGGCAGTGGTTTAGGTATCGATGGAGTCAGAGGTTGGAAGTTAAATTCCCTTCTCTGCCTTTAGGAAGAAGAAACAGCCTGTTTAGCCTTGGGCAAATTATCCAGTCCCAGGGTGGTGGCAGAAGGGAATGGTAGTCATCTTGGACTATTTTGGACTATTGGACTATAAGGGTCACCTTATGTCAAAATTGACTTGATGGTGCTCAGTTATTATTATTGTTATGTAAGTCATTTCTGGTCCTCTCTTGCAAAGGAATTTTGCTGTGGATGGATGAGGAGGGTTGGATTTACAATTTCAGATGAAATTGTGAGAAAGTCATTCACAGAGGATCTCCCAACAGGAGTTCTGCAGTTCTGAGTCCTGCTTGCTGATGGATGAACTGGCACTGATGGACAAAATAGCACGAGGCGACTGACTAGCAATTCACTAGTCATCGTCATCATCTTGAGATTTTTATCCTTAAGGCAGAGATGGCCAATTGTGTCCCTTTGGATGTTTTTAGGGCATCAACTCCCATGGTCCTTCACAAATGATGACAGTGGATGAGAGTCACAATCCAACCACATGTGGAACATGACAGTTGTCCAGCAATGGCCTAAGCTCAGGTAACATTCCAATTTAAATGGAAAGCTGAGAACAGGAGCCCATGTGGATCACAAAAAGAAGACAGAAAATTACACTGACATTTGCCTTACTCATCTTTTGGTACTCACAAATTCTTGGCAACTCAACCTGTCTACAAACCTACATCCTTACCACAACTCTTGGAGGTACCTTAGGCTTCATGTAAACCCTACCAAACATGTTGAAAGTTTAGTTTCATTCAGAACTTCAGTTCTGCCATTAGACAGGGCGGGGAAGACAGCTACCCTAGGTAACGAATCTGAGGTAATATGAAACAGGAAATTATTTTTCACTGCTAGAAAGGGGTAAAGGAAATATACCACAGTACCTGTAAAAAAGGTAAAGGTTCCCCTCACACATGTGTGCAAGTTGTGTCTGACTCAAGGGGTGGTGCTCATCTCCATATTCAAGCCAAAGAGCCAGTGTTGTACAAGTCCGTGGCCACATGGCTATCATGGCCGCACAGAAACACTGTTTTACCTTCCTGCTTTTTATGGCGATACCTATTTATCTACTTGCATTTACATGCTTTCAAACTGCTAGGTTGGCAGGAGCTGGGGTTATCAGCGGGAGCTCCAAATATGTTGACTCTCCTGGGAGATGATGCACCCTGAGTTGGGTTGGGGCTTTTTGTAGCTTTACACTAGGGAAGCAGAATAAATGCAGCATTTTAAGGATTGTACAGTATCTTGCTCACAAAAAGCAACCAGTAGCAAGGCACCCAGGAAGCTTCAAGTGGCACAAGGCTTGGAAAAGTTCTTGGCACTTGGCTAGGGGATCCTGGGACTTGTTGACCAAGCTCCCGGCACGGATTTTTCATCTTACCTTCCCCCAATAGCAAGCCAAGCTATTGATCCACTGGGTGGGGTGGGGGCTGACCCCCTGAGGTGAGGAGCCCAGGTAGGCTGGGGAGGTTTGGGAGGGAAAGGGGCAGAGCCTCGCAGAACATAAGCTGGCACTGAAGAGAAAGCTCGAATTTATAACATTTATTTATTTATTTAAGAGTATTTTTACCCCGCCTTTCTCCTTGGGAAAGGACCCAAGGCGGCTGGCTTACAGTAATGAGGGATAATATACAGTCCGGTAGAATGAATGTTCAGTGAAATGACATTTGGAGGACAACTAAAGAAAATAATAGAAAGCTCGAAATAGGCGGCCAAGAAACGAAGGCAAAGGCAGCCAGCCAGCCAGCCGACTGAGTTTCTCCCGCACATGCGTTTTAGCTGCTGGAAAGGGCAGAGGATGTGCTTCCAGTATGTGTCCGGGTAAAGGACTGAATCGCTGTGTGAGTTGAGTTGGATGGTTGGGGGGGGGGGGAGAGAGAGAGAAGAGATTCCCGACGAGAGGTGGCGTGATGTCGTCATGACGTCTCACGCACTCTTCTCTCTCCCCCCCCTCCAAGAGTGACGCACGCCTTGGCGAGCCCGTGAGTTTTCCCGTTATGGTTGTTATGATGATTTTTTTTTAAAAAAGGAGGGGGGGACGGGGGAGGACGGGCGCGTGGCAGTGAGGCGGGGGAGGGCGGTTGGTGGGGGCCGGGGGAGGGGGAAGGGAGGGAGGGAGGGAGCCTAAGCCTTTCGGGGGCCGCCGAGCGGGAGGAAGGTCGAGAGGAGGCCGCAGCGGCGCGCGGGGGGTGGCTGGGTGGGGGTGGGGGTTGGTTAGTACCGGTGGTGGTGGTGGTGCGCGCGCGGGGGCGCGAGCGCGCGTGCCCGCTCGCCGGCGGCTGAGCGCAGGGGAGGAGGCAGAGGGGCGGCGGCGGGGGAGGGGGAGCGGGAGGAGGAGGAGGAGGAGGGAGGGAGGGAGGGAGGGGGGGCTCCTTGCTCCATCCTGTCGCACCAGGGAACATGGCGGCCGCCGCCGCTACTGCAGCCAAGGGGGCTCCACCGGGGCTGGGCCTCCTCCGCCTGGGGTGAGTAGGAGAGGAGCCAAGGCCGGCGACCAGCGGCCAGGCGGAGAGCTCCCTCGCCTTCCCTCCCCGTTTGGCAACGAGGAAGAAGGCACCGGGCGGAGGGTGGCGGTGGCGGTGGCGGTGGCAAGACTCCGGGCCTATATATATTCTCCCTCCCTCTCTCTCTTTCCGCCCCCCCCCCTTCCTCCCCTTGGCTCGCCCGCTGCGGGTCCGACTGGGCCGGGCACAAAGAGCGGCCGCTGCTGCTCCTGAGGAGGGTTTCCTTCGGTCACATGAAACGGCGTAGCCCGTGAACGCGGCGGAGCTTTTGCTGCTGCTGCTGCTGCTGCTGCTGGTGGTGGTGGTGGTCATTGGGGGGTGGGGTGGGGGCTTCGGGTGGAAGGCGAAGGGGAAGCCCCTGCTGGGAGTCCTCGCCGCCGCTGCGACCCCGGAAAGGCCCGGCACGGATCGAGGTCACCCCTGACCACACGCAGAGAGGCGGCGGCGGCGGCGGCGGGGGGGGGACACTTTTCAACGCAAGAGGAAGCACATTCCACTCCGGGGACCCCATCTTCTGCTTCTCCCGAAGTTGCAGGGTGGGGGGAATTTCAAAGCTGGTACAACAACAACAGCAGCCCCCCCCCTTCCCTCCAATCGGACTGGATCTCTTGGGCCATTCGCTTTCTCTCCCTCCTTTACAAATCACCCTCCGCCCTGGCACCACCAGAACTTGAGTCCTCTCTACCCTGAGCCGTCCTCTAAGCTCTGGCCCGCCTGCCTGCCAGTACATGGTCAAGTTCGGTGCCTTCTTGTACAGCAGGAACACGGTTTGGAAAAGTAGCATATATTTTTTTTAGTTGTTGGAAATGTCATGCACATTGTGCCCCCCCCCCCCCCCCTTTTCTTTTGTGACTAAACGTTCCTTTTTGGTTACTCTTGATCGGTCTGACAGACTTTCTGAGTTTTCTGGCACCTTTGCAACTTCCAAAAAAAACATGGCAAAGAAGTTGGTTCTAAGACAGGCAGAATGCAAAAATAAAATATGACATATGCAAACTAGTTATTAGAAGTACACAGTGCTGAGAATCATAACATTTCTTAGATTGTGAAGGGAAATGTACTGAATTGTTGTGCATAGATATGTTGTTTGGCCCTAATATATACAAACCTGTTGCCCTTATCGTTGTATGGTAGGAGAAGAACTAGCACATTGGTGGGCAAATTTTTACCAGACCCTTGTGATACAGTTGTTACCATACAGGAATTCATAAGAATGTAATTACACTTGGATGGTTGAACTGATGTTTGGAATTCCTTCCTGTATGTTTTTCTATATAGATGAATGATTCAAGATGTGAAAAAAAATCAGGACAGAAGAATTTTGCTGCTAGTATAGGTAAGACTAATGACTAACTTATTAGACTCACAAGGCTAATATAGCGACTGTTCTGCACAAGTCTAATGTATTGACTGTTCTGAAAACCTAGTGACTAAAAAGATTAAAATACAGTAGTATAAAATGCTCTGTATTTTAATAAAAGCAATCTTAGCCCTCCAAAATGCGAGTTTTTTTCCCCTTGCAGGTTAACAACTATGCAAACGAAGGTTCAGAGTGACAATTATTATATATGCAGAGTGTATAGTAAGTAGTGGCTCAATCAAATTTTGTACCCAAGAAATGTGATTTGTGGCTAGGTCTCTTTTGACACTCTGTATTGTTCAGCAGTTCACAGCTGTCACCTTTAAGTGTGCATACAAGGTGTAAGTTTGCAAATAGAGAGTAAAGAAGAGCTGAGAAAGTGAGTCTACCACGTTGTTTTTCCAGTCTACTGAAGTTTCATCTCAGGAAAAGAAAGTAATGTTTATATGTGCCTTCTCACTATAAAATAGGAATAGCAGTGAGTCTTTCTCAAAAGTGATTTTAAAGGAAATCAATAATCATTGAAAAGAAAATGATGGCCCTCCAGATGTTTTGGACCACAACTCCCACAGTCCTTTGCCATTGGTAATACAGGCTTGGAATTCTGGGAATTGTGATCCAAAACATCAGGAGGGCCGAAGTTTGGACATGTCTGCACTAAACCGTAGAAATTTACTGAGGATTGGATATCTGAAAGCAATTCTTAAGTATCTTGCATGCCTTGAAAATCCTATTAAGATTGCCATAAATCAGCTGCAACTTGACAGTATGTAACAATTTATACTACTTTGTAAGCAGTAAACAAAATCAATATATTATTGATGTGATTGTGTGCAATTTATAGATCCTTATTTTGAATGAAAGAGTATTTTCAAATTATTATCTGATTTAGATTGCATTTCTCAAACAAGTGAAGATGGAAGGTGGACATTGTATAGTCATTAAATGTGGGCAGATTGCCCTGTCATCAAATTGGTCAGTTGCCATATTGGTTGTCTAGTTTCCTTTCATTGGTAGGTTTAGGGGAAATGATGGCATTATAAGATATACAGTGGGATCTCTTTCCTCAGATAAGTGCTGTAAGGCTTAGCTCCATTCCACTTGTACAAGTAATCTCTGAATACTTTGTTGTGTGGGCTCTCTAGCTGTGCTTTTCGTCTGTCTATAGACTGGAAAACGATAGTTGTAGACTGCTAGATTTGGCATTCTCCGTCCTTCCACGTTAAGGCCAGAAGGCACAGAAGAAAGATGTTAGTTGTAGAATGCACAGCAGTGCATCTTCCTTGACTCTCTTCCTGAGATGAATGGGGAAAATATGCAGTTAAACTCCCAGGCTTTTGTCAGGTTTTCTAGTTTGGAAACTTAGGAGGGGGCTGGGCAACTGAACATATGAACAGCCACGCTGGATCAGTTTAAAGGGCTATCTGGTTATATTTATTTATTTAATTTATTTATTTTACAGATTTTTTTTAGCCGCCCTCTTACCAAATGGTGTCTGGGTGGCTAAATATATTCCCATGGTAGCTCATAAATGGTGTAGAAAGCTCACAAGTAATGGTTAAATGCAACGCACCTTCTCTTCTCTTTGCATTCCGTAGTATTTTACCTTTTCACTTTCTCTTGTTGTGCCAAAGATGCTGTTTTTACTCCTATTATTAGACTTACAATTTTAAGATGGGAAATAAGGGTAGCTGTTTTTAACACATCTTGCATTCTTGAGGCAAAGGCCAGGACAGATTCTGTCGTGCAAGAAGAGAGAGAGAGAATGCCTCATGCCAACTGCTGGGAGTCAATATTTTTTAGGCCTTAAAGAGACAATGAAGGCTCAGCTGGTTGCCTGAAGGCTGCTCTCAAGGCTGTGATAAGGCAATGAGATTGATGTTATCTCTGACAAACCTGCAAAGCATCTGTCTCATTGAAGCAGATCAACTGTTGATCTGAGCTGCCACTCATAGGTTTCCATTTATGTAAGAAAATCCATTGCCTGTTCTGACAACTGGTCTTGCACTTTTTGGGAAAGCATTCCCTGAACGCCAGGGATCCACTTGAGTAGCATCCGATGATGGACTTTTACTAGAAGGGAAAATAGACAACATATCCCCAGATCAAATTATAAACATTAGTCTTTTGTATATAAGCTATAATTTGCTCAAATGTTAATATTCACATTTGTTTGTTTAAAATTTAGTAAAAATATCTCAAACACCACATTGTCATTGATAAACTGCTAAAGTATTTACAGTAACTGCCTATCGCAGGGTTTAGGGACCTGACCTGACCCACGATAATTGAAAATCCACAATATGTAGATGTTGGGTTGGGTTGGGACTGGGGGGCCCATTTGCGGTATCTTGTACAGTGGAACCTTGACTTACGTCATTAATCCGTTCCAGTGGTCTAGACTTAAGTCAAACATGACTTAAGTCAAATGAACGTTTCCCATAGAAAGTAATGGGAAAGTGGATTAATCCGTTCCAGATGATGAAAAAGACCCCCGAAAACAGCAATTTAACACAAATTTGACTGGGATAGGAGATTCCTTCTGGGGATGCAAATGAAATGTCTCTTCAAAGAGAGGAGGAGGCAGTGGAATTATAGTCCACAAGTTATATGCTTCCACTTTTTAATGTTCATAGCAACAATGTCTAACATTTAAGTTTTACTGATTTTTAACCTGACGTTCCAAGTTCTGAACAACTCTATGCTTACCATTAGAGTCTCACAACTGTACAGCTCCCCAACGAAAATGCTTCCATTGTGGACCAGACTTCTGCAACCAGATTTTTTACAAGACTGAGCCGACTGTCTAACCAGCGAGGCCAGCCCCAAGCTCCCGGCCCTTCTTCTCCTCCGGCAGCAGCGGCGGCTTCGGTGAGGCCGAGGACCAGCTCCAGGTGCTCTGAGCTGGCCTCGCCGAAGCCGCCACTGCCGGAGGAGGGGAAGAAGGCAGGAGCAGTTTGGAGGCGGCAGCCGCGATGCTGGGTTGTGGCTGCCGCCCAATTCCGGTGCCTTGTGCCGGGGCTCCGAGATGTAAGTCAAAGCCTGCGACTCAAGTCAAACAGGCCCCTTCTTGCTGCAAGTCAAATATGATGCAAGTCAAGCAGTATGTAAGTCAAGGTTCCACTGTACTTACCCCAGGCCTGGCGTTGCCCCAAATGGGCCTCCGACAGGCTTCCCGGGCCTGTCGGAGGTCCCAAAAGTGGTTTCCGGCGATCTAGAAGTCACTTCTGGTTTGCTAAAAAGCACTTCTGGGGCCTCGGACAGGGCCAGGAAGCCTATCAGAAGCCCGTTCGGGGCAACACCAGGCCTTGGGTAAGTACAGGAGGCCTGAAACAGGCCCATCCACCTTACCCCAGCGGGCCTTTGTTTCATATACTGAGGTCCCGCGATATACCGGGAGCACAGTATATGAACTGTGAAAGGGTGGGGGGTTACTGTGTACTGTGGTACCTCTACTTTCAAATTTAATCAGTCCCGAATGCATGCTTGTAAGTAGAGCAGTGGTTTCCCATAGGAATGCATTGAAAACCAATTAATCTGTTCCCAAATGATAGGTTTTCAGTGCATTTCTATGGGAATGCTGGCCCAGGGCAGCCAGAGCAGCTCACCTCCCTTACTTCCCTGGCTCCTTTCCCTTGGATTCAGTGGGAGCCACTGGTGCCAGGAAGTGCCAGAGGGCAGAGAGGTGCCTCTCCTCTGGAACAAGTCTTAGAAAACTTTGCCCGAGAGAGCGATCGAGAGAAACTGGCCAGGCCAAGCCTTTCCTGGCTGCAAAATACTAGGGGGAAACAAAGCTTCCCTTCCCTCTTTCTCTGCATGAAGGAGGAGGAGAAAGAGAGAGAGGGTGTGTGCAACTTTGGCCAGCCTGGAGGTAAGTGAAGGGAAGCACTTACCCAGAGGTGTCTCCTGCCTGAAATTGCATCGTTCCCAGTTATCAATGCAACTTCAGGCAGCCGAGGAGGTTTGGAAGGGAGGCACGATCACCACATCCTTCTTCTTGGTTGCTTCCATCTGTTTAGCAGAGATCGAAGCAGTCAAGAAGGACGAGGACAAAGTCAGCTGTTGTGCAGTGGGGAGAGCAGCACTTGTAAGTCAGATTGCTTGTACGTAGAGCCTCTCATAAGTAGAGGTACCACTGTATAAGAAAAGTCAATCTTGATATTCTTAGATCAGAAAAGTGAAGGCAGCAGAACTGTGCCTTTTCTGTGCTCTTGAATTGCTGAAGTATCAGATTTAAAGATGGGCACGAAATGGAAAATTTTCATTTTGTTTCATTTCGTTTCCTTTGTAGTTCTGTTTCATTTTGTTAGTAATGATTTTTCCATAAGGATACAAAATGAAACTATTCAGAACTCTGCTTGACACAGCAGGGCGATCCCGGTTTCCCCGACACAGCAGGGGACTGAGAGAGCGAGCACTGACTTCACCACTCACCCTGTCAACCTGCTGCTGTGTCCTCGGAAGCTGGGATCCCTCGACACAGCAGGGGGCTGAGAGGGCAAGCAGTGAAGTCAGTGCTCACCCTGTCAGTCCCCTGCTGCTGTGGCCATCTCAGCAAGGCAAGGGGTGGGTGGGTTGTGTACACCCACTCAATCCTTGCCTGGCTGAGAAGGGCACAGTGGAATATGGTGTTGAATTCGGTGGTGCGGAATTAAAAACCTTGCTCTGCTGTGCCCTTCTTAGCCAGGCAAGGGGTGAGTTGGTACACAACCCGCCTGCCCCTTACCTGGCTGAGAAGGGCACAGTGGAGCAGGGTTTGGAATTCTACACTGCAGCAGCGAGAGTGCTCCTGTGGTGCAGAATTCAAAACCTTGTTTCACTGTCCCTTCTCTCCCAGGCAAGGGTTGAGTGGGTACACTACCTGCCTGCCCTTTGCCTGGCTGAGAAGGGATAGCGGTGCATGGTTTTTAATATCCAGTTGCCTGCTCCATTCCCCCATTGTTTTCCCCACCCCTGCCTCCCAGATGGTTTTTTTTGACAGTTCGGGCTGTCAAAAAAACCCACCTGGGGGCAATAATGGGAGAACAGTGGGATATTCAAAGCCCTGCTCTGCTCTAGTGTTCTGGCCACCATCACCCAGCTGATTTTGACAGCTGGAGCTGTCAAAACCAGCTGGGTAGTGGTGGCCAGAATGAGAGCGCGGAGGAGGGGGGAATTCAGGAATCATTTCATTTCAACAGTAAAAAATGATTTCGTTTAGTTTCATAACAAAATGCTGTCTGCCATTTTGTTACGTTACAAAATGTTTCGTAACCATACAACATGATGAAGCAAGTGTGTTGTTTTTCATTTTGTGCTCCTTTCTTATTCAGATTTCCTCATATTTGTGTTATAGGAGAGAGCTGTTTAGTCTTTTCCAGTTTCCTAGCTATGTTAATAAATAATAGTTGAAATTAACAGAAATATCAAAGTTGCTCTTGACTGGTTTGTAGAAGGAGTAGGAATAGCTTTCCACTTTTATATAAATACTTGTTTTCTGAATAGCTCTAAGCCCTGTTCAGTTGCCATCTTCTGGGTGTTTTGACTGATGAAATGTCAATGTGTTTGACTTAAAAGAAGGTGAGGACAATCTTGACTGTTCTTTAAAAATACTTGTGAAAGTAAAGAAGCAAAATATTTCCTGTAATTGTGGACTAATTATGACATCATATGACAACTATTCTTGAGAAGAAATTGAGTTTACTTTGAGGCTTTGTGGTGTTAAGCTTTTTCCATTTTTGCACAAATAGATAACTTGGTGAACTGGTCATTTAAACAACTCAAATTTATTAGCTCTACAATAAATGTTTGAAATTAGAAACCATATGTATTGCTGAAGTCAAATTTAGGACTTTAGAAAACAGTGATTCTGAAAAATGTTACGGTGATTAGCCACATTGTATGCAACTTTAAATTGTGGTTAATTGAAAACACAACTGAATGTTTGCAAACCCTGTGGCCATAGAGACAGGAGGCTTGCAGAATTGTTCTCATTGTACTAAACTATGGTTTACTTTTTTGTCTGAAGATGGTTACCCAGTGGTATTCGTTTGCTGGATGAATGTGTAATATTTTATTGTTCTGTTTTGTTTCACAACATACCATGATGGTGTGTACTGAGACAGAGGAATAACAGTTTTTATATCAACAATTTGACCTAGTTCATGTTGAACTAGGAGTTAAAATCTTGGAGTTAAATGGCTGTGAATTGTATTTACAAGGTGGAAACTTTATGGAAATGGAAATCTCATGCTTCGGACATCTATATTTCCGTTACCTGGAGTAGGGCTTAGCAAGCAGTCCAAGGTTGTATTCTGGGCCTTCATATCCTGCTACTGTGCTTCCTGCTGCAAATGCTTTCTGGACATTTTAGTTCTTTAAGAGGCACCCCTCTATACAGCCTAAAGGACAAGAGGATTACAATACCTAGAAGGCATTACAACAGCTTGCTTCCAGAAAGCAATATAGCAGAAAAGAAGGCCTAGAAGAAGGCCTCATGTTTTCTCCAGGTGAGTGAAATGAAATTATCTGCAGTAACGACACAACACAACGCACATGTGTTTGTGTGCTGGCACTTCCAGGATTCTGCTTGTGGAATTCTGGAAGAATTCTAAGATTTGAGGTCCAGAAAACAGAAAAACAAGCAAAAAATGAACAATCCAAGTGGTCATCAGTTTTTCCATTAGTACGGAGCACATTTTATTCAGTTCTCAGCATTCCTTTGTTGTTTGTTGGTGTTTCCTCCCCTCCCCGTCCCGCCACTTTTAAGGCATGAAGCCTAGAATGCAGCCTTGGGGTAATAAGCTGTGTTCCAGGTGAGGGAAATACAGCTTTCTGAAGGTATGAGTCTGTGGGCCGGAATTCCCAGAATTGTGCATTGGGATTTTTTGGAGAATTCAGTGACTTGGAGTCCCAAAAATCTAAATGGCGTATCTCTGAAAAGGATCTGTCTTTTTGGTTTTAATCATTTGGGGAACAGAGTCCAGTACCCCACTAAAGCAAGAGCACTGACAGTAACTCTGCCCAGACAACCAGGTGTTTCTTTTGCCAAAGCAGACAAATCTTCTGCTATTGTCTCCCAACTTAAACTTGCAAGAAATATTATGTGCCTACTATTGCATGGATGTAGCTTTATGGCAAAAAAGGATGAAGCTGTACCTCTGTTATGCATTTGTGGCAGAAAAAGATACTTTGTTTTGCTTGATGTATATTCTATGGCCACAGTTTTGTTCGAATATAGGAGCAATGTTTTGCTTAGGAAGCATTGGGAAGATGGAAAATGAATTTTTAAAATCTTGTTTGTCGTCTATCTGTGCTCCCATCCTCCTTTTAGCAACTAATATCTAGCTTCACAGAGGTGGCAAAGAAATGTTCTGAACATCCTAAGATCATTTTATTTGAGATTAAAATGCTTTGTAAAATAGATTTTGGTTATGTTATTGAAGTGGTAAGCACAAGATAACAAGCATTTTGTT
Source organism: Phrynocephalus forsythii (assembly GCA_029282475.1). NCBI lineage: Eukaryota > Metazoa > Chordata > Lepidosauria > Squamata > Agamidae > Phrynocephalus > Phrynocephalus forsythii. The sequence continues at coordinate 32,976,811 of JAPFRF010000005.1, forward strand.
GGTTCATAAATCTGAGAACTGATGTGAGAGGAACATCCAACATACAGAGTCCTGCTTTGTTAGGTCAGTGGTTGAATGAAGCCCATGACCTTAAAACTGCAGAGAGGTGGTCCTTGTCTTTATTGTGATATACGGATTTGTCAACAGTGTAAATGACTTGAAAATTCAGTGTAAGGCAATACAAATGCAGGAAAAGTTGACATGTTTATTACTCCACTAAAAGAGTAAACAATCAGTGCATGCACCGATATCTTATGAATAGTGCAGAAAAATTATAAAAGAGTGCCCTAAAAATTTGAGGCATACATCTATATGCTTCTTAAAGTGAGCTCAGGTGCTTATGGAAATTTGATTTAATGCTTCACACGTGGTAACATATTTTCCACCAGCTAGCTATTCAGACAGAGGACAGCTAGTGAATCTGGATATACAGTACATTACCTCCTCTCCCTGCACATACATTGCCTGTTTTTAAAATTCAAGTTTCTTGTTTGGTTAGGGGGTGGTGAAAGGGCCACACAGAAATGTAGCAGTCTCCCATCAGAATGCTGGGATATAGTTTGGTTTAGGCATCAGGTACAGAAGACAATTAAAAGCAAATTAATAATGTTACCTGGTGAATGTGTAGCAGATGTTATTCTCAGTCCCACTTTGTCGGTGTTAAGAGTCCCATACAATCTCCTTGGTGGTGCTGGGTTGTTGGGGAAGACTCGGAAAAGACTCAAATACAGGTAGTAAGAGAGACTAGAAACATGACTGGAAACTGGACTTCTTCATGTACTCGTGAGATATTGATTGAGTTGAAAAAAATTGCCTAAAATTTTATACTTATTAAAGATTGACAACGTTCTCTGCTTCTCATTTGAAAGTGTCTGGAGAAGCAGGAAGATGTAGAATTAAAAGAAATTTACTTTCAGGAGTCCAACTGAAACATTTAATTTCATTTTGTATATTTTTCGGGGGTTATTATGGCCTACCTTAATATTTGTAGATCTGTAGGATGGATGAATTGTTTTCTTCCAAATTCTCGGCAAGCTGAGAAGGAAAAATGCTATTATAATTTTAGACCCATTATGCTGTTCTGCAGAGCTGCCTAGATGCCCTGAGCACATCCAGTCTTGCCTGATCTCGGAAGCTAAGCAGGGTCGGCCCTGGGAATACCAGGGAATACCAGGTGCTTTAAGCACCTGGAGTGGGAACTGGTAAGCCACTCCAGTATTCCTGCCAAGAAAACTCCATGGATATGGGGTCACGAAGGGTTGGTCATGACTGTACGACACAACAACAAAAATGCTGTTCTGCAGTAGTGTATCTTTGAAATGCTAATTGAAATTTCATTAGACCACATTGCTTTTCAGCATAGGTTACAGAAAAATGGAAAATAGTATAGTTTAATCATTGCCACCTTCAGGTTTAAAGAGAGAGTGCAGTAAGAAATGCAGAATCATCAGTGTCGGATATAAAAAGAAAATGGCTGCTACACATGAATGGTGGTAAGCTACTGCTTACTGTATTTTAGCATGTTTCTTATCTATTTTTATGCTTGCTTTTCAAAATATTAAAATATTTTGAAAGGCATTATGTACTCTTAGCTATTTCACTATATAATGGAATAAAATGACTGGGATTCATTTATTCCAAAAGTATGGTAAAAAACCACATTCTGATTCAAATACCATACTGTGCAATATGCCATTAGTATACATGAAATACTATGAATTAAGGTCAATTTTGAAAGAAGCTAAATATCTGTGCTTTATTTTTTTATTTCAGAATAATACCAATTAAAATTTCGAAACATACTAGGTACATTAAAATATTAATTAAAATATGTTAAGGCATTTACAATGCATTTGTATGTTTAGAAAATGGGAGTGGCGAAAAGTGGATGATACGTACATTACTCTACCTCTTGAAATGAAGCAGTCTCTTCCACTGGGACATACTATGCTAAGCAACTGGATTTCAGCCTGTGGTTGAATACCTGATCCAGTTGGTGCTGCAACACACATCCTGAGCTGCTGCTTCTTCTTCTTCTTCTTCTTCTTCTTCTTCTTCTTCTTCTTCTTCTTCTTCTTCTTCTTCTTCTTCTTCTTCTTCTTCTTCTTCTTCTTTTTTTTTCTTTTTACACTGGCTGGGATACTGGCAGTCAAAAGTCTGGAGGAACTCTTTAGCTCTTTTATCATGGGGATTGTCTTGCCTGGTGGGGGTTTGATTAACTGGCACCCACTGATGTAGAGGAGAGGATGAACTGTGATGGTCTGTGGCAGGAGCCTGATGGTGCTTCTGATTTGTTACCAGACAAATGTGGTGGACACAATTGCTTCTATATGTCCCTTCCAATAGAAGTGGTGTGAAACCCTGCTCCCTAGTTTACTAATAAGAATGGGGCGGAGATTAGAGGGGAAATGCGGAAAATGTGGAGCAAGTCCAACCAAACATTATTAGGAAGGTTTTGGAGCATGTAGTTTTGCAGCTCCTGCAGTTTTGGATGAGGCTGACTCTAAATATGTTTCAGCCTGGTTTCAGATCTGGCTCTGGAATGGAGACAGGTTTGGTCATTTTGGTGGACAATCTGTACTGGGAAATATACAGAGAATGGGTGCTCTCAGCAGGTTTTGATACTTCAGCTGTGCTATTGTTCTGAGTCAGTTCACTGGGATGAGACTTAAATGCCTTGTCCTGCAGTGGTTCTGATCCTTTTGAGAGGAATGAGCTCAGAATATGCTGCTGGGAGATTGCTGTTCGATGCTTTGACCATTGGGGGCTGTGTTCTGTCTGCTGTACTATCTAACCACAGGCATGTCCAAACTTCGGCCCTCCAGATGTTTTGGACCCAACTCCTACAGTCCTTTGCCATTGGAAATACAGGCTTGGAATTCTGGGAGTTGTGTTCCAAAACATCAGGAGGGCCGAAGTATGGACATGCTTGATCTAACATATACATACATGAAACTGCAGAGACAGGTTATTTGGAGTGTTTGTATATGATCTACCATCTGTTTGCAGATCACACTGGAGCCTTTTCCTTCTTTCTATACACTTCTAGGGAAGTTATTTTAGTTCAAAACCAGTACCTGACCTCAATAATTAAACTGGCTGAAGGTGAAAAAAATGAAACTCCTGGTCATAAATGCAGATCAGGGATAAGGAGTCAACAAGGCCCTGAAAAGTTTAGTTCACAGTTTGAGTGTGGGGTTCATCCCTGAGCCTGAAGGTTCAGATATTAGCAGAAACCAGGAGTTTGTTTACACAGTCAAAACTATTGTGCAGCAGTGCTTGTTCCCTTAGATCTCATCTCCTCAGTAAATATCATTATTTTAAAATGGGTCTACTCTAGTAGCAACTCACTCCGAAACTGACTACGGCAGGTCCATTTGAATCAGTGGAAATTGCACAGGAGTTGACTTATCAAATCCCCACTGGTTCAGTAGGCCTGCTTCAATCTGACTTGCTATGCTCAACAACAGGATTTCAGTCAATGCCTTAGGTCAGTGATGGTGAACCTTTTAGAGACCGAGTGCCCAAACTGCAATTCAAAACCCACTAATTTTTTTGTAAAGTGCCAGTACAGTAATTTAAGCTGTATACAGGTGTCTATGAAGGGCAATGTCAGGTGCCCACAGAAAGGGCTCTGAGTGCCACCTTTGGCACTCATGCCATAGGTTTGCCATCACTGCCTTAGGTCCTTGCTACTGAGATAACTCCCATTTACAAGCCTTCCTAGGTTTTGAAATCTTTGGAGGAAGCTTCTCTCATGGTCCCATTGTCTCACAGTGATGCTTGGTGCAGACATTAGAGAAGGCCTATTTGGTAGTTGTTTCCAGGCTAACTCTCTTTAATAGGAAAACAGGCTCCCTCCCCCCTGCTGACTTTCTGACAGCCTATAAATATCTTTTTGTTTTTGAAGGCAGACTTTAAATATGTTCAGTTGTTGCTAAGGGAGGGGTTTTAATGAGAGAGTTATCTTGTTCATCTTTTAAATGTGTCTTTAAACTATTTTAAATAATTTTATCTAGTATTTTGTAACAACGTGATTATGTGTTTTTCAGTATTACAATGTATTGTAACTTTTAATATTATTCAATATCTATACTGTATTTTAAAAACATTTTTAAGCTGCCTTGGATCACACTGGTGGGAGAAAGGTGGGATATAAACCTACCTAAATATGGGTTCTATGTTTATTTAAACTGGTTTGCTGAAAATGCACCTATGTCTGTGGCTGAATTGTTCAGAATGTTCTGTTCGAGATTGTTGTCAGTAATAGCCAAAATGAAACAAAATTTCCCTAAGGCGTATGGTGATGATCCTAGACTACTAGGATCATCTTTCTTCATGTACTCCCATGACATCACTCTACCCTGTTATTACAGAAGTTCTGTACTAAGCAGGGTTATTTGCTGGTTCATGAGATTAAACCCTAAAACACATCAGATGAACTCATGTTTGTATCGTTAACAGTGGTGTAAGCCAGATTCAGGTGCTGAAAACAATCAAACAAATGGAAATCTGTCATCCTCCATCCCCACTCTTTCCTAGAGTCCTCTTTTGTTGTTGGGAAGCCAAAGAGAGCAATGTACTCTTGAAGGATTTCATGGCCGGAATTTGATAGCTGTTGTGAGTTTTTTGGACTGTTTGGCTGTGTTCTGGAAGTTTTTCTTCCAGACGTTTCACCAGACTCCATGGCTGACATCTTCAGAAGGCAAGGAGCTCAGGGAACTAGGAGTTCTGTCTATGCTCTGGGGTATAGAGTGAGTGAGACGATGGGGTTTTAAAGTTGTGGGAAAGAGGAAACTTGTCCTATGCAGGAGAATAGGTAGTCATTGTATTGTGATGGAAGGATTAAGAAGTTTCACTGCAATCGGGTGGCAGCGATGGGTGCCATTGCCTGTTCCGTTGTGTATACTGATGACTGGTGTTTGTGGCTGGGTGGGAATCAATGAACTTTGATCTTTTGCAGGCTGTAGTTTTCAGTGCTGGAAGCCAGGCTTTGTTAATTTTTATACCACAAAACAGAGAATCCAGACCAGAATCAAGGAGCATGAAAGACACTGCAGACTAAAACAACCAGAAAAATCAGCAGTAGCTGAATACATCCTGAAACAAGCTGGACATGAACTCCTTTTCCAGGACACAGAAGTACTGGACAACACTACCTATCACTATGTCAGACTACACAGGGAAGCCATTGAAATCCACAAACATAAGCACAGTTTCAACAAAAAAAATCAGTTTTCAAGGAAAAAAAAACAATAAAGCCTGGCTTTCAGTATTGGAAACTAACAGAGAGAACTAGTTCCCTGAGCTCCTTGCCCTCTGCAGATGCCGGCCACAGTCTGATGAAATGTCAGGAAGAAAAACTTCCAGAACACAGCCAAACGGCCTGAAAAACTCACAACAGCCATCAAAGATTTGAGCAAGTTTACTCACAAACTGAAAGGGGGGAATTTGGATTTGTTTTGCTTAAATTGATTATTTCCACCTCCCAGTACACTTGTGTAACTTTGTGAACAGAATTCTACCCTTTGATATTTTGGCTTTTTGGTGTATCTTTCATTGTAAACTATTTCACTAAATTTTAATCCAACATAATGTGAGTGGGACAAGAATCCCTTTATGATGATGGGTTTCAGTTTTAGAAAAATATTGCAGTTTTACAGTGATTTCTATGTACCTTTGTGTAGAGTACAGGACAAAGTGAGTTTTCTTTTTAGAACTAGGCCAGTGGAGTACATGTGAGCAAAAATGACTTTTTGGTGATAAGCAAAAATGATCAAAACATACTGACACAGACAAAATAAAAATATTTCTTTACTCAGCCTGTTGTTACTCTCTGCATTTCCTTGCATCAGGATATGCTGACGGCATCAGGGCTAGATGCCTTTAAAAAGAGATTGGACAGATTTTTAAAGGCAAAGTTCATTGCAGGTTACAAGCCATGATGGAGATGTATGTTATCTCCAGGCTTAAAAGGAGGGTACAGGTGTCCCCCACCATTTCAGGGTTCATATACTGCAGTCCTGGTACAGTGGACCCTTGTATAACAAACAGCTTGTATAACATAAAATTTGTACAACATAAAAAATTCCGGAGATAGGGGAAATTTGCTTAACATAATCACCTATTGGGATAATCCGTACAACATAAAAATGGGATCACTCCATTTTCAATGCATTCCTATGGGAATTTGTATAAAGGAAAATTTGCTTAACATAATTTCATTTGGAATGAATTAATTCCTTTATACAAGGTACCACTGTCGTGGGACTGCAGTGTATGAAGGCAAGGGCCCCTGGGGCAAGCTGCATGGGCCTGTTTGAGGCCTCCTGCACTTACCCCAGGCCTGGCGCTGCCCCAGATGTGCCTCTGACAGGCTTCTTGGGCCTGTTGGAGGCCCCAGAAGTGGTTTCTAGCGAACTAGAAGTGACTTCTCAGAAACCAGGTGTGCCTTCTGGATTGCCCAAAACCACTTCTGGAGCCTCCAACAGGCTTCCTGGGCCTCTCAGAGGCCCCAGAAGTGGTTTTCAGCGACCTGGAAGTCCCTTCCGAAAAACCGGAAGAGCCTTCTGGATTGCCCGAAACCACTTCTGGGGCCTCCGACAGGCCCGGGAAGCCTGTTGGAACCCATTCAGGGTAGCACCAAACCTAACGAAATGCAGGATGCCCCAAACAGGGCCCCCAGTCCCAATCTGACCCAGCATCTGCATATCACAGATTTTCCTTTATTGTGGGCCAGGTTGGGTCCTGTGATAAACAGGGAATTACTTTACCTTAAATTGCCATACACAAGGGAATGGTATCAGGAGACAGATCTCTAGTTTTCTCATGTGCTCCCAGAGGAATCTGGTGGGGGCACTGTGAAATACAGGAAGCTGTACTAGATGGACCCTTGGCTTGATCCAGCAGGGCTCTTTTTATATTCTTACGGTGGGCAGTTTCTGCTTATGTTGTTAATAAATGGAGAATGATGAGTATTTCCTTGTTACAGCATGTTTCTGAAACAGTAATATAAATGTTTCAGATAGCTTTATAAACGTTTTCTAATTATTGCAGATTTGTCTTGGCATTGGCTTCAAATTTGCAGTTCCAAATCAGGGAGAAAGCAAATGTGGGTAAGTAGTAAAAATTATGTATTGTTTGGAATAGTAATTATTCACAATGAAATAGATAAAAGAGAACTGATGGATCTATTCCCTTGTGAATACTTAAAGAATACTCAGCTTGTTTTACAGTATATTTTCAACTGCTATTCTGTTGTTGATGTTATTGTATTTTGTAACTTTCCACAACCTGATACCTTTAATAATCTCTTATAATACTTTATCCATTGACCATGCTCCCTGGCTGTAAACCTTGTAGTATACCAATTTTTAGGTAAGTACAAAACAATAGACATGGGTGTTTTGTTTTGGAAGGAGACTGATTTTGAAACGAAACATGCCAGCAGAGCTGGCTCTTGGAACACAGTCCCACCCTCCAGAACAAAACCAACCAGTGTCTTACCTTGCTTTACTTCACGTTGGGTGAAAATCCAACCAGGAAGCAGCCTCTGATGCGTCATCGTTCCCTCTCCCTGGCACTGGCCAATCAGACAGGGAGGCGGGATGATGCATGTCCTTGCACAGCTCCTGATTTGCCAGCGTCTTTTGTTGCATCTCCTAACTCTTATTTCTGCTTCTTTATCCAGTGATGTACAATTGAGAACACTAAAGTATGTTGATAAGGATAAAAGAAAATGTTTATAAATTAGTTTGGAGATGGAGAAATTGAAGTATGGATAAAAATATTCTAACTTATGTTGGAGATATGGTCAGGATGTAGGTATGTGTTCTCTTAAGTGGTGGGAATGAGATAATGTATTGAAATTTGGGGGTATTTTTAAAGAAATAAATGAAATATTAATGTAAAATGCAGAGCTTTTCCTTAGAAAAAGTGAATCATAGAATCATAGAGTTGGAAGATACCTCAAGGACCATCTAGTCTAACCCCCTGCCATGCAGGAACCCCCATCACAGGACTCCCAACAGATGGCCATCCAGCCTCTGCTTAAAAACCTTCAAAGAAGGAGACTCCACCACCCTCCGTGGCAGCATATTCTATTGCCGAGCAGCTCTAACTGTCATTAAATTCTTCCTAATGTTTAAATTGAATCTCTTTTCCTTTAGTTTGAAACCATTTCCTCGCGTCTTGATCTCTGAAGCCATGGAAAACAAACCAGTCCCTTCTTCAATGTGACATCCCTTCATATATTTAAACATAGCTATCATATCCCCTCTCAGTCTTCTTTTTGTAAGGCTAAACATTCCCAGCTCCCTAAGCCGCTCCTCGTAAGACATTTCTTCCAGACCCTCAATCACCTTGGTTGCCCTCCTCTGGATGCGTTCAAGTTGTCAACATCCTTTTTAAATTGAAGTGCAGAGAACTGGACACAGTACTCCAGGTGGGGTCTGACCAGAGCATAATAGAGTGGTACTATCACTTCCCTTGATCTAGACATGATGCTTCTGTTGATGCAACCAAGATCACATTGGCTTTTTTGGCTGCCGCATCACACTGCTGACTCATGTTCAATTTGTGGTCCACCAAGACTCCCAGACTTTCACAGGTACTATTTTCCAGCCAGGTGTCTCCCATCCTATATCTGTGCAATTCATTCTTTTAACCTAGATGCACCACCCTACGTTTTATCAGTAGTTGGTAGAGAACAGTGGGACCCAACATCAGAAGAATTACAGCCACTCCTCACTTAACAACCAACCTGTGACCTGTTTAATGACCGCTTATATTTACGACCAATTTTCCATGCATGAAATCCCCTTCCTTAGTTTGTGTGAGTATTGAGAATCCCCTTTGTCTATTTCCCCTCATAGCTTGCAGCTCCCTGTAGCTCTCAAATCAGCCAGGAACATCATGGGAACTACCCCCCCCCACACACACACACCCAGCTGGCAGCAGTGTGCTGCTCCTCCTCTGGCTGGCTCCTCACTTATCAACCAATTTACTTAACAACCTAGTTGTAGGAGTGGAACTCAGAACTTGGTTGCTAAGTGAGGAGTGGCTGTAATTGCAAACTTATTAACAGTGGGCAAGCTCCATCTCTGTCCCATTCTCTTGGTGTATTGCTCTCATCTTGAGTGTCATTGTCTTCCAGCATTTTGTTTGGCTAGGGTTGTAAAGGCATTGACATGATTGAACCTGGTGGAGATTCACCATATACATATCAGAAGTATGTAGCGCAGATCCACTTCTGTGAGTTCTCATTTGTTCCTCAAAGTGAACCACTGACTTCACCTATTTTTAAGTTCATTACTTTATAGATTCTGTTGCCAGGGGCAAGCAAAATCATTTGTTCTGGATTCCAGTTTTGTGTCTTTTCGGTTTTGATATCTAGGCCTATAGGCCAGGCTTCCAAAGATTTGGATTCATTAGTTCCCAGCTTTGTGTCCCCAGGTGCTCTTCGACTAAAACTCTAAGAAGCTTTCACCACTAGTTGTGCTGGCCAGGATTTCTGAGAATGCTAGTCCAAGAATACCTGGAGAAACAATGCTCTAACATGTTCCACACTTGACACTATGCCATGCCACAATTCAAATGGTGTTTTTGTGGTGCCGTTAGTTGGTGATCTTTTCTTAAGATATGTTGTTGCATTCATGAGTGCATCACCACAGAGTTTGTTGGGTTACTTGGCTATCTGCAAGCATGCATCTTGTCATCTCCAAAAGACGTCTCGGGTTTCAGTTATCTCATTCTGCTTAGGAGTGTGTGCAGTAGTTACCCTGGCAAAATGCCTTGTTCTTCTAGGAAAATTGTGTGTGGTGTGCAAGGCACACACTTCCGTTGTCCATCTGAAATGACTTGGGTTTGCTCTTAACCTTGTAGCTCACCATGGCCATATATTTCTCAGTAATCACATGTGTCTTACTCTCCACTTTCAGTAGGCAAATGGTGCAGTACTTCAAAAGATCATCCACTAATATTAAGACATATCGGTGGCATCCTAATGATGGCATATTAAGTGGCCCAAACAGGTCACTGTGTTTTAGGTCCAGCACCTTGGTACTTCTTTTCTCAGTCATTAGTAGGAACATGGGCCCAACATACTTTTCTGTGATACAATTCATGCACCTGGCTATGTCATTTCATCACTTGGATTTGCCATGATACCTATAGCAGAATTGTGGTTTTGCAGTTCAAAGATAGCCTTTAAATCTCTGTGTGCAAAATGATGATGTCAGAGCTCCAAACTGGTGTTATCTTTTCCCTGGGGTTGAGCTGTGTTAGCTTGTTGTGCTGAAAAAAATCACAGTTTGTAGATATCATTAAATTTAAAAGCTTAAAAATATCCTTCACTATTTTTCTACTATGCATCATCTGCTTTCAGTATGTGTAGAAAAATTGTTGTCATCTAAGTCTGAGGCACGTAACATTTTGCATTGCAAATCAGAAAGATATAGAACATCACTTACAGTATTAGCACTGGTTTCATTAGATAATTCACTTGTCAACATTCCTGTCCCAGTTTATTTTATATTCATTGAATCAGCACTGGCTATTGCAATATTTCCACCAGCAGTCCTATCGTGAAAAAAGAATTCCCTTCTGTGTGTGCAGTGACTGGTATATCCCAAATCAATGATTCAGTCATCTGATTTTCAATTATAATTATAAACCGTGCAAACTCTCTGTTAAAAACTCTACTTGGCCTTCTCCTTTTTCTCTTCCACAGAACTGTAGTTTCCAAGATCTTTTGTCCCAGAACTGATTTTGTTTGTTTCAACTGAGGAATCTTTGGGGGATGGATATTATTTGCCTAGATGTCCCTTCTCATCACAGTTCCAGCAGCTACATGGCTGGAGTATGGGTGTCACTTCTCTGTTGCCCTTCCTATTCACCCGATCATTTGAGCCATGAGCCATTCTGTGCTGGGACTGTTTCAGGAGAGCTTGTTTGATCTATGCATTCATCCTTGAATACTGAGGGCTTCTTGCAAGCCTTCCCCTCTCCCGCCCCTGCCCACAGGTTCTGCCAGTATCTTAGAGGAACTAAAATAACAGGCATGGTTCTCCTCATTGACAGCCTTCTGCCTTCTGGGCATGGACCTCTGTTTCACTACTTCAGTTATCACTAGTGGCTTTGAATAAAAAAAAACATGCAGTTCTCTCCCCAAGACACAGCACAAGGAAACGCTTTCAGAAACCTTCAACCTTTTTGCACCATGGAAGCATATTTTTCTCCCCTGACTAAAATCCTTGGAGCATAATCTAACATTGACAAATGACTTCTACTAATTATTTTCAGTTTAAATCTTTGTGTTTTTATTGTCTTGTAAGCTGCTTCTGTGCCTCCTCTAAGTTGGGTTAACATCTATTCATTCACTAACCATTTTTTTAAAATACTGTAATGAATTCCAGTGCATTACTGGTCCATTTTAGAGGTAAGCAGTATTATGAAATGTTCATTTTCGATGTTTTGTATTCATTAGCACTTCTCATTTATATGGCAATCCTTTCTTGAATTGTATCTACTTTAACATTTGGGTTTCCCCTGAATATTTTTTTATTAACCAAGTGCCTTTTAAGTGAACTTCTAAACATATTGTGTTCATGGGGAATGTGCTCTGTTATGTCTGACTAATGGCTCAAATTATTATTAGATATGAATGCTTGATAATGACACACCTTGAGATTTTGTATACAATGAGCTCCACATTGTGAGGTGGATTTTATTAGCCATTTGGGTGGCTACCACTTGGTGGCAGTATCTTGCTTTAAGACAAAATATTAAAATATTAAAATATTAAAATATTAACTGTGGAAACTGAGTAATGATATGCACTGAGAGAATCTCACATAGGTTAATACAAAACCTCAGTACAGTATTTGTTAACTGCACAATTATGCAATATTGTTATGCAATTATTTGCCCATATACTATCCTGGGGTGCATGTACATATATATCAGGTGTACATATAATAACAGTGGCATTTAGCTGGAGCTGGTAGATTGCCTGGCGTGGTGCTCCATTTTTTTTACATTTTCCAGATTTTGTTTCCGTAAGAGTTGAACCACTGTACAGTGGTACTCCGACTTAAGAGCAGTTTGACTTAAGAGCGAAAAACTGTTGGCATTTTAACTGCCGCCTTACAAATTTTAGATATGGTCTGCTCGACTTACAAATATTTTTCCCATTTTTTTTAAAAAAAATAAACTTATTTTTCAGTGTTTTAGATAGGTACCCCGACTTAAGAGTAGTTCGCCTTAAGAGCATGCATTCGGAACAGATTAAATTTGTAAGTCAAGGTACCACTGTACATCCATCCTCTGCATCTACATCAATTGAATGTGGCAGTAAACTGCTCCCTTTCCCCAAAATACTTTATATTTACATATGAACAGTATAGGAGTGCCAAACTCACCTTGTTTTGGCTAGCTAGCAGGTGTAGGAGATAGCATGCAATTTCTTGTTCCACCTCATTGCTGTTTTAGCATGTCTGAGAAAAGCAGGGCCTTTTTCCTTTACCAGAATACTTGAATTCCATTCATTCTTTTTCTCTTTGAAATCAAAAACTTCTAATGAGTCTGGCTTGGAATTGCTTTCTGATTTTGATCAGCAGTGCCAGTTTTAAAAAGACAATTTATCTTGGTGACTTCTTTTAAATGAAGAGATGCAGGGGGGTGATGGCATAGTAAAAATGACTGCTTATGATTTTTTGGTAATTTCTAAGGTGATTTAGAATCCAGTTACAGTATAGGAAAAATATGATGTCTTACAGATTTGGTGGCAAGACTTTAGCAATCATAATATATTAATATCCAGCTATTTCAAGATATAGAGCACAGATAATTTTAGTTATTTCATATTAACACTAAAAAGCCCTGTGCGATTTTTCTCGTAGATCAAGATTTTGATGCACACATATGATGGTGAAATAACATCAGAGTAGATATGTGGTAAACATTTCTACAGCTACATTGTTGCCCTAAAAAAGGCTATTAGTCTGGTGGCCACACACCACAGCTCACTGGAGGCAGGATATCAGAGATGGTCCTCAGATAAAGATCTTAGGAGCCATCTAAATCTGTATAGAAGGGGCTTGAAGTTTACTTTAATTTGAAAAAAAAGCAGGAGCCAAACTATTCACCCTTCAGTATAAAATTGTGTTAACAAATGAACATTGATCGTATTGTGTTGTATTTTTGGGTCCCATAAATCTTTATATTATAATTGCTTTTCACAAGGCTTGGACACAATTTAAACTCTTAACTAGTCTAATTATTAATTAGAAAAAAATCCTGAATATCAGTGATAGCCAACATCTTCAGGTAGAAGAACAAGATTGGATGTGTGGTTTTGTCCTTAGATGCTATCTTGATTGATTGTACAGTGGCACCTCGACTTACGAATTTAATCCGTTCCAACTGCATGCTCTTAAGTCGAACTGCTCTTAAGTCAGGGTACCTATCTAAAAAAATGAAAAAAATAAGTTAAAGAATAAAAAAATGGAAGAAAATATTTGTAACTTGAGCAGACCATATCTAAAATTTGTAAGGTGGCAGTTAAAATGCCAACATTTTTCTGCTCCTGTCCAATTGCTCTTAAGTCGAGCTGCTCTTAAGTCGCTGTACCACTTTATTATCACTGCCTCAGTCTTTGCATGGAAAAAGCATATAGGCAAATAAATGAGTTTATATTTTTATCAAAAAACATGGGTGGTTAAATTCTGTGGCAGTTGGTTGAATCCATACTTACATACAGGGAAACTCTATTCATACTGTATATTTTGGTATAATTATAAATTATGGTTTTTCATTTGTTGTTTTCCTGATATGGTAGCACAGACTATCTCTTCTAAAACTGCCTTTATATTGCTCTGTGATAAACAAAATTATGTGTGCTATAGCTGTTGCAGGGGTAGGGCACCTAATACTTTATCATTTCAGACTTTGATAAGTTGCAGCTAAAATAGCCCTTGGTCAGGGATCGTGGAAGTTGTGGTCCAAAATATCCCAGGAGCTATAGGCTACCTATCCTGCCTTGTCACATCTCAGTTCCACCAAGCAGAACTTCTCTGTTCCCTAAGATATGTTACTTCTATGGAAGTAATTCATACATTGATTAGAGGCTCATTAAGTCCGAAGTTACCAAGTACTGTGTGTAAATGTGTGAATCAGCTCTAAGTATTTATAGATTGGGTGGGGTGGGTAAACTCTCCAGATTGATTTGCATATTACTGTAGCTTTAGGATTAAAATTATTGTGACATCTAAACATTGAACTGAAATGTCTTTTGAACTTGCAGGGCTTTTTTTCATAACATCATATTGTATACAAAGTTGAAAGCTTATTTCTCCTCCACTTTTAACATATAATGTGCAGAAGATGCATACTGCGTCCTGCATAGACCATGTAGTTCTTCCTCCTTTTGATCTTATCAGCAGCTGAAACTAAAGCTGCTGCTTCTGTTCTGGACGTTTTTCAAATTAGCATGAAGAATGGAGGATAGAACAACAGTGCTGGGTATGATCTTAAATTATTGAAATTTATACTAAACACAGCTCTCAGCAATAGAAAGTGAAACAAAAATTGAGTATGTAATAAGCAAAAACTTGTTAGCAGCTTTAATGAGGGTTGAATTGCAGCTAGGGGAAACTGCTGGTTATTTGCCACTAAAATATATTCATTTTGAAGAGAGCTATGTGGTAAAGGTGCATATTAAGTATTTTAGTTCAAAGAACAAATTTTCTGGTACTTGACATTTTGCAACTGACTGGAAAAGTATGGTGCTAATTTAACTTGGTGCACATTTACTTTTGCTAAGAGGTTGATTTTGTTAAATATTTGTAACAATACTAAAATATTATCTTTTTGTAGCTAAACGTTTGGTTTCATTTGTTTTTATAAAGGTTTGATTGGATTTTGCTGGTTGCACCTATTGCTAAAATGCTTATTTGTGCTTCTACTCCATGGGCAGCAAATGTTTAATAAATCAACTATAAGGGTTTAATCTCAATTTCAGAGGGCTAAGCAGTACTTGGAAAATATAAGGGAAAACTTAATAGGATAAATGCTCAGTGGATTCTTAAGTGAAGCATATATTTTCCTTGCCAAAAGACTGGAAATGAATATTGCAGTGGTAGCTCTACTTACGAATTTAATCCATTCCAAATGCATGCTCTTAAGTCGAACAACTCTTAAATAGAGCAGCCCTATCTAAAAATTTAAAAAAATGTAAGTAGAGCAGACCACATCTAAAATTTGTAAGGCAGAAGTTAAAACGCCAACGGTTTTTCACTCAAGTCAAATTGCTCTTAAGTTGAGCAGCTCGTAAGTAGAGGCACCACTGTACTTCTATGTTCAAAATGGTTATTGTATTTTAATAACCTATTAATTGAGACTCTGTCTTCCTTTGTTAACTATTCCCTACATCTACTGGTTCTAGTTTTCATTGGGAAACCAACATGTTTCCAGAATAATTAAAACCATGTTGATTTAACATTTACATGAACTATACTAAAACAGTGGATAACCCTCAACATGATGCATATTCTCATATGGTTTTATCCAAATTTACCTTTTCTACTCAGGTAGCTTGGATTTCAGTTTGTCATACAATCAGTTAATGAGTACTAAATTGATAGTTTACAGTGGTACTTTGATTTAGGAGATTAATTCACTGCGAGGGCCTCCTTGGAAGTCGAATTACTTGTAAGTTGAACAGCCGTTTCTCATAGGAGTGCATTGAAAATCAATTACAGTGGTACCCCGACTTAAGAGCAGAAAACTGTTGGCATTTTAACTTATAAATTTTAGATATGGTCTGCTCGACTTACATTTTTTATTTTTAACTTATTTTTTAAATTTTTAGATAGGTACCCTGACTTAAGAGTAGTTCGACTTAAGAGTATGCATTTGGAACGGATTAAATTTGTAAGCCGAGGTACCATATGTGAAGGCTGTCCCACCCACCCACCCCAATCAATCAAGGGCAGCCAGATGCTGCCTTCCAGAGCCCTGCCAGATAGCTTTTGACCAGTCTGACAGGTCAGACTGGTCAAAATTTGCTCTGGGAATGGTGGGGTGGTTGGACCTGTTGTGCAGAGTGGAGAGCAGCGTTCACTGCCCATCACACCTCCCCACTTCTTTTTGGTTGCTTTGATCTCTGCAAAAGAGATCGAAGCAACCAAGAAGGAGGAGGAGGTGGCCATTGCGCCTCCCTTCCAAACTGCCCGGGCTGCACGAACATGCACCCATCCCAGAAGATCCCTGGGATGGTTGCATGTTTGCATGGATTTGGTGGGTTGGAAGGGGGGTGCTGGGATGTGTGCATGTTGAGGTGGCTCAGGTGGGTTGGGAGGTGCACCTCCCTCCCAACCTGCCCGAACCATGCAAAAATGGTTCCAGGACGTGTGCATGTTTGGGTGGCTCGGGTGGGTTGGGTAGGTATGTGTGCCTCCTTCCCAACCCACTCAAACTGTATGAACATGCACCCCTCCCTGGGACATGTGCATGCTTGGGTGGCTTGGTCAGTTGAAAGTGAGGCACGCCTCTCTTCCAACGCAACCAGGCTGTGCAAACATTCACCCGTCTCGTCGTCGTCCTCTTCACTGGCGTCTCGGTGCCGAGACTCAGGTGAAGAGTAGTAGGAGGGCTGGATTATTTTGAATTTCCCACCACATGAGCACAGTGGTGCTCATTTTTCATCTCCTTTTCAGCCAGGCAAGTGTCGGGTGGTCATCAGACGCTTGCCTGGCCAAGTAGATTGGTGGAGGGCTTCATTTCCCGCTGCACCAGCGAGGGTTCTGGTATGGTGGGGAATTCTGCCTTTCACCTCTCCCCTCCCTGCTACTTCCCAGCTGGGGAATTTTGATAGATGCAGTGGTTGATGTTGGTGCAGTGGGAAATTCAATTAATTGGAGATGGATTTCCACTCGTAACTCATGTTTTTTCAGAAATCAATTTCCAGTGATTTGGCTCGTAAGTCGAATTGCTCGTAAGTAGAGCTGTTCGAAAGTCGTACTCCTGTGCATAAAATGATGATGTAATGTTAATACAATATTTAGCCCACTGGTAGTGCTATGAGCGCTATGAGCATTCACGTTATACTTGTCTGAAAATATATTACACTATTTTCTGCGTAGCCAGAGGGATGAAAGCCAGCTGTCCAACAATCTTTGTTTTCCTGTACCCCCATCTACAGTGTGATTTAGAACTGTAAATTCTTCTTGCTCTCTTGAAGTGTTATGATTTGTCGTCTCTAAAGATGATTGCTAATTATTACATGTAGTCAGGTTGTCTCCAACCTATAGCAATCCTATTCATGAGTGACCTCCAAAATATCCTGTATTGACAGCCCTTTTCAATTTGTTAGATTCAAATATGTGACTTCTTTTAAGGAATCAATTCATATTTGGTTTTCCTCTTGTTATGTTACCTTCAACTTTGCCTAGCATTATTTTCTTCTGCAGTAAGTCTTGTTCTTCATCGTGGCCTTCGTGAAGCCACTCCACTAGGTGCGCGCATGAGGTACCGGAAAGATTTCACAAGCAAAATAAGAGAACACATCAGTTAGTCCGGGGCTGTTCAACATTGAACAGGCCAAGGTCTACTTTTTCCGGCCCAAAGTGTCTGAGGGCTACTACACTAAAACCTCTACTTACAAATTTTATCTGTTCCATGCACGTGCTCATAACTAAAACCTTTTGTAAGTAGAGCAGCGGTTTCCTATAGGAATGCATTGAAAACCAATTCTGGAGGGAACAGATTTCAATGTGCCATTGCCTTTGAACTGCCCCGCTCAGCTGAGACAGTGGGCTGGCAGACCCAGAATTTTGCTGGGGCAATGGTGGTCCTTGTGATGGGGGAGGGAGGGGTGGAAAGCTGATCCCCTCCTTTTTTTATTAATGGTCGGCGAGCTAGTTTTGGACTCTTTATGGGCTACCAGTAGCCCGCGGTCTACCTGTTGGGCAGGCCTGAGTTAGTCTTTACGCTACTGCGCATGGCCTTGCAATCTCATTCCAAGCATCTCAGTTCCCTCTAACCACCGCATTAGAAGGTTCAGAAAGTGCTTCGCTCCATTTGTCTTCGGATTGTTTCTTTGTCCTGTTGGTTTTTTTGGTCTTATTTTTCTTTTTATGACCCATTGGGCCCCTTTCAAAAAGTATGCACTGTGGGGGAGAAATTCCCCTCACAGATGGTCATTCTCACTGCCTTTATTGTTTGGGGGACACTCACTCCCCCTCCTCCTGTGCTTATTGCCTAAAATTCAGCTCCCAGGCTCTCAAAAACAGGAGACATCGGCTTAACACCTAGGTTTTACAAAAGTCTTTGCAACCTCCGCAAATGAATCCAGAACCAGCTCTACCGCCATTGGCGGCAGCGTGGGAAAACCTGTCCAAAAGAACCAAATCCGCAAAACTTAAATCCAAGAAATCGAGCACAGTTGAGCCCTTGGTATTGAAAAAACCTAAGTGTTACAAGTCTTTGTCTCGTCACTCTTCTCCTGGTCAGACTCGGCTTTCGATCTTGACAGCTGCCTTCTCTCCAAACCTTCGGAGTCCATCTCCACCGGTATCAATCTACTCTTTGGATTCAGTGGTATCATCTCGACATGGCAGCTGAGAAGACTGAACATCCCTCTTTGCTAATGTCCCTCTGGCACGGTCAGCTCCCTATCCAGAGCATTCTATGGACAGGACCGAGGTGTCTGCAGCTCCACCACCGGTCCTGTATTGGCAGAGCTCTATGCCTTCTTTTCCTCCAGTACTGAGTGTTAGTGCAAATCCAAAGCCCTCTTCCTGGAAGCAGCAGGCAAAAGCGCAGCACTTCTCCACTGCCGCCTGCCTCGATATGGAGCTGCCACGAGCCCAAAGCGGCTGGAAAGAGTGCACCAAGTGCTTCCTCGGTCTCAAAACTTCGACACCAATCTTCCACTTCCCACTCAGTCCTGACCTCGCCAGATCCTTGGTCGATGCCACCACCATTTTGGCCATTATACTGCCTGGTCCTGGGCTACCTGCCTGTCCTGGGCTTTGTTCCTCCGGTCCCTGTGGAGGTCAGCCTTTATAGTACAGCAGGGTTACCACACTCCCCTCACTACAGAGTAGTAAAAGGCACAACCTCACTCTACCACAGGCCCCCAGTTGTCTTACGGACCACTGACCAGTACCAAATTAGACTCATGTATCGCTGCCACCAGTCAGGTATCCCAGTTCAATCACTGAATCCCAGACAGATGTGACATGGAAAAAGTAAAATGAAAGTTTATTGAATACAATAAGATGTTGAATACAGTTTGAGCCAGGGGGCTCTTTTGAAAGAGCCATCCCTCAAGGAAGTGAGAGGGATGGCTTGTAGACAAAGGGCCTTCTCGGCAGCTGCTCCCAAGTTATGGAATGCCCTCCCTATTGAGATCCACCTGGCGCCAACACTGATTACATTTCGGCGCCAGGTAAAAACCTTCCTGTTCCAGAAGGTTTTTAATTGATACAATATAGATTGTGGATCCACTGATGACAATTTTAGGATAATGATTTTAATTTAAGGTTTTTATTACTTCTTGATGATTTACTGATATTTCATTTATAACTATTTTAAATTGTTTTAATTCTTTGATTGTAAGCCTCCCAGAGACCTTTGGGTAGTGGGCAACATATAAGTTGAATGAATGAATGAATGAATGAATAAATAAATAAATAAATAAATTACTTAAAGTTTCTCAAAGCAGTTCACTCAATTCCCTCACTCAAATTTGACAGCTTCCTAAGTGCCCTGTCTCTTCTTCAGTGCCTATCAGTTTCCCTATCTTAACCCTATCTTTGGCCTATCTCCCTCTTAACTATCTCAGGTGGAGCTATGTAAGCACCAAGGCACTGCCTCTACATTCCATATTTGGGCATGAACATTAACCTGTTATTCCCCCTCCTGTACAGTCATGTGCACAGTAAAAGGGTGAATGCTACAGTACCTTACCCAGTGGGCCCATACTGGCAACCTCCATCCCATATGCCCTTGGAATGGTATGGACTCATGGGCCAAGCTGGCCCCTGGATCCGAAGCCCTTCAGATCCGATAAGTGTTGATGCCAGCAGCATACTAAAGACTCAACTAATGTCCTACCTTAGCCGGTAGAACCTTGGCCGTCTTTGCCACTGGAGCCCCCCCCCCCAATCACCTAGCTCCTCCATTTGGAGAACGAGGACGAAGCCGGTCCTCCAGACGCCATCACACTGGATTCAGATGTGGGCGAAGCTTGTCCTCTGTCCTCTTCAAATTCAATTGGAAACTATGCCGAGTTCAGCTCTCGCATGGCTTTCACCTTAAATGTCAGCAGAGTTTCTAGAAGCAGGAACGTCGTTTCAAGATTATAAGTGATACTCTCTGTGTTTAACAGCCCCTGAAGAAGGCTTCCCCAGCTGAAATGCATTGGGCTTTTGTTTCAATAAAGCACATTTTAGCTTAGCATCCTGAGACTTTGTCTCTTCTGACTCGTTGGAACCTTTCTCTGGAGCCAAGTGGAGCATCACATATGCTTCACTTAACTCCTCCAGTTTAATCTTCATTAGCTCAAAGATCCAACAAGGCAAGATGTTCTCTGGGTTCTGTTCCTCAGCGTAACTATGTAGTATTCTATATACAGTAGGACTGTGATGTCTGTGGTGAATTGATTCCAACCTCCCCCCCCACACACACACATTGAAAAACGCAAAATTAGTAAATGTTATAGTATATAGAATCATCTCTTGCTCCCTCTAGTGGCTAATTCTGGTAAATACACTTTGAATATATTGTATAGTATAAATATGTATTTCTGTAGGGGATTATTTAATATTTTCAGGCAGTGGGTAATTCAATATGCAGATGTTGATCAAGTGAATGGGGGGGGTTTCCTACTGTACCCAGTTTGGAGTTGAGGTTTAGTTCCATTCTGTGAGAGGGAGAAAGCACTACAGCTTCTAAATAACAGATAGTTTCTATAGTATTTTTATTTTTTTAATAGCTTGAATCCACAAGAACTGTGATTATCATGGGAGCCACCAAATCCTTATTATCATCTTCTGTATGGGTTTTTTTTAAGGTGGCATGTTGGAGATGGAGAAAAGAACCTAGAAAAATGTGGCCATTGGTTTGGGAATAACTAAACTGCTTTCCCCTTGCTTATTTGCCGCCTCCCAATCTTTCTTCCTGCTCCTAATTTCAAAACCCAGTGTGTTGGGGGGTGATGAGCAACTGTAGCATATTTTCATGCCTCCAAATTTTTCATGCTTTGGAAACCCATCAGTGTATGTTTGGCTTTTGGAAAAGTATGACACATCTCCCTTTTAATTCGCTTCAATCTGTTAGGGAGCTGCTGGAGCTGGGGAGCTGGGCGGGGGGGGGGGCAAGTCTGAAGGAATTATTTGTGTTGTTGTATCAGACCTCACCACACACACCCAGTTGGTGCTTATGAGCCTTACATTGCCATCCGTTGCCATTTCTGTTTAAGTGGTCTGCTGGTGAGTTGTAACACTGGGGGAAATGATCTTACAAAGTTGTATAGCTGAACCCCTAACTCTCTGCTTTACACTAGTCTTCCAGTTGACATTTCTTTGTCTATAAATGTCTCCTCCTACAGTTAGCTACCTTGTCCTTAGCCTCAGCATGCATTGGCTGCCATTCAACCCTTTTAAAATGAATAGACAGGGTCAGACATGTTGTTCCTCACAAATAATTTATTGATGGGCATGCCAGTTTTAAAACCCATTGTGGAGTAGGAGAAGAGTGAAACCGAATTTTAGTTGATTTGTTTGGAAATGTTTCTACAATGTGCGAGAGAACCACTATGAAATCTGCCTGTTTCATCACGGCACATCCTTTTTTGCTAGTTCATGCACTAGCATTTGCAGCACGGCGCTTGCAGCTATTTTCCTTCTCATGGTTCTTTGGTTCCAACCCAGAGTGTTTCTAATTGAATTTGACAAACCTTTAACTGTAACTATGCTAGTGGGCACTAGCATTGCATTTAATTTGGTTGTGTGGTTAAATGATCTAGCATTTGAATGAGAACACTTATAATCTGTGTCTCCATGCTGCTTAGAAAAGGTTGCCATTATGAAATAGGTACTCATTGAATATTAACCTACTTGTAATAAATACGATTAATAATGTACATAAAAGAGGGAAAAAATGAGTGCATTTTGTTTGGAGAATTCTTAATGAACAGAAAATGGGCAGCACAGATTTGACAGCAGGGTTGGATCTAATCTGAATTACAGAATGACCTGGGAAGTTTGCTTTGAGGGGATTACAGAATAATTATGTTAATATGCAATTATCACCTCATTTCTTCTGCAGTAACCTCAAGATGTAGTGTAGTAGGGGTGTTATAGCACGTGCTGATAGTTTTCAAAAATACTGATGTTTGAGATTTCCGAGACAATAAGACTAGCCCGAGGCATTTAAGTGATGATCTGTCATCTTGAAGACAGATCTGACCTTTGTACTTCATTTCTTAAAGCTTACATTATAGAGCTACAGGCAGCTATAGCTGCAGAACTCATTAAGATTTTTTTAGTAAATGAAATCTTTATGTCAAGAAAAAGTGCTAAAATACATATTTAGTTTGGAAAGAAAAGAGAAATGGTGATGATGATCAAGTTAAAGACTGCTTCACAGAATAGTCTTATTCTTTACAAAATCTGCAATAATTTAGATTACAAGCCTTTTTTGTGGAGAAAATCCACTGAAAACAATGAATGTGGAGTATATATGAATAGACATATGCTGCATTATATTTTATTTATTTATTTTATTTTCATGTTGTTTTCTACTGAAAAAAGAAGCCAAGTGAGCTTACAAATGACTAAAAGACATATCTAAAATCACAGTACTTATGGCCACTAGTTTGCAAGATGTGAGCACTAGTGATAGGACAGTCTATAGACCACTATGTGAAAATTCTCAGTCATCCAGGTGAGTTTATCTGGAAGTTGAGTCATGGCAATTGGACTTCTCTTTTTGAGAGATAGAAACGTTTCACTGCTCATCCAAACAGCTTCATGAGTTGGTGAAGCTTTTTGCATGAGCAGCGAAACGTTTTCTATCTCTCTCTCTCTCAAAAAAAAATGTCCAGTTGCCATGATTCATCTTCCAGACATAGGTCCAAAACAGCTAGATGACACATATCAACAAGGAAATAAGTATACTGTAGCAATTTGAGAATTATTCTTACTACTAGCACACATTTAGTGTTTATGGGCAGAGATACCACACTTGAATGCAGTATAACTTTGCTATTACGGATACTATTAAATCTGTGCTCCCTTCATGATTAAAAGAAGAAATGTGCTTTATTACAATTGTACAAGGACTTTTTGAAAGGGTTTTTACTAAAATGTTTTAGAGATGGGCTTTTCATTTCGGAAGCAGACTGCTTCTGAAACAAAATGCAGGAGCCCAGCTGGCATTCAGAACGGGAAGAATGAAGCCAGTCAGTCCTTTACCTTGCTCTGGGGTTGCGCAGGGCTAAACTTCAATGAGGAAGAAGCCTCCCATGTCATTGTTCCTTCTCTCTGGCGCTGGCCAATCAGGTAGGAAGGCGGGATGATGCATTTCTCTGCACAGCTCCTGATTGGCCAGTGCCAGGGAGAAGGAACAATGACATCAAAGGCTACTTCCTCCTTGGAGTTTAGCCCTGGATGACCCTAGAGCAAGATAAAGGACTGGCTGATTTCATTCCAAATGCCATCACACAAGGTCCCATTGTTTTTAGTAGGTTTTCTCCATTACAGGAGCACCCAATAAACCAAACCCAATTCTGCAGGATTCTTGTGTAAATTAATGTAGATTTTGTCATCAGCCACAGTGACATATCTGAAATAAAGTGTTTCTGATCCCCCCCCCCCCCAGCAAGGTCCTGAGATTCCCACGCAACCACTTTCATTGTGGAGAAGCCGTGGGGGTCAAAGAGGCAGGAGTATTTAATTTCCAAAAATCACAACCACTGGTAAAATCACCCTGGTGGCACTGATTTTCAGCAGCTAAAGACTTCTTTCTGCCCATAGCCACCAACAGCTTCTGCACACAATGAAAAGGGTTCCATGAGAGCCTTGGGACTTTTGTGGGGAACATCAGACATATTTTATTCCCCAGAAATTGGTATGGCTACTAGCTAATGACATCAGCAGCCTTAAGCTTCATATATGTGAGAACAGGATAGAAGGCAATAGATGTTTATGATTATAGAAGAGTGTTATATACCATAGCCAGGTACACAACAAATTAGAAACAAGTCTGTTGTGAAGTAATTATCACTACTAGATATGGGCACAGAGGTATTCAGCTCAGAGTTGGAAAGTTTGTCAATGTGGCACCAGAGGTTCTGCACGTACCCTCTCTCCAGTCAGCTGCCCCACTAACCATGCACTGGCCAGGTTGTCCTCCAGGGCTGGCTGGCCAGTCTGGGCAGGAGTCTGGTCTAACCCTTTCCTGCCTCCTCCAGCAACTGGCCACTTCATGGCTGCTCAGATAGTCTCCCTGTCCTGCCTCCTGGTCTCAGTAGCTGGCTGCAAAAGAAGACAGGAAAGTGAAGCTCAGGTTCCTGCTTGGAATGGGCAGTCAGCCCTTGATGATGACCCAGCTGGCACAGAGACAGGATAGTGGGCCAGCTGGTAGGAGGGAGGGTTTACCCATGGCACCTGCGAGGTTGTCTTTAAATTTGGGGACTATGATTACCACTTACAGTCTATATGTATTTCTGGAGCTGGAGGTACTACCATGAATATGTCTGACTCTAGAAATAAGTGATGCAGAGATATTTTTTTGGATCAGATGATAAATAAACTCAGTTATCATTAGTTTATCTTAACATATGAGTAGTTTTCTTTTGATGGCTGATTATTTGCTTACAAGAAGTACCTTTAAATTGAAAACTTGAGTTACTGTATCTGAATAAAATTTGATGCAGCATAGGAGAAAAATCCCAATATTGCATAGTTATCTAAAAACAATATCTGCAATAATAATCATGCATTTTTGAAAAAAATATTTAGAGAAGCAACACAGCTTGTTACCTTCATGCAAACCTGTGGAAGTGTTATTTGAAGGCATTCTGATAATAATCATTACAATCTCTAAGCAAATAGGATATTCTTAGTTTACAACCCTGCTGTTCAGGGGGTACCAACAAAGTTGCTTTAAATGGGAAGCGTCTGTTCTTTCTCTGAACCCTTAACACCAGAACAGATGGGTGGAACATGGAACATGAAAGGTTTTACCTCAGAGGTGGCAACAGTGAAGCCACTCATTAACACTGAATTTACCACTTCGTTAGCAACATTGCTTCCTGTTGAGAAAAGCTAATATAGATTCTCAGATTGACTGAGCATACATTTATATACTTCTGTGAGTGTAATAATCTTTCAACTGCATAGACATTCTATAAAATCTGAAACTTAATTTCTTATCTTAAGTTTTCCAAGGTACTGTGTGAGATTCATTGGGCCTTGCTTATTTTACTGTTGGTTTGGCTTACATCTTTATTAGGTCTGTCATGCCAATTTTAAGCCTCTGTGTATGTCTCCTACTGAGTGATGCATTATCACCATTTTAGGGTGATAACTTTGAACAGGATTTATTGGGAGTCTTATTTCTTGCTAGAATTATAAATATAAAAATAAATTACTAGAAGCAGAAATAATAAAAATTAGGTACATTTGTCTAATTGATTTACATCCTGAAATGTTATGATTCTGATTTCAGCATTATAGAAATATGGACTAATCAGTACTTAGGTACGCAGAAAGGATTTTCCCAATTTTCTGGTTAATCATGAAAAATGAGTAACTTTGAGATAACCTTGCCATCTATGAATATTTTGCCTGTTGCCTGACTTAGAAACCTTATTTATGCCTTGGTAGTATGTAAACAAAGTATATTCTTTTAAAGTTTGTGGATATAGGATTAGGTAATAAACTGGTTTGGAGGAAGACATTTTATTTAAATAGATAGCTTATATTTAACATGTTCAATTTAAAAGGCTTCAATTACTTGCATTGGAAGCTTTTTATCTAAAAAGAGACTCTGTTGGGTTGCAGACTATTATAATTATGTACAATTGCTTAATCCTTAGGAGAAAGGGCCACTTTAGGCAGGGCAGGTGCTTCTGTGAAGCAGGATGAAGCATCCTACAGCAGAGGTGAAGTAGTGTTTTTCAGGATGGCACCAGTGGGGAGTGGGGTGGGGGTGGGTGGGTGGGTGACACAGGCATTGGTGTCTGAAGGATGAAAGATGTGTCAGACTTGTATTTAACAAGTCACCTGCTATCCATAGAATACTGTCAGTCTTGTAGTTAGCAAGTCACCTAGTAGCTGTAGGCAGCAGAAATTCCATGGAGATAACTGTGTAGATTGATTGTAAAGGAACAACTCATTCTACCCAGCTATTTCTGTGCTAGCTGCACAAGTAGGGAGTTTCTGCTTCCATAGTGAGTATGGAAATAACAGTGGACTGGAGGAGAGCGAAGGGACCAACCAACTCTCCTCCACTGTTCTGCTTAGTAGCCCAAATTCCCATCTTGAGCAGAGAGAAATCTGGGCATCAAGAAACTGCTAACCTCTTAGTAGACTGGTTAAAAGAAATTATGGCGTAGTTAAATTCCTTGGCTTTTTTTCCAAGACTGCCACAGTAGGATGGTTATTTCAGCTCTGCTTGAGTTTTGTAAAAGACATGAAAACATTATGGGCTGATGATGATTCAGGCAGCTTATCTAAATATAGTGAAGTTTTTAAACAAAACTTTAATCAAAAATCCAGAGTCCGTATGCTGTTTCACAGGCATCTGGCATAAAATTTGTCAGTGTGAAAAACAGTTCACCATGTGCTATGCTACTTAAGAACATCGTGCTATAGGTGCTATAGTTCTTTAGTCTACATGTAATTTAATAGATAATGTATATTCTGACCATGGCTTTCTAAGTGCTGTTTATTCGGTTGGTGCCATCTGTTGTGTGTATCTTGTGGTCGTGGATGATTAAGTGCATCCATTACAAAGCATCCCCTTGACGCCTGAGCTTTATTGTAAAATATATATGATGTAATGTTATATGGTCTTTAATGTTTTTCAAATTCATTGTTTCCAACCATGTTCTCAAGGGTCCTGTGCAAATCTCTTGTAGTGTGGAACCTGTGGAATGGATGGAGGCCTAAAGTTATTGCCATTAAAGTTATTGCCATTGGTAGTGATTTTGGGTAATTAATTACTTTCCCCTCCCATCACATTGCTCCTATGGATTCCTTGTGATGAAAGGGATTACATAGGAGTTTTGTGAGAGAAGCGAAAAATATTTGATTTCCAAATACTAGCAAGTACTAAGGATGTCATCACTCTTATGTGGTATAAATTACAGCAATAGGATGTCACATATAATACTGTATAATGTTCTTTGACTTTTCCTGCCATGTAAATTTATTTGAGTGAAGTAACTGCATGTTAATTTTACTTTTAGAAAGTTTTCCTGTGAGCACAAGCAGGGAATTAAGGTTGTTTATGCCTTACACTTTCACGCTTAACTATATAAAATCTTGATAGATAGGATTGATTTTAACATCTTTCCTAAATTTGCTATTGTGGAAAAGCTTGTGATGTTCTATGTAGTTGCTCTCTTTCCTCCTCTCTGTCCCCCCCCCAATACTTTGCGTGTCCATGCTTATGTAGTTTCAACATGCACATAAAGATGTCAATTGGGCTATGCATTGATGACATGTACTACTACTGAAAATGTTCTTCCTGGCAGACTGGGTCAGGTGTATGAAACAGAAGTCATTAAATCATAAAAATACTTTTTCATTTAAATACAGTGGAACCTTGACTTACATGCTGCTTGACTTGCAGCATATTTGACTTGCAGCAAGAAGGGGCCTGTTTGACTTGCACCGCAGGCTTTGACTTACAGCCAAGGCCCCGGAATCGGGCGGCAGCCACAACCCAGCATCATGGCTGCCGCCTCCAAAATGCTCCTGCCTTCTTCCTCTCTTCTAGCAGTGGCGGCTTCAGCGAGGCCAGCTCCGAGCACCTGGAGCTGGTCCTCGGCCTCGCCGAAGCCGCTGCTGCCGTCGGAGGAGAAGAAGGGCCGGGAGTTCGGGGCTGGCCTCGCTGGTTAGACAGTCAGCTCAGTCTTGTAAAAAATCTGGCTGCAGAATTCTGGTCCACAATGGAAGCATTTTAGTTGGGGAGCTGTACAGTTGTGGGACTCTAATGGTAAGCATAGAGTTGTTCAGAACTTGGAATGTCAGGTTAAAAATCAGTAAAACTTAAATGTTAGACCTTGTTACTATGACTATTAAAACGTGGAGGCGTATAATTTGTGGACTATAATTCCACTGCCTCCTCCTCTCTTTGAAGAGACATTTCATTTACATCCCCGGAAGGAATATCCTATCCCAGTCAAATTTGTGTTAAATTGCTGTTTTCGGGGGTCTTTTTCATCATCTGGAATGGATTAATCCACTTTCCCATTACTTTCTATGGGAAAAGTTCATTTGACTTAAGGCATGTTTGACTTATGTCTAGACCTTCAGAACGGATTAATGACATAAGTCAAGGTTCCACTGTATGCCCGCACATTTAAAACTTGACACAGAAGTACCGTAATTTTTTGTCATGTCAAAGATACTCAGATCTGATGGATTGACATTTTATTTCCTTTGTTTGCTTACTAAATTAGTATGTTGTACTGTAGCTTTTCCCTATCATCTGTTCAACTTGTACACTTTTTTTTTAAAAAATGTAAGAAGCAACAATCACGGTTCATAAGTAACAGGATTAATTTTGTAATTTCACAGTTCTCCTTAAATCAGCTTTCTTTATCAAGAGTGTACTTATTGTATATATCAATGTTCTTGCACTTCAGAGTCTTTGCAGTCATTTTTGTCTTGTTGAATTTTATAATTTAAAACTACAGTATTTAATATTAATATGAAAATTGGCTTTCTCAACCACCAAGATAAAATTTCTAATAGAAGTTTTTTTCTGTTTTTTTATTTTAGCATAAATGTACTTAATGGACAGAGCAGATCAGCAATATGGATGAGACAGAGATCAATACAGAGATTATTGGTGCTAAAGGACTTCTAGATGACAATAACTTCATCTCTGAGAAGAAAAGTGGCATTCCCAAATCACACGAGAGTGAGACATCATTTCAGAAAAATACGTCGAATCTTCCTGAAAAGCTATCAAGGGACGAATCTGAAAAAGCCTTAAGTGGAGGCCAGACGTCTATATTTGTACACACTGGTGCTCCTACTGTTTCTAGTGAAAACTTTCTTCTGCCTACTTGTGTTAATGGACCAGTTTCACACTCCACTTCAATTAAGACTTCCATTATGAAAAAAAGCAGCATTTCATTAACCACTGCACAGACTGTAGGTCATCAAACAGAATCTTCCTCATCTGCGTCTGTGGTACATGATCTCCAGCTTCCGACACAGACTACATCCCCAAATCCAAGTGAACACCAGGCTTTGTTTTTGTTACCTGAAGCAGCACATGCTAATGACCTGACACATTCCATGAAAAATCTACCTCCCTCTGCCTCAGTTGCTTGTGATATGCAGCCGTCTATAGGAAAAAGCATAAAACCAGAGAGCACTTTAGTAACCCAAGTAGATGTTTGTGAAGATAGCAAAAGTTCACTAGAGAAAGATGAGGATAATAAATCATTAACAGGCATCTCCTCAGGTACAGGTGACGTTAGAACAGAAAATGATGTAAACTGGGATCCCCAAAAAGAATTCATAGACTTTCTCATGACAAATGATGAAACTGTAGAGAGGTCACCAGTTGAACCTAAAGTTGCTGTACCGAAAAGGAGAAAAAGAAAGATGGATGTTAGCAAAATAACTCGTTATACTGAGGACTGTTTTAACGAGTCAGATTATATTCCTGACAACTCAGAATCACTAGATGTTGATTTCTTGGAGCATAGTGAAAATTTACAAGTAATAGAATCACATAGATATTCTTTAGCAAGAGTAAAGCCTGAATCAACAGATGAGGAATTGGAAGTTGTTGATGCCATCCAACAGTTGATTTACAATCCAAGTAATAAATGTGCAGGTGATACTTCTCCTGTTCACACTAGCACTTTTCTTTCTAATACTCTGTTAAGCAAATGTGAACAAGATGATTTAGAATCACCATCTAATTTCAGTACTGATGAGCCATCATTTTATCCCTGTACAAAGTGCAATGTGAATTTTAGGGAAAAGAAGCACCTGCACAGGCACATGATGTATCATTTGGATGGCAATAGTCACTTTCGTCATTTAAATGTTCCGAGGCCTTATGCATGTAGGGAATGTGGCCGGACCTTCCGAGACCGCAATTCCCTTCTTAAACATATGATAATTCATCAGGAGAGAAGGCAGAAACTGATGGAGGAAATTCGTGAATTGAAAGAACTTCAGGATGAGGGTAGGAGTGCACGGTTACAATGCCCACAATGTGTTTTTGGTACCAATTGTCCCAAAACCTTTGTGCAGCATGCTAAAACTCATGAAAAAGATAAAAGGTACTACTGCTGTGAAGAGTGTAACTTTATGGCAGTGACAGAGAATGAACTTGAATGCCATCGAGAAATTGCTCATGGGGCAGTGGTGAAACGTTCCATGATCACTACAGATTTATCCCAGAGGAAAGCACAGAAAAAATCATTAGTGAAAGATTCCTATATGGAATCCTCAAAAAGGTCAGGTGACTATATGTGCAAACTCTGTCCATTTACTACATCAGCTAGAAGTATTTTGAAAAAACACATGGAATACTTGCATCCAGCATCATGTGTAGATCCTTTTGGTAGCCATCTCAGACTAGAAAAAAGAAAAAGTCATGGTATAGATGAACCTTTAAATTTTGGTAGCAGGACTAAACATTTGATCAAACAAGCATCTGCCTTTCCAAAGACCTCTGTTTTAAAACAAGATCTAAAACGACCATTTGGCTCTGCATTCCAGTCAAGTAACTTTGCAAAACATCACAAGAGACCCCCCAGGATACAGAAGGCTCGGAAAAGCGTTGCACAGTCAGCTGTAAGTGTGTATGATCAAAGCTCTACAGACAAGCCTATTTTGAATAGAAATAGCGCTGGTGAAAAACGTAAATTTTTGCATCATATGGGAAAGCAAAAGGCTAGAGTCAGGCCTAGCAGTAATTATTTATATAGATACAAACTTGAAAACCATAGGATTAAGAAATATGGCAGCCCTTATCCTTTACATTTAAAAAAGGAAGCTGCAAGACCTATTAGGTCCTTACCTTTATTGTCTTCAAATAATACTCATAATAGATTTATTATGGATTCTCTTAACTATAATGCAAAAAAGCCAAACATCTATAAAGATAAGCATGTAACTGTAAAAAGATTGGTCAAGAGACCAAAAAGGGAAGGCTCTGTAACAGGAGATGATTTGGACAGTTATCCAGACGTTCTACATAAAATGACTGTTGTTGTTTTGCAGAAACTTGCTGGGAAAAAAGACAGCTATGAAACGGAGGATGAAAGTTCATGGGATAATGTTGAACTTTATGATTACACTACACGGTCTGTGGAGGATGGCTCTTACAGTGATATTAATCAGGACCCTGTAAACCTGTTCCCTTTATTTAAAGGTAAAATGGAAGAAGACGTTGGTGGTAAATCCTCTTATAGATATGAGCAAAATGATGGATTTTATTTTGAGTATTATGAAGATGGTGAAGGTAGCAATTACCTGCATGATTTTCAAGATCCTCATAATTTAGAAAATTTAGGCACAACATTGCCAAAGCATAACTCGGTTTTCCACTGGACTGACCTATCTCTTGAGAAAAAAAACTGTCCATATTGTCCAGCAACCTTTGAAACTGGTGTTGGATTATCTAATCATGTCCGTGGGCATCTTCACAGAGCTGGATTAAGCTATGAGGCCCGCCATGTTGTCTCGCCCGAACAGATAGCGACAAGTGACAAAATGCAGCATTTCAAAAGAACTGTAACAGGAACCCCAGTTAAACGAGTTAGAAAAGGTAAGTTTTTTTTTAGTATATGGTGGAAGGGGATATAGAATAATGTGAGTGTAAAACCTCTCATGACAGATCTTACTTGTACTTATGGTTAGAACTTTGGTGTGTATATTTTAATTAAGCTAAGCCCCTCACATCCTGCAAATTGATCAGTCAATCATTTTTCTTTGCAGCTATTGAGAAATCTGAAAGTACTTCAGAACACACTTGCCAGCTCTGTGGAGGTTGGTTTGATACGAAAATTGGATTATCTAATCATGTGCGAGGACACCTAAAAAGGCTTGGTAAAACCAAATGGGATGCACATAAATCTCCGATCTGTGTTCTTAATGAGATGATGCAAAATGAAGAAAAATATGAAAAAATCCTGAAGGCATTGAACAGTCGGCGTGTTATTCCCAGACCATTTGTTGCTCAGAAACTTTCATCAAATGATGACTTTTTATCTCAAAATGTTATACCTCTTGAAACATACCGCAATGGCCTAAAGACTGAAGATATATCTGTATCTGCGTCAGAGGAAGAAGGGCTGAGTTTCCTCAATGAATGTGATGAAGCAAAATCAGTACTACATGATGAAAAAAAAAGTCAGTCACTTACACTGATAGAACTTCTGAAAAACAAAAGGATTGGAGAAGAAAGAAATCCTGATACCTCTCCGCAAAAGATACATAATCAAACGGCAAGAAAGAGGTTTGTCCAAAAATGTGTTCTTCCATTAGATGAAGACAGTCCTCTAATGTATCAGCCACAGAAAATGGACTTGACTATGCAGTCAGGTAAGATTTGTGTTTATAGCCGGGTTTACTTTATTATGGTTTCGATAACTGAGAAATGATACAACATATATAAATATTTAAAATGTTCTAAAATCTTATCCAAGCTCAATATTTTTCTGTGTAAGGTCAGAGAAACAATAAGGAATTTTATCTTTTATATGAAATATGCCTTAGTTTTGTACATTCAAATTGATTTCTGACTGGAAAACTTTTTCTTTGTAGTAATTGAGGATATACTGTAAGTAGATGATGTGGATATCTACTTAACAAAACAGAGTAATGCGCAAATTTTAGAGACTCCTTTGATTTTTCCAGTGACAGCGAATGTGTAATCTATTCAGATAGTTAGGATTTTTCAAAACTACTAGAATAAGTGTAAAAATATTAGCCTAAGTTATTGCATGGCTCATTGATCAACCAAATGGTATGTGTTTTAATACTTTAATATGGTGGCAGCAGAGCTCTTTTGTAATCACAGTCCCCATACCAAATACATTTTTTTCTAAAAAGAGATTTGATTAAGAAGTGTGCAAGCAACTTTACATTACTTTCTGCAGAATAAATTTAGGACAGTTCTCTAAAACGTATCTTTATCTTGATACTCATGGATCAGATGGATTTAGTGGGAAGACAAATCCTGTTGCAGTGATTATTTCTCTTTCTCCTGCTTTCAGTAACGTTTTATGTGTCAGTCCACTGAAAGTGCATGATCTTATGATTTTTTTTTTTGGTTCTCTCAGTATAGTAAATAAAGCAGCTGTACTGACAGCTTAGTTGCGTATTGGAATTATCAACAAATTGATGTGATGGATCTATTGCAGAGCTGTACTGATATAGACTGGAGATGAGGTATTGAATAGTAACATAGTTTGAAGATCTTTTGGAATATAAAATTTCCCGTAAATTATGAATGTTGTTTTTTTAATTAGGGAAACATTCAAACTTTTGATTTTCTGGCTGCAGTCTGAATTCTATGAAACCCATTGCAATGAAGTAGCCAACGGTGGTCCAGTTTTACTTTTGTTTGATTAAATATGGTGAAATTATTTTTAACATGATATATAGAAAACTATTATATATATATACACAAATATTACAGTGACTTAAATCCAGTGGTAAATTGCAACTAGAATAAGTCCATTGGATCAGTGGGGATTTGATGAGTAAATACCTATGTAAGTTTAATTGAGTCAATGGGTCTACTCTAGTTGTGACTCATTACTGTATTTTAGCAAGTATTTTATTGAGTGCCTTCAAGATAGGAGATTGCCATTCTAGAGGTCTCTTGGACAAGTTTTACATGATCTTAGAAGATGCTGCTGAACTTGCTCAATATTTTCTTGCCTTGCTTTAAGACTGCTTAATGTTAGCCAGTGTATCTTCTAGTTTTCACTTAAAAACAAGATACTGCTTAGTATAATACTTAGAATTAGAAATAAAGCCCTGCTTAAGCTGTGTGTGTGAGTAATTTAAGGTTTGAAATTAGCATACATTGCCACTTCAGTTATTCAGAGCACTTAATATTAACTCCATGCAATCTTGTATTCTTTTAAACTGATATAAAACACATTTTTACCTTTAGTGTTTTGTTATTTTAGTACTGTGCTATATCTGAAATTGGGTGCTAGGTAAGATTATCCTTTTGATCAAAAACCTCCTCATCCATTAATACTCCTCTGTATCCTTTCCAGTATAGGATAGGAAACATGAAGAAATCACTGACTTACTTGGCCAAGACTTAATCTATGTAATATGAGTGAAAATATTTGTGTGTATATGGAAGTCAAGTTGAGAAAAAGCCATTTGCAGCGGTTTCTTTATCCGATGTAGCTTGGTGTTGTTTTACTGTTTTTTTTTTCTGACAACGAAGATGTTTGTTGATCATTTATTTAGCACAAAGACGTTAGCAAAACCCACAAATCATTAACTTTCATCATTGATTGTGCGTTCATGAAGTGCACCAAATAAAATGTTTTGTCTAACAGCTGTGCAGTGGTGTGTTTTACCACCTTTTTCTTCCTATCTTCATCAGTAACTTAATTTAGTATTGAGCCTTTTACAGTCTTGTGGGTAAAACACTTTAATTACCACTTTGTCAACTTTCTAATTCTGTTTATTGGGAACGTTGCAAGCTTTGAAACTTTTTAACAGAACTGTTTTATTCAAATTGCAGAATTGTATTCTGGGGTTAGGAAATAATCTGTGTAATGTGAAGATCAGCAGGAAAGTGATAATAGCTGTTAAATTCAGGGACGCTTAGGGATTTGAATCACACCTTCCACTTTTCTTACCAAAAGCCTGTTTTGTGCTAAATGCCACATATGAAAGTCATAGCCGTGGATCCTTCAAGTATGAAACAGTTGCTCCAATAAGATGAAGAAACTTGGAGCAACTTTTAATACAGCATTTTTCAAAACACTTTGAGAGTTTCACTTTTAAAGAGAGAACTGGATTATAGTTTTCTTTTGAATGATAGGTATGCCTGTGAAGCTTAGAACCTGTGTGCATTGCAATACGGCGTTTACAAGTGCTGTTAGCCTGTCCAACCACTTACGCGCTTATGCACGAAAGAAGAGTGCTGGACTTTTGACTGGGACAGGTATGTTACAGATGTAAAATCAAGTCTGTCTGTATACATTTTCTCATCAGACTTGACAAATTCATATTCTAATTTAGTTGATATTTAAAATCCTCTGAAACAGAATTTGAGACACAGAACTTTAGCAACGTATAAACTTTTGTTGCTATTGTCCATTTTTCATGCCTGATTTTTTATTTCATTCATTTATTTTTGATCCAGCATTATTTTCATGTTTGTAAACATTTCAGAGCTCAGAGCTCTTTGTTTTCTGCCTAAATGCAAAAGGAGCTGCTTTTTAAGGAGATAGTTTTGCCAGCTTTATTATTATTATTATTGAAACTTATTCTTTAGGCAAATTAAACTAAAATAGATTAAACACAGGCACATTTTATCAAGTATACAGACATTAAATTTAATCAAAACTGTATTGTTTTCTCCCATGTTCATTACCAGTTACTTGTTCAACTGGTATAGATCTTTTGCAAAATTAAATCAACAATAATTCCAGAGGGTGACTTGTATTTTGATTCTGCTAAGATCCTGTGTGAAATTCGTCTGTCCAGTTGCTGTAATCTATTTTATGAAAAGAAGTAGAATACTCTGCAGTTTACAGGTAGGGATTTAGAGGTTCTGGGTTAGTCAACCCTGCAGTATGCAAGCATTCTTCCTATATTGTAAAGTCTAAGACTGCCCAAAGATTATTTAGCATTTGATGGAGCTAAACTGGCTGCTTAACTGCAAGTGTGCTGCTGCTTATGTGGATGTAAAAACCATAGTTGCTTGGCCATGCCATATACTGTACATCATAGTTTGGTGATAGCTAAAGGTTTTTATAGATAACCAAGTGATGTTGTTGTCCTGTCTTCGGGCTTGAAATCTACGTAACGTTCTGGGTATAGTATTATGGTCTGCTACCAAACCCATAAGGCAATGGTAGGCAGTCTGGTGCCATGTGGATGCTTGTGGATAGAATTCCTATTATCTCTTATCATTTGCCCTGCTGCCAGATACTAATGGGGGTTGTAGCCAATAGCATCTTGTTATCTGTCTCCGCTTCATGGTTTTTTGGAAGTTAAACATCTCCAGAGGTTCTAAATTAGGTTATGAAAACACTAAAAGGGAACAAAGCACATAAATGGCTAGTTTGTCCTGCACATTCTGATAGGCTCCTAGGAGTAGGCTTGCATTTCCTCTCACATGCAGAATGATCCACACCAAAAAAGGCTTGAAAAACATTTTATTTGTTGCTTATTTTGTTTGTTTCACTATTACTGCAATCTGCCTTGTGGTAACACTGAAGCATAGAATATTAAATGTACTGTATAAACAAATTAAAATTTGTTTCAGGATATTTTACTTCAAGAACAGGACCACACTCTTCTTAGGCTGTCTCGAAAATTAAGAGACTACAAAATATTTAAATATTGATTTTAAAAAGATTCTACATATAATAAGCTCTTCCTTCCTAACTCTGTTTGGAGCATATAGATAGATAGATAGATAGATAGATAGATAGATAGATAGATAGATAGATAGATAGATAGATAGATAGATAGATAGATAGAGATAGAGATAGAGATAGATAGATAGATAGATAGATAGATAGATAGATAGATAGATAGATATATTCCGGAGATAGGGGAAATTTGCTTAACATAATCGCCTGTGGGGAGAATTCGTACAACATAAAAATGGGATAACTCCGTTTTCAATGCATTCCTATGGAAATTTGTATAAATGAAAATTTGCTTAACATAATTTCATTTGGAATGAATTGATTCCTTTATACAAGGTACCACTGTATGTGTGTGTGGACTCCATAGTTGTAGCCTCTTTGTCGCGGGCAATGTAAATGGATAGTACAGTGGACCCTGGTATAACAAATGGTTTGTACAACATAAAAAATTCTGGGGATAGGGGAAATTTGCTTAACATAATCGCCTATGGGGCGAATCTGTATAACATAGAAATTATAGGAAGTTTGTATAAAGGAAAATTTGCTTAACATAATTTCATTTGGAATGAATTAATTCCTTTATACAAGGTACCACTGTATTTTTAATGCAAATAGAAAGCAACTACTTATAGTGTGAAATTTATTTTATAAGTAATCTCAGAATTCTTCCTATTTCAATTTCCTTAGAAAAGATAATACCACTTAAGAAAGAAAACATTCTGTTAGAATATTGTTAAATTTCCATTTTAAAAAATTCATATTAATAAAAATTCTCTTATGATAAAAGGTTCATACCAACGTAGTTATAAGTTATTCTGATTAGTTTAAGATATTTTTCTTTATTTAGGTTTTCTTAAATACCTTGCACTACTACATTTTCTTTCTTTATATATTGTTGAAGGAAATGTCATAGCCATAAATTCCTTCAAGCATTTTGTCAGCTTTTGCCCTAGTTACATGATTGTATGCATAAATGACCTTTATTTTTATATGTGACAATTGCTGTTGGACCTTTAGTGTTTTGCGTTGGATTAGAAGAAAAGCTATCGACTATCAAACTCAGTCACTGAAGCTGAAAGGAATGTTTTCTGAGGGCTGTTAGCTTCTGGGTGGGACATTGACTTTTTTTAACTACTTTGTCTTTGTTTATTCAGTGGCTTGTTTAATGAATTTCGTGCACTATTGGTTGCTTCAGTCTAATAGTCAGATGTAGCTGCTACAGTTATAAGTTGTAAGTGTTGTAGAGCAGTGATGGTGAATTTCAGCATGGGGTAGTCTTCTTAGACAGCTGCTTAGGGATGGGAGTGAGTAGAGCTGAGTGTAACCTGTTAATTTGATGCCCTCATACCCTATATCTGTGTACCAGTTCCTGATCAAGTTTGGAACATCTTAGTGACAAATAAATACCCTCAGCCTTTTGTTTGTATATCCCATAAACCTGATTTTGGATAAAAACTGTTTGAAAAGTAACAACAATGCATACTAGACATGGGCACGACCAGAAAAAATGACATTTCGAGTTTTCGTTTGTTGGAACAGGTCCGTTTCGGGTCATTTCCATTTGTCGTGAAATTTTTCAAAGATTTGTCATTTCGTTTATCGTTTCCGCCGCGATTTAACGCGATTTGACTTCCCCCAGAGCATAGTCAGCGTCCGCAATCAGGGCGATTTAACGTGTTTTTTGCGCCTAGGCTAGGCGGCCCAGTGCGGATGGGCGGCGGTGGCGGGGGCCATGGGCGGGCAGCGACAGCAGCAGGGGGGCGCGGCAGGCGGCGGGCGGGGCAGCCATGGGCGGGCGAGGGGGTGGGGCGCGGCGGGCGGGCAGGCGGGTGAGTGGGCAGTTAGGATATCACTTAGGATAGAGGTTCTGTTCTTGGCTTGCACCCGAAATGTGTGTGTGTGCAAGCAAATTGAAGTTGGGAAAATAGAAAATAAATGGTAGTATATAATATATTTTTAAAATAAATCCACACCTCCCACTCCTAGTCGAACCTCCCCCTTTATCCAATATCAGAAAAAATCCTCACAAACTGCCAGAGAAGAAATAAAGAATAAACTGCTATTCCCTTCAGCAGACAAAGCTGCAGGGAATCAAATAAATTATTTTCTAAATTGAATTCCCTCCCTGCCTGCCTAACTTAAATCCTAAAGCCTCCAGCCTCCCTCCTCAATCTCGATCGGATCACACCAGCACCAGCAGCAGCCAGCCCTCCTCCCTCAACCACATCCATACACCCAAC
Source organism: Phrynocephalus forsythii (assembly GCA_029282475.1). Classification (NCBI taxonomy): domain Eukaryota; kingdom Metazoa; phylum Chordata; class Lepidosauria; order Squamata; family Agamidae; genus Phrynocephalus; species Phrynocephalus forsythii. Next base: position 33,015,904 of record JAPFRF010000005.1, read on the forward strand.
TGCGATTTCTGGAAGGTGCCTCGGCTTTTTATGCCCTCCGAGACATCCAGAAGTGTCAGTCAAAAACCTGGCGATGCCATTGGTGGAATGGTTCGAACAATTTGCATGGTCCCATCCCATGCCCAGCCCAAATGGGCAGGTCTAAAAAAATATAAAATAAAATAAAATCAATACAACATTTTATTGCTATAAAAAACCCACTGCTGCTACTATTAAAATTCAGGCATTTAAAATAAATAAATTTCACATGTTTCTGTGGTGATTTGGTGTTTTTTTTTTAACCACAATTTCAAAAGAAAAATTGCAGTCGCCATTTTGGACCCCCCCACACCGCATGGCATGCAGCGAGACAGGCGACGAGGATGACCCCCCCCCCCAGCCTGGTGCAAGCAGCCCAGGACAGGAGAGGGGGGAGGCCCGGGGACACACACCCCAGAAACCACCCCTCTGGTAGGTGTCCTCAGGCAGGCATATTTTCGCCTGCTTTTTTGGCCTGGAGTCGAGGGTTGTTGTTTTTTTTTACTTTTTAAAACTTTTTTCTGTGCTGCTTGGCATTGCGCGATTGCCGCGATGCCATTAACGACAATGAAAAACCCAACCCAATTTTTCTTTTTTCGGGTCGGGTTCGAGCTTGAGCGGCGTAATTATCGTTACCGTTTCCGTTACGTAACGGAAACGATAACCGAAAACGGAAACAACAATTTTGCCGCTCCGTGCCCATGTCTAATGCATACAGTTTTTCAGCTCTGTTATCAGTTGTCATTAATTACTTTTTATGAACTTAATTAGAATAAGAACACGAAATATAAATATAAACTTCTGAAATTCTTAAAAATTTGAAAAAGCAGGATTATCTATTGGGAGAGTGTGACGTCACCCCTTTCACAGACTGTTTTCAAAGGCACAACTGGGTTTATTTCGACATCCCACTGCTGTGCCACCAAATTGTGATGACACCTCTCTTTTTCACACTGAATTGTGTTGGAAATTGTAATGCTGCCACCTTTTATTCACTTGGTAATGCTGCCACCTTTTAAATTGTCACCTTATGAATTGGAACAGACTCAGATTTATAATATATCAAAACAATAATGAAGTTTATTGAGAAAATAATAAATAATAACAATGTCTGAGGATGGTTTGCGTTGCCTTTAACATACAATAGATTTAATCAACTCTACAAGCCTCCCTGTCTTTAATAACTAGTAAACAGTATAGCCCTCACTGCCTGACATAACTCCAACAGAGCAGTGCTCTATCCCCAGCACTCACTCTCAAAACCTCAATTTAACTCATCTGCCTAAACTGACTAGGCTCCACCCTTTTTGTATCATACCATTTTCCTGCCCTCCTGCTGGGATTGGCTGATGATTTGTATATTCATTACTCCTGTTTCCAGGGTGTTGTCACAGTGAGTGCTTTGAAATATACATTATTCAGTTTTGAAATTACTAATATTTGTGGTTTCAGCTACTGAGGATAGAGAATCACCATCTTAAATCTTCAGTACACAGACATTTGAGACACACCAGTAGACAGATTTGGAGTCCAAAGACCTGTAAAACAGCTCAGGTGAATGATTTAAGATGCTTAATTTAAAGGGTAGTAATGGTTTGGCCATAATAGGAGAATGAATTTGCATTTTTCTCTCTTACTCTGACTCTTGTTCTGATTTTGGGAGGCAATATTCATTCCAGATAACTTTGATTGTTTTTTCAACCCCCCTTCCCGGCTCCCTGCCCCTTGATCCACCTTAGGGTGGAATAACTAGATCAGTGATGGGGTTGCTGCTTGTTGTATTGAATCAGGGTTTGTTGATGATTGGTTATTTATTATCCTTAACATATTCATTGTAATTGTAACAGGAATGATGTATTACACAAACATTTGAAATTCTGTATGTTGATTTTAGGATTTTTTTTCAAGCGTTAGAATTTCAGGTTTTAAATATGGGATTTTTGTTATCCTTAATTTCCAGATAATGTACATGTGTCATATGTTTGGGTGACAAAACTAGTGGAGTCAGCACCTCTCCCCTGAAGACAAACATATAATACAAAAAGGAGCCCAATTAATGATATTTGAACAATTGGTCAGTGCATAGTTTCTGTGAATATTGCTTGTGCAATTATTTAATTCCATATTGGGAGTTGTATTTCACATGAAAAACATATGCATATATACTTATGTGCCAAATCACACAAATTATATCATATACATAATCATCTATTGTGATTTGTTGTAAACCTCTTTCAAATTTCATTGCTGAAACCAATATTCTTAATCCTATTTTAGAGAAGGCATCTCACTGAATGGTAGCTTTCTGGCACATTGTCATCAGTCTGACATACTTTGAAATGGCAAAGCTTATCTTTCATTTAAAGTTTTTATTATTTTCCGTTCCTTCTTGACACACACTTCAATGTATTTTTTGAAATCTCTTGTCTCACGTTTTGAATTTCATCCTTTAGTTTTCCTTCACTTTTCCTGCCGTTGTACCTTCAAGCATCAAACAGACTTGTTTCTTTCATTCATCTCTACATTGGTGGCTGTACTCTTTCTGTGTTGATATAATGAAAAATTTAGAGCAGAAAGCAACCACAATACAGTATTTTCAGTAGTACAATACATATTTGTATAGACCAGTGATGATGAACCTTTTTAGAGACCGAGTGCCCAAACTGAGATTCATAACCCACTAATTTTTGCAAAATGCCAATACAGCAATTTAACCTGAATACAGGTGGCTCTGAAGGGGTGATGTCGGGTGCCCACAGAAAGGGCTCCAAGTGCCACCTTTGGGACCTGTGCCATAGTTTACCCACACTAGTATAGACTATTTAGACTATATTTGCCATATAGATTAGCTTAGCAAAAAGTATGTAAGTGCATTTAAAACAGCAGTTCTCAACCTGGGGGTCAGGACCCCTTTGCGGGTTGAATGACCCTTCCACAGGGGTCACCATGAGCTGGGGGGGAGCCACAAATGGCTGGCGTCTGCTGCTGCCTGCCTGTTGCTGGGGCTGGGGGAGAGAGCCTGAGAGAGAGAGAGAATGTGTGTGTGTGTTATGTGAGTGATGCAACAGAGGTGTAATTTGATGTGGTGTTTTATGTGGGGGAGAGAATAAAACTGCGGCGAGAACCTAGGCACCAACAAAAGTAGTGACGGAACAACCTCTACTAGCCAGTAAGAGGAGAAAAGTGAAGCAAGAAAGAAAGAAAAAGAAAAACAGGAGACAGACCAAGAGAGAAGAAAAACAGGGAGAGGTGGCCATGGCGGCGGCCGGGCCAGCAGAGGCAGCATCAGCTCTGGCTGAGGCGGGGTTGTTCGGTGGGTGGGTGGACCACAATGGGGGAGAAGGCAATCCGGGGCTACCCGGTGGGTGGAGGAGGAAGAAGAGGAGAGGGACAGCCAAGCTTATCTATTCTTTGGAAGAATTTACATTTAACACTTGTGAAGACATTTATAGATAAATTTTACAAGATCAAGCACTCCCTTTTCTTGAAAGAAAAGTACATCTGTTTATCTGTGATTGGAACTTGTGAACAAAATTCTTCAGTTTTGCAAGTATTAATTTGATTTAAATTAGTTAGAGCCTGACTTTCTGCCAAACAGAATAGTGATGTTAAAATAAAAATATATGATAAATTTCTTTCAAATAAGCATGTGACCTGGAAAAGTCTTACAGAACCCTTTTTTCAAGATCATAACATCTGGACAGATTGATATTTAAAAAACAATGAGGTGGGATTGAGACTTTGGGCAAAATGGTCTCATAAGAGGGCACAGGGGGATATATTGAGCAACAAGGGTCTCATTAGGGCTACATGGGTGTCATATTGCTCATCCTTGTCTTCTAAGCGATTTAGAGCTTAAAAATGAAAATAAAGACATTAAATCAGGCTCAGAAAATAGCAGCCAGCCAGCGAAAGTCTCTTCTGTATTTGAACTATATGATCTCAATACTTTATGCCAGTTAACCACCTTAGATGATGTATGTTGAACCAGCTGCACCTCCTGAACTCTTGATGTGTAAACACACATGAAGTACATTGCAATAGCAAGGAAGTACCAGATATTCTTATCCTTGGGCTGGAAGCATCTCTTTTTGTGCAGTTAACTAGTGGTTCCTGCCTCACCAAAAGATATAGTTAATAGAAGAGAGATCTTCAGTTTTATACAGATAAGATCTCCTTATACATATGAAACTGGTACTTACTGGACTATACATCTGAAGGTATAGAAGTGGGTTTTTATTTAAGAAAGCATAAGTTGAAACAAATCTGTTAGTCTGTGAAGTGCCACAGTATTTTGTCTTTGGATTTTTCCTTTCTCCTTTAACTTTGCCAACCTATAGTACTATAGATGGACATCTTGTTTTAGTAGTATTGTTTCTTCACACAAGACAGTTAATGGTAGTCTTGATGGTCTTATTTATGGTCTAGATCAGTGGTTCTTAACCTGTGGGTCCCCAGATGTTCCTGGACTGCAACTTCCAGAAACCCCTTCCAGCACAGCGAGTGGTGGAGGCTTCTGGGAGTTGCAGTCCAGGAACATCTAGGGACCCACAGGTTGAGAACCACAGGTCTAGATAGAGGCTGGTAATATCCTTGGCATTTAAACTGCCCAAGGTACAATTGTGGTATGCTACTCTTCACTAGGGGGAAATGGTGGAGTTGCCCCGAATACATTGCCTAATAATAAGACTAAGAAATCTAGCCACAGAAGTATCACAATGAAGGAATGGCTGGAAGGCTGGCGTGGTCACACAGTTCTCCCAACTATTCAGCTATGGGCTTTCTGTGTTGAAGTCCTGTTTTGTACTAAGGAAGTATGTGGTGGAGAGTGGAAATTTAAGAGGAATTTGTATCTCCTTGAATAATGGACACCACCGATTACTGCCTTTTAAAAACCACTGTCTTGGGTTGTATCCATTGTTACAGCAAGTGCTGAAGTAATAGGTTTTTCTGCCCCCTCTACTTCCAAAGCCCATTGTTCAGAGAAAAATGAATAATGGGAGTTTGGGGAAGATATTAGAAAGAAATTGAGAAGTATGCTGGGGTGAAGGTGGCAGAAAGGCCCCCAGTGATTTCATGAAATAAAATTCTAATTTTTCCATGTATAAATGGGGCGGATGTCTTCAAAAATGGAGACTCAATTTGTCCATCTTGTACAATGATAGTATGTACCATTTTATAAACATTTGCAGTTAATTTTAGTACATATTAATATTGTTACTGCAGTTTTTCAATAACTGCCTTTAGTCCCTACAATGGAAAATAGCATAAAATGTATAAATAAATAATCACCCATAAATAAAAATCTTCTTGACTGTAATCCATAGAGTTGGGCATTAAAAAGGTTGAATAGAATTGTGAGATGACTGTTGTGATGGAGATAAAACAGCCAAGCATCTATAGTTTGCTCTGGATCAGATACTAATTTGCTCAGCACGTTAACCAATTGCTTTTGGGTTTGTAAAGTCATTTGGTGTAAAATATGAACTTGATGAAATCATTTGTATATTATGACACCTTTGCCTCTAGGAGAGTATCTTACATCAGTATTCCAGAAGTATTTTAGTTTTTAGTAATGTGTGCAAGAAGAGCTAAAATTGAAAGTGATATAATATGAAATCTTCAGTGTGTTTGTTGGTGTTAGATCTCAAGTCCTTTGATGAGAATTGGGTAGAAATACTGTTTTAAAGGTAGGATGACCTTGCAATTTTTTTTAAAGAAATTTATTCTATTCTCAGTTGTATTATCCAGCTAGAAGTTGCCTTGAATGCCTCTTGGATTCATGGATAGTGGATCTTTGAAACTATGTTTGTGTCCAAGCTGGTACTGATCAAAAAGTACTATTCGCTTGCAAGGTGTGGCCTGTCTTGATACCAGTACATTTCACATTGTTTCATTCTTAAAATGGAATTTGCGTGGAAATGCTTGGTGTTTTAAGTGGACACTTAAATACATGTCAGCCGTTTTTGCTTTTTATCTTACTGTCTAGAAATGACAGGAGACACTATTGCCCTATCAGAAAATAAGCTAAAAGAAAATGTTTAAAAAGACCATATGGAATGGTACTTGTCATTCAAGTTTTCAAAGGTTATATTGACTCACAGGCTTCCACCATATATTTTTCAACTGGAGATGGATCCTATGTAAACTTTAGGTCTTGGTAGCAATCAGTTAGAAATGACATCCTCTTCTGTTTGCATCTTCTTTATGTTCAGGCCTTGCATGTATGTAAGAACAAGACAGGGAGAGAGTTGGAGGGGATGGGATTAAAAAAGACTTTCTAAAATATCTTTCATGTTTTAAATAGAATATGACTAAATACTACATTTTGAGCAAAATAGCACCTTGCTCTTGAATTTTCTGAATTCTTTTCATTTTTATAGCTGAAAATACTTTCCTTTGATAATAAATGAAATTAACCCACCAGGTGGTAGACATCAGGAACAATTTTGTTCTAGCTACATGTATATTTTGTTGCATAGGTATTCAGCAGTGGCATTAGATGCTGGTATTCTTCAGCCTCTTACAAGAACATAACAGAATTGTAGACTGCATCATGAAACTCCTTTAGCATGAAGAACAGAAAACATTTAAAAGTAATACATACAAAAATGCTAGGTGTGAAGTTTTTTCAAAATATTCTTTACATTCAGTCACCAATCCTTTTGAATTACCCATGCATGATTAAAGCAAATAGTGACCTTTCAGTTCAGTAAAAGACATTGTTTTGATACACTTCACAAGCAAAGCATGGTGCTTGTATGATGGATATGATAGTAGGGCTAAATAGCATCCATACATGAGTATGATCATCAATGTATATCAATATTATTTCTTTATTTATTTATGTAAAATGAATAGTCAACTCAAGCATGCAAGATTATTTTTGCATGATGGTAATGCACACACGTTAGGTTTACAAAGAAATAAAACTTGTATACAGCTTTTGTAATTTAATGTGCAAAAGTGACCAGTGATCTTCATCATGTTTCACGGGAAAAGATTTATCAATGCTCATTATTTATATTTATACATGATGTGAACTGTTTTTCTCTTTATAGCCATAGATTGTAAACAAAAAAAATCAAGATCAAGATCTGGGAGCAAGAAAAAAAATTTGCCGTTACCTCATGGTGCTGATGAAGTTTACATACTCCGATGCAGGTATATATGGGATTGTAATGGGTAAAGCAGGATAACTGTAGTTCGTTGGAATCATATTTGTTTGAATAATTATATATACAGTGGACGCTCAAATAACAAACGGTTTGTATAACATAAAATCTCTACAACATAAAAAATTCTGGATATAGGGGAAATTTGCTTAACAGAATCACCTATGGGGTGAATCCGTACAACATAAAAATGGTCGCAGTTAGGGATTACTCTGTTTTCAATGCATTTCTATGGGAAATTTGTATAAAGTAAAATTTGCTAAACATAATTTCATTTGGAATGAATTAATTCCTTTATACAAGATACCACTGTGTGTGTGTGTGTGTGTGTGTGTGTGTGTGTGTGTGTGTGTGTGTGTGTGTGTGTGTGTGTGTGTGTGTGTGTGTGTGTGTGTGTGTGTGTGTGTGTGTGTGTGTGTGAGAGAGAGAGAGAGAGAGAGAGAGAGAGAGAGAGAGAGAGTGCGTGTGCTTGAGACATATAACAGTGTTAATCAAAATCATGGGTGACTTGTGCGTTGACCAGGAGGTTCTCTTTCCAGCTTGGTTCATGGATCAGAATGAAGTTCTATTCTCCCATTATTCAGTCTGACAGATGAAAGCCCACCTAGACAATGATTTGCAATAATTATGAAGCACCTGCAGAGTTGAGCTTTCAATGGGATTGAGATAATAAATTACTTAGAAGGTGCCACAACTTGGAATGGGTTTTGGCTTTTATCCAAGCAAGCTTTTCATGGGTGATAGAGGGGAAGAGCAGTAAGGTTTCCCTGCATCCAAGGATATTAAAATTGTTTGAGAACAGGAGCTTCTGAAAATAGGCTAGAGAAGGAGAGAAGTTAATTTTACCAGCAGAAAGGCAAGCTTTTCTATAGTTCTCTTGTGGACTCACTATATCAATAGAGTTGTTTAACAACCTAATGTGCCTTGTTTGGGTAATTTTTAAAACTGTACAGGTTTTGTGGTTTGGTATTTCGCGGACCCTTGTCTGTTCAAGAAGATTGGATAAAGCACCTGCAACGCCACATTGTCAATGCAAATCTTCCTCGGACTGGAGCTGGCATGGTGGAAGTAACTTCACTGCTTAAAAAACCTGCCTCAATTACTGAAACTTCCTTTTCTTTCCTGATGGCAGAAGCAGCATCATAGAACACGGAAACACTTCGTATTGCATTGGATGTAAATTTGAAATACTTTTGTTAGATTTCTTAAAAATTAAAATAAATTATCTGTTTATAAAATCTGCAGCCAGAAAATGAGAAAAAGAATGACAATTAACATTCAGACAACCAAGTACTTAAAACAGTTACCGTAAGTAGTCTTTATATTTTATATAGGGTGGAAGATGTGTTTTTAAAGTTTGCTATGGCTTTTTTTGTCAATTACTGTGTTCACTATTGATGAAAGCCCATCAAACTTAAGCAGCCGTTTTTAAATAGTTGCACATGGGTACTTAAGGTTTTATGATATGAAAACATTCTTTACAGTGTTACCAGAATCAATGCTCTGTTTATTACATAAAATCCTTGCTTAGTAAAATATTATATTTTGTTTGTATGTATGTAGTGTTTTGTACAATACCAAGAAATGCTAATGCAATTTACTCAGTTTAGGGCATTAAATATCATGTACTTCATAGTTCAAGAGACTGTTCCATTCAAATAGGGCAATTAGTACTATCTACTTGTGTACGTGTTTTTTAATAACACAAGACTCTTTTGTACTAAAAGTGGAGGGAAACTTGTTAAACAGATTTCTAAAAACTATGTATATAGTACTGGAAACTGTTTGTGGTAAGGAAATATTCTTTACTTCACTTGCATTTTGTCACTGACAATAAAATGGTGCATTCATGCTACCTCCAGCTTTGTCAGCAGTAATGGTATTTACCCTTTCATCTGTTGCATCACATACACACACAGAGAGAGATACACACACGCACGCATACACACACACACACACACACTTTTTAATTGTAAAAAAAAAACCTGTCTTTTTTGCTTTGCTTAAAAGTATGAGTTGCTTACAAGTCATTTTGCCCCCTCTTTTATTTAATACTGTTGAAATGTGCTAGAAAGTGTTGCTCACTACATGACTTAACCAAGATTTATCATTTTGTAGTTTTAAGAAAACCATAACACCATTGGACACAAATAGAAAAGTTTCTACATATGAAGAGAATGTTTACAAATTAAATTTTAGAACTTGTTTTGGATGTAATTATATGTATGAAAACTGTAACACTATGCTCATGCTAAGGACCTATTTACAGAATTATTGAAATAAATGTGCTGTGGGGATGGAAAATTATGGTGCAGGTGTCTTGGTCACAATAAATATTGGCTGTTGACAAAATGAAATGTCACTTTTCAACAAATAAGCAGAATCCTCTTTGAAAACTGGTTTGTAATGCAAGTAATGTTTCATTTTATTCATGTAGGGTGATTAATAATGTAGTTAAGCCAAGGAAATGCATTGGTATTGTTTTGCGTGTAAATAAAGTTATAAACGCTGTTGAGATGTGAGGAGTATTTTGGTGGAGAATATACATACCTCACAGCCAGTGAAATTGCTTTCCTCATGGTATATCTCCTTACCAAGAATATATCTCTCTAAATAAAAAGGTTAAAAGAAAACATTGCAGTGTCTGCAATCTGAAGTACTTTATTGTGCATCTTGTGAACAATACAAATTTGACATGTTGGCTTTTACATATATGAAAGGTCTTCAGCAAAATGTGGTTCATGTAAGTTCCATTGAACTCAATATGCTCACAATAAGTATGGTTCAATTTGGATCCAAAACACTACTTTTCTTAATGGCAATGGGTTTAAAATTTGGGACAATAGCATATGCATTACTACTGTAGAGGTTTGTGCAGTGGAAGGTACAGTATGAGTAAGTCCTTTGAACATGACCCGTGGCAGAACAGTGGGGTCTATAAATATTAGGTGGGTTAATATTTATATACTAAAATCTTAATTTTCATTTAGTTGCCTCAAATCTAGCAAACTGGAACTTTGGCTGAGACTCTGGATATTTATAGGGAAGGAAATGATTTTGTTTATATAAGGTAATGCTTCATCAAATTTCTGTGTCATGTTATTTTTGTTGCAGGAATTCGTGGAATAAATTTAGAGCAAGTTTGGATTACAGTTTTGATATATTTCATTATTACAGGTAGTCCTACAGTGCATTTTGCACATTAGGAAAGGAAGCTGGACCTTCCCATAAATACTTCTGCCTAGGCTTACTTCATGATCTGAGCAACATCTATTTTTCTGTTTTCTTCAGTCTCAGTTCCTCTGCCTCAGTTGTCTGCATGGCATATATAAGGAGATATTTTCAAGTTAAGTAAGATACATGTCCAGTTATCAACAGAAATCTAACCCTTCCTATTCAAATTCAACATTATATACATAGTGGACACATACAAACATGGGCAATGCAAACAAAACAGATTATTTGCAGTTTGACAGTCACAATTGTATTTTGCTGGCCAAAGGAACATGGATGACCTATGCAACTTAGTCTTATTATAGCCCTGTGACAGTTTCTGGAAGGTTAGGCTAAGAGAATGATAGGCAGACTCAAAACTGTGCAGTAACTTCACTCCCTATTGTCTCAGACCCAATACTCCAACTTCATTATCTCATTGGCTCTTGTATTTTCTTTCTGTTTCATAATCTCTTATTTTATCAATCAGTTAATCAATTTATTTGACTTTTTACCACCAGTCTAGTGGTATACCATTACTCTGAGCAGTGTACATACATAAAATATACATGAAGTATGGTTGATAAACAGTGGTTTGGAATCTACAAAGTTCACAATCAATATGTCACCTAGCATTGGTTGACAGAATGGTGACATATTCCTCAGTACTGAGCAGGCTGTCAATTGATATCCCAATGTGAAATCTCAAGACTCAAAATACACTTTTAGATTTGAAGGAGGTGGGAGTTCTTTAACGTTAAATTCATTGTCATTGTATTAAGGTTTATGGGAACCTTAGATTGCTGAGTGTTTGAAATATGATTGGATGCATAGTATGAGAGAAGTCTGGGGTTTTCCAGTGTTGAATTACTGGATTATATTAAAGAAAACATTATATTGAAAATATTTTGTAAATGATTGGTGAGGTTATAAAAATATAGATTCATAGTGTTTTTTATTCCTAGATCTTTGATTTTGAATTTTATGGAGGTTCATTGAAGAGCATATGCATCTCAACTGTGCTGAATAATGTTGCTAAACTTTTGTAATTTTAAATCTTAGATTCTAATTAGGCAACGTAAGTGTTAATTGATGTGTGATCCTTGGTTTGTGCTCTTCATTTGTGTTAAATGTGTTGTTTCACCCGACAAGCTTGGATTTTATTATCTCAAAACTACAGGTAGTGGCTGTGATTCAGATCAATGTTCCCTGTAATTTTCGGACCCACTGCATGGGAGCTTCACCCTATGCACACAAGCCAGGGTGGAGTTTAAAACAATGGCTTAGTTCAACTGGAACTAAACGGGTGCTACCTCTTGTTGCCAGCGCGCAACCCCAATCAAGCTCTGTACACACAAAGATGAGAAGGAATGTCGATGCAGATGGTTCTTGAAATGTTTGTATTGTTACACTTGTTCATTGTAAGATGTGCATATTTATTACTATTGGTATACAGGCTACTTGAAGAAATTTCTGTAAGTAAAACTGAATAGGTGTGTGGACAAGGAAATTGTTATCACTCCATCACTGAAACCTTGTTCAAAGTATCACCACCTTGGGAGTGAGGTTAAAGGAAGTGTTCAGAAATCGTGTGCAAATGCAACAATGTTAGTAGATAATTCATCTGGTGTTACTTTCTTCGCCTCTGTTTAAACAACAGTAACAACGAAACCCCATCTCCTCCAAGGAACTGGTTTTGAGGACATGTTGATGGGTGCAAGGGGAAAAGGATCCCACCCTGTTGCACTGACAGAAGCAGTTCCATCTGTATTTATGGATCTTGCTTACAAAGTTATGTGGAACCTAGAGCTGCTTCACGGAATGTACAGCATGCAATGGCTGAAATCCTGTTGCACAGATTTGTGTAGAAAACAGATATGATATCAGTGGGGGATCACAACTGAGTAAAACATAGGTAAAAAACCTCTTTAAAAAATAAAATAAAATATTTAAAAATTAAAAATAAAAGAACAAATTTAAAACGTTGCACCATAAAGACTTACTGTTATACAGTGGACCCTTGTATAGCAAACGGTTTATTTAACAGCAAATCCGCTTAAAGGAAAAAATTTTCGGAGATAGGGGGAAATCACTTAACAGAATCGCCTATGGGGCGAATCCGTACAATAGAAAAATGGTCCCGATTAGGTATTAATCCGTTATCAGTGCATTCCTATGGAAAATTTGCACAAAGGAAAAATTGCTTAACAGAATTTCATTTGGAACGAATTTATTCCTTTATACAAGGTACCACTGTATTTCAGTGTGACCTTTCATGGACACGCCTTCCTCAGACATAGTAAAAGACAGAACATGGCAAATATTTATACATGGCTTTAAAATAGCTGATTAAAGGCCATTTCTAGTGCATGTGGCTCATACACAATGTGACAAAGTTATATGCACCACAATATCCCCAAAGGAAGCCTGTAATTGGTGGCATGTTGCCACTGATGATGATTATGTCACCACTACTGTGCATGTAGAGCGATCCAACAATATTCCAGAAATTGTTAAACATGTACTGTATATCAATTTAGATACACTTTGTAAAGGCAACAGTAATTCATCCCACTGTATTCAGAAGCCTTGGCTTAGGACATACCAGACCCAGTCATCTTGAACTACATGATGTCAAAAATCAGTGAACTTGGGAGAAAGCATTTTATGTTGACCCTTTTGTTCTTGAACCTTGTTGTAGCTGATGTTCTTCAGATAACAACGGCAGTTGATTGTGTTAGTATTGTCATTGCATTTTTAAACTCGGTACAAGCGTGAATCACATACGTTTGTGACATGCAACGAAAAGCAACTTGTTAATACCTGAAATCTGTGCAATAGCAGCAATAAATGCCACAGTCCTGATTCCTTCTGTTCATTTTGACTGAATGTAAAAAGGTGACTGACAACACAGAGTGTGAGTTAACAAGATTAAACTATATTTTGCCTGCATAAGGATCTGCATGTCAACAAAGTGTAGTGTAAATATGCACTAGAAATGCCTTTCATCTCTCTTGCTCTATGAGAAAGCCAATTATATCCTGTAAAGCAATGTATGGAATAGCAGATCTTCTTTCTTAGATGTAGAAACTGAGGGAACACAAGTCAAAATTTAGTAGGAAACCAAACAAAAAGCAGCAAATGAAATGTGGTATGCAAATTGTTCCTACTTTGATTTGTTGCTGTTCATTGCTCTTAGCTGAATATAGTTTATATTTTCATTGTTATCGTCCATGAACTTAATTCAACTGAAAGCTACTGAAAAATGTTGGCTGTGAACAGAATTATAAGCAAAAATGCTGCAGTTGTCACAATAGCTCTATGATATTGACTGGGCAAGGCGGGCAAAATGGATGGGTGCTCTGCGCTATTTTAGAGCTTCACAATTGTTGGTTGCATGATGGGGAAAGAACAAAGACAATAAAAGCCAGTAGTTCCCAACCCTGGGTCCTCAGATATTCTTGGTCTACAGAAACCCAGGTCAGGATAGTTAGAAGTGAAGGCTTCTGGGAGTTCAGATGCAAGGACATCTAAAAACCCAAAGTTGGGAACCACTGATAAAAATGTTTGAGTATCTACCTTACCCCAGAGAAATAACACACTAGAACATTTCTGGAAGCACGCAGTTGGTTACAGTCCTTGTTTTTACACAAGAAAAACAATTTTGGTATAAACATGCAGAAGTAAAACAAGAAATCCATGTTAATAATTAATATAATAGATCTCAGAAAACAAGTCATAGAAAATTACGAAGCAGTTCTGTTTATATAGGAACATGTCATCTACGGACACTAGAAACCAAATTAAGTGGTCTGCACTTTATATATCTTTATATCTGATCTTTATATCTCTTGTAAAGAAACAGCAACAGTTTAGAAAGTTGAAACGGGAAAATATCCAGAATGAAGGGGGAAAGTACCAATAATGTTAATAAACAATTGCATCATTCATCACATTTTTAAAGGGCTGCTGTATGCGTAACCCCCATCTCATGTAACACTATTGAAGGCATTTCTAAAACTACTGCACATATGTATGTGGAACTTACATTCTTGCAAAATTGCTATGTTAGTTATTTGCTTAAATTGCAATCTAATGGCTGAAATCCTATATTGCAACTAGAATAGGTCCATCAAATCATTGGAGATGTGGTGAGTCAGCTGCTCTGTAAATTCTGTTTATGTAATAGAATTTACTCTAGAACTACTAGATTTCAGCCAGTAAGCCTTGGCTTAAATCCTCTTGCATAACTACTCAATTGGCTTAATGTTTGGAGGCATAATGCCCCAGGTATTACATCACAGTACATAGTATCAAGTACAGTGGTACCACAGCTTACAAGTTTAACCCATTCTGAGTGCATCCTTGGACGTCGATCAGCTCGTAAATCGAACAGCAATTTCCCATAGGAATGCATTGAAAATCAATCCGTTCCGGAAGGATTGATTTCAGTGCGTTCCTATGGGAAGGCTGTCCCAACCCCCTTCATTCTAGGGCAGCTGAAGGCTGATTTAGCAGCCCTGCCAGACAGCTGACTTGACAGGTGGGACCTGTCAAAATAGTCTCGTGAGGTGGGAGGGGTTGGCTTGCGGAAAGCAACCTTTGGCTGCTGGTGATTGAGGGAGAAGCCCAGTCGCCTTCCCTGGGAACGATGCAACTTCAGGCTGGGCACCTTGCATGAGAAGCAAGGAAGGAGTGGGGAGATGACAAAGGCAGAGATCGCCTCCTTTTTGGTTGCTTCAATCTGCAAAAGAGATCAAAGCAACCGAGGAGGAGGCAATCTCTGCATCCATTGCATCCCACTCTCCTTCCTTGCTTCCCTTCCAAGGTGCAGGGGCTGCACGAAACTCAATGAGTCCATGCTCTGCTCACCAAATTGGTGAGTAGAGCACGGACCCATTGATCTTCACGTAGCCCAGGTGGCTTGGGAGCGAAGTGGTGATGGCGATAGGCCACCACCTCTTCCCTTCCCAACCCTCCGGGCTGTGTGAACATGCATCCGCCCTAAGGCTCCACTGGAACACTTATAAGAATCGCCTGCCCAAAGCACCAAGAGGCTTGCTGTTCCAGGCAAGCATTTTGAAAAAGCTCCAATGGAGCAGTGGGGGACTGCAATCAAAATTTTCTTACCTCGGGGCCTCAAAGTAGCACGGGTTCCTTCCTGAAGTGATTTTAGGGAACCCCCTAAAATCTAATGATTTGGGGGTCAGAGGACTGAGTTTTGAAGCTCTAAAGGGGGTCCGGGTACTTAATTGGCAACGTGTGCTGGGAGCGTGGAGGCAACCTGGGAGTGTATGATATTAAAAAGGGGGTTCCCTAAAATCACTTCAGGAAGGAATCTCTGCTGCTTTGGAGCCCCAAGGTAAGTAAATTTTGATTGCAGCCCCCGACTTTTAGAATTGTCCACCTGGGGAATAATTGGAAATGGATTTCTGCTCGTAACTTGAGGGTTTTTTGTTTTTGTTTTTTTGTTTTGGAAATCCATTTGCAATTATTTCCACTCATAAATTGAATTCCTCGGTTGTCGAAGCACTCGTCAGTCGAGGTACCACTGTACAAATGGGTGCACACAACTTAGTATGCAACAAATAATGCCTATTGTGATTTTTAAAATTTTTTTGGACAATTTATATTATGTCAGGATATTTACTGCATACAGCATAGCAGAATACAGCAATACAATATATGCATAAAATGAAAAAAATGACAAGAATGGTCTCTGAGATTTTTAAAAAAATGCAATATGAATAGTGAATAATTCTGTATGAACAGTTACTAGAGCGACTAGACCTTGGGCTTGATATCTAAAACGTTTAACTGTTAAATAGCAGTACCCTCAAGACGGGTTCTATCATAATGTGATGTAAAATTTGTAGGATGTACTCCACAGTCGCAGTTAGAATTATTGACCAGCCCTAATTTATGTTTCTGATATTGGTACCTGCTGTGATGGTACCAAATCCAGTTAAGCAACGTCCAATTTTTCCTTGAGAGAGCAAAGCCATAAGGGTTCTGGACCGGACACTAAGGATGAACAAATCAGAATTAGCAGTTGCTCACTCCTGGCACCATGGTGTCTCAATGTCAAGCGGACTCTCTGACCAGTTGTTGTCCACGTTTTTCATGGAGGGTTCCAAGATTTGAGTCTAAATATTTGATCATGACGGTCCTCGTGCATAGATAATAGTCGGTTTGCCTCATGTTTCTTTTTTAAACTGCTGCTGTTCATCATTATTAATTTTGATTATATACTTTTCCTGTTTTATTTATGTCATGCACTGTACTGGCATTTCTTCTTATGTTATTTTGATGTGTTGTAAGCCACCTAGAGTGACCTTTTAGGCCAGATGGGTGGGATATGAATGAATGAATGAAAATAAAGCTGACTGTCTTCTAAGATGTGGGGTTGGTAGGTTAGATAGCATCAGTATCCACTTGGAAGGCATCAATGTAATAGTTCCTGATATTAGCCTAATACTATGGCTACGTGGGTGTATTTAGGCAAGAAAAATTGGGCCCATGTATAATTTTATCAAAATAAAATGTGATTTTAAAAAAGAAAAGTGAGGGGAGCTGATGGTAACACTGTAGTATCATAGCAGTGAGCATGTAATCAAGATCAATTTACCAGAGAGGGACATGATATAAATTTTAAACAGATTTAATGGGATTTAAATACCATGATGATGTTGAATCCAGCAGCAGTCTGGTCACCGAGTGCAATGTCAAATCATTCTCTATAGAGAGATAGTCCTGCAGAAAACTTCTCTATCAACCATCTGGCCCAGATTTAATGAGCGCACGCTTCAGCAAATGATGCATAACCCGAGGGAGAGGACAAAAACTGTATAAACAGCTCATAATAAAACACTGAATGTGTCTAACAGTGTTATACGGAGTGGTGTGTATTCTTAAACAAATAAACAAAAAACACAAAGGCTTTTTGCCTTTAAATAAAAAAAAATGTTTTATGTGGACAAGAAGTATTTTCCTTCAGAGAATGAAAACCTTTAGATGGTACTCATAATATTTTGTTCTTCTTAGGGATATGTAGTAAGCTATGTTACCTATTCAGGTGCATAACTAGAAACTATATCCTCTAGTTTGGGAAAAGTGAGTGAAAGAATATTTTTGCTCTGTAAGATACTGTTTCTCTCTCTCTCTCTCTCTCTCTCTCTCTCTCTCTCTCTCTCTCTCTCTCTCTCTCTCTCTCTCTCCTTCTGGGGTCAGATAATGAGAGCATACAGTAGATTCCCCACCTCTGAGATACAAAGAACTAGAAAATATGCCATAAAAACAACACTGGGAAAGTTCATATTTACCCCATCCCTCTCTTACAGAGCTGAATTAATCAGGGCTGTGTGCAGAGCGAGCCTGTTGATGTTTTCTTCATGGGTTCTCATTTGGGTGTTTCTGCATCCCCATGAAACTTGTTGGAACTAGAGCTTAAAGAAAGAGCCACTACAACAGCTAGAGGTTGTCTCTTAGTTCCTTTTTAACATTGCTGAGGAAACTTCTTGGAGCGTTGTTAGAATTTAATTTTCTACTTGTATTTAAAATTTTTCCTACCTTCTCATCATTGTCTCCATCCCTTTCTGTAAGTTACCCCATTGTATTGTATTGTATTGTATTGTATTGTATTGTATTGTATTGTATTGCATTGCATTGCATTTTATTGTATTCTATTTGTCATCATTGAGGCCTTCCCACCTCTTTTATCCTCAGTTTTGGGTTTCATGTGCCAACAAAATTCCCCCTCTCCAAGAGACATTATAAGTATTCAAACTTCCTTGGTGAGGGGCACCTGATGCAGAACTATCAGTACTGTTACATTCACAAGTTCACAAAAGTTGTGATTATAAACCAACACACCTGCTTCAAATTTTGCCTCCAAGAAAAGTTGTTGTGAGTGGTAGAATCCCCAAACCAGCAAGTCTCCCAGGGCTGTCTATCTGTAACATACCCCCCAAACAAGTCATCATGGAGGCCCTCCAGTCGGAGTCCACCACCCAAACCCAAGATGACCAGATGTCAAGGACAGCTGAGATGGTGAAAGTACCGCCGCTGAATACCATTGGCTTACTGATGACTTCAAGGGCACCATCAGTTCTGAAATCTACTTCTCCAAGTACATTGGCACAAAAAAGTGGTCACTTCAGTTTTGAAAAAGAGAAAAAAAAACAGCTGTGTTACTACTGCTGCAAAGAAATCAAAGCAAAACTGCAAACCTAAGATATCTGAAGAACAGTCTGGGAGTTCTAATAAGTCTATAAAGAATCACAGGATTCAAATTCCTCTTCCACCCTTCAGACAATGAGCAACAGAATTTGGTATGCCTTGTTAAGGGTTTCCAAACACAGTGGACCCTTGTATAACAAACAGCTTGTATAACATAAAATCTGTACAACATAAAAATTCCAGAGATAGGGGAAATTTGCTTAACATAATCGCCTATGGGGAAAATCCGTACAACATAAAAATGGGATTACTCCCTTTTCAATGCATTCCTATGTGAATTTGTATAAAGGAAAATTTGCTTAACATAATTTCGTTTGGAACGAATTGATTTATTTATACAAGGTACCACTGTATTAATGAAAAGTGATGGGTAATAGGGATGAGTAAGTATAGATAAAAGATTACATAGAGAAGGCATCATTTTTCCTTACATCTTTCAAACAGTTCTATCAGATTATTCTAATTTCTATGCACTGAGGACAAGCAAGTCCTAGGTTACAAACTGAACTCTCCAATGCAAGAACAAGATACATTTCTTCCTTTAGGTGCAACTATTGTCACTAGAAAAAAAAGTTTCACTTTTGCTTTTGCATGTGGGTGGGTATGTTTGGCTCTGTCCTGTCCTCTTCACTAGGCATCAAAGTACTGGAAGAAAATACAGAGCAATAAAAATGATTCTGATTAAATTTCATGCCCGTTTATTGAAACGTAGTCCCACTCCCTTCTATACATGTCCCCCCTTTTCAATTCCTTTTATGAGAATGAAGTTTTTATTTTATTTTCATTGACTACTATGGAGAGGAAATACGATGAATGGTTAATTCTGGATCTTTAAACATTGTTTTGTAGAGTGTTTTTTGTTCCACATGAACGAGTAAACAGTTCAGAAGATTATTACTCCATTTGTTACAGTTTCAAATAAATATTATTTTAAAAGTAAATTCTGTTTGTAATAATTGTTTCGATACACTATATTTTAATATGCTAGTTGTGATAATTTTATGCCAAGTCAAATTGCTCATAGTCATAGTTTAGGTTCCTAAAGTAACAGAATGACTTTCAAGCTGTAAAAGGCTGTCCATGCGCTAATGTAGCATTTTTTAATTTTTTTCAAAAATTCCTGTTTTCCCCCCAAGAAAACCCAAAAAACAAAAACCCAACAGCAACAGGGGAAATGTTTTTTTTCTCCAAGCTTCAGAATTTCCAGAAAGTTTACATCTCTAGTAGAGACTGGAGAGTGATCTACCCGATAGTTAGAGGAGCTCCCTCCAAGCACAGCTAGCTTCACTGCAATGTGTCACCGCCTCCCTGCCTCAGTTTCTGAGGAGGAGACATCCCAGATGCAAGCTTCCTCCAGCTTTTAGCCATTCTCCAGAATAGAGTCAGCCTCCTTAACAAATGCTGCATAAGCTTTCTCCTCTAAAGAGAATTTCACGCATCCCATACCTTACAACACTGCAAAATGTCAAGACTAATCTTGTTAATCATCCTCAGAGTTGGCCTCCACCATACTGAACAAAAGTACACCTCCATGAGACTCAACTCCAACAATATGTCATATTGGATTCAGTATGCACACCAGCATACTACTATGGTGTAATGTTCCAATTGAATTTGGCGTCAGAATGGCATTTCCCTCCATTTTTGAATGTTTGGGGAGGTGGAGAGAGAAACATCCAGGCTCACTCCAAGACATACCTTGTAACCCCCTTATGCCACCTTACTGTTGTGGAAGCCTGTCTTGAAGATCACTGGAACACAGGCACAGATTCTCCATGCCATGAGTAATGGAATAGGGGCAGCCAGCATCAAGACTGCTAAGTATTTAGCCTTTAGTATTTAGACTAAATACTTATCTGTTGAGGGATGTGACTTTTGTAGCCAAAATGAATAATGAAATATTGAAAATTCCAAATGAATAATTCTCAAGATACAGAAATGACAACTATATGGGACACATTCAAAGCTTCTTTCAGAGGAGTGGCACTACAGTATAGTGCACAAAAGAGGAGAGAAAAGAAGAAGCAATATCAAGATCTATTACTTTTGTTAAAAAAAGAAGAGCTTTAAAAAAGACCCTTAGCCATTTATTTAAAGAATAAGATAAATATTTTACAACACAAAATCCATCTGGAACAGGAAGAGGTGACCAAAAAAAAATCAAATTTGCAAGGCAGATTTTTTTTGAAAAGGCTGATAAGCCAGGAAGATGGTTAGCATACAAAGTCTAAAGAGAGAGAGAAAACAAGGATTAATAAATTAGAAAACAGGGAAGGCCTGGAAGTATAGAAGCATAAAGAAATCAAAAAAACACTACACTATACCAACCTTTCTAAAAAGAAAAGTTGAGTAGGAAGAGCAGTGGAAATATTTAGACAAGATAGGAGCTGGAGATTTAGTCCCCAACAATTGGAGGTTCTAAATAGTCCGTTAACAACTCATGAAATTATGGAGGCATGGAAAAAACAGAAGAAGGGGAAAGCTCCTGGACTGGACAGCCTACTGATGGAATTTTATCAAGGAATGGAAGGGGCTCTAGTCTCACAGTTTAAAAAGTTATTTGAATGCATTGGAAGGAATGGAAAAGTCCCAGACTCATGGAAAGAAGCGTGCATATTGTTGATACACAAAATAGGGACAGGGAAAAAAAGAAATCAAGAATTATAGGCCAATCTCTCTTTTAAATGTTGATTACAATATTTATGCAACCATATTGGCAACAAGGTTAAGGAAGGTTTTTGCAGAAATGATACACAAAAATCAAACAGGATTCATCCCCAAACAAAATTGACATCCAATATAAGAACAATAATAGATATCTTGGAATTATACGAGATGCACCCAGAGAAGCAAATGACGTTGATCTTCCTAGATGCAGAAAAGGCCTTTGACAGCCTGAACTGGGAGTTTATGCTTTTACAGTTAAAGAAGATGAGCAATCAAAGCAATTTACACTGAGAGAAGGCCAAGGTTAAGGTGAACGATCAAATGACGGAAGGTATCCTAGTCAAGCAAGCCACGAGACAAGGGTGCCCACTCTTCCGTTATTTGTTTTAATCTTAAGAGACTCTGAATAGACAAATAAGAGTGAATAATAAAATTAGAGGCTTCAAAATCAAGGGAGAAGAATATAAATTGCAAGCTTATGCTGGTGACTTGGTAAATAATATTAGACAACCCCTTGTACAGTATTGAAGCAGTATTAGAAGACATAAAGGAATTTGGAGCGGTGGCAGGCCTCTAAATAGATTATAAAAAAATAAAATTTATGACTAAAAATATGCACAAAAAGATGTGGAGAAACTCAGTCTGAAAACAAATTTTCAGGAAGTGCAAAACATTTTAAAAAAAAGTAATCTGATGAAATAAAATTATCTTTCAATCCGGAAAGAAATAAAGATCCTGAAGACTGGGACAAGCTTCAAATACCAGTGATGGGCCGAATTTCAATCAAAACATCAATCCTGCCAAAACTGTTATTTTTATTTCAAACTTTACCAATTAGACCCTTGTATAACAAACAGTTTGTATAACATAAAATCTGTACAACATAAAAAAATCTGGAGATAGGGGAAATTTGCTTAACATAATTGCTTATGGGGGAAATCTGTACAACATAACAATGGGATTACTCCATTTTCAATGCATTCCTATAGGAATTTGTATAAAGGAAAATTTGCTTAACATAATTTCATTTGGAACGAATTAATTCTTTTATACGAGGTACCACTGTACTTCAAAGATTTAGATATGCTGATTTTGAAATTTATTTGGAAGGGAAAAAACAAGGATAAAATTCAGATTACTTACAAGACCTAAAAGAAAGAGGAGGTATTGGTTTACCAAATTGGTTATTATACATAAAGCCTGTGGTTTGGATAAAAGTGTGGATAATACTTGAAAACCAAAGATTGTTAAAATTAGAAGATCATAATCTAAGAATCAACTGGCATGCATATGTATGGTATGGGGGAATTAAGGAGTAAACACACTTTTCAGATCACATAGTAAGGAAAGCACTTTCTTTGGTTTGGGAAAAACAAAAGAAAGGCATCAGTAGTAATTTGATACTTAAAATCTGTTTGCAGAATCCTTTTGGAATTTTACCTTGAAGTAAGTGAAATCACATACACCATAGCAATGATTTAGGGCTAAGAAACAAGATGCTGGTCATGTGTGTTGTGACCTTGTCAATTATGTGCACGTATCTACTACAATTTAGAAAATTTTAGTTTTATTATTGTGGGCATGTCTTCTTCAGAAGACCCATGTGAACTCATAGTTTTCCTCCTGAAAGAAAAAGAAGCCCATAACAAGTTTTTGAAATGACATTTTACCAGGTAACCCAATAATTCAGTTTTACATATATTCACCTATATTTTAAAATTTGCAGCATGAAATCAACAAATAAAAAAACCCTGAGTGTCTTCTTTAAAGGCTTCAAAAATATACTTTACCGCACCCACCTTACAAAGCCACAACTATCACTATTTAAAACCAGCCAATCCAAGTTGTTATTAGTGTTTAACTTTTAGTCCTGCTCTTACATGGACCAGACAGTACTACACAGATAGTCTTAAAATTTATTCCTAGTTTTCATGCAGACTGAATGCCTTAAGTGTGCAAGACATAACTATGTGATTTACCTCCTCTAATCACCCTCCAGAGGCCACATCATCCCCAACTCCTTCAACCCTTCTTTGCTCCAAACATAAAACAGTAAGGCAAGGAGGTGGCCTAGAAAAAAGTGCTAATACTTGAGAGGGATGCAGGATCAGTATAAAGAACTCTTGTGCATCAAAGGTATTATTGTGTCTTCTGTGTAATGCTTGATCTAAAGAAGAGTGGGATAAAGAGTTAAATAAAACGTTGTGGAAACCTTCCTTTGAAGGTTGTGTTCCAGAGGGACTGCAGTGATGTGCACATGCTCCTGGTTGCCAATGTGGCATGCCTGGAAGGGAAGTTGCCTTCTATTTCTCCTGACTTTTTGCTTAGAGGCAGAGTCAAAGGGCTGAAGGGCACCTGCCCCCTATCTGAGCTAGTGTTTCTGTAAATTCTCCAATGTCTTGCTAGTAAACATAGATAAGATGAATAAAAATGGAACCTTCTGAGAGGAATGCAGCAGTTTATCTGTGTCTGCGTGACTTCTCAGCTGGCTGAGAAATGCATTTGTCTGTGTCTGTCTGCTTTTTCTGTGGCCAAGGTTAGTCTGGCCTAAAACTCCTCCAGCAACTACCCACAAAATGTTACATTAAGTATTAAGGATTTTTCCTGTGTTGATTAATCATTGTATTTATTTTGTCTTTTATTCAGATAGGTAATTTTAAAGCCACCTGTGTTGGCTAGGACTGTTCAACTGGATTGTGAGCAATCAGCGTTTATTCCAGATAGAGAAAGATTTCCATGGTAGAATAGGTACTAATCAACCCAGGACCTGTCCACACTGAAAGTTGGTGTGATCAGGGGGTTGAGGGCGGTGCTGAAAAGGTCCTTATTTTCAGTGAAATGTATTTTAAGTACAGGTGCTGGGAAAGGCAGAACAAAGAGCTATTTTGCATCACAATAAATTGTCCCCCAAAGATGGCATGCCTTACCCCTGTGCCAGAAGGATATGGGCCAGGTCTTAAAGGGGAAGGTTGGAAATAGAAACACAAGTGTACATGCTTATCTTTTTTCCACGTCAATCAGTCCTATTGGGGATCAATAAACCATAATTACAGTATCACTATCACAAGATCACAAAGCACTTTAACCAAAAGCATATAGTAAGTTGGAAGAGTAAGGTGGTCTTATGTATAAGGAGTTTTTCATATTTTAAAGGTGTGAAGTTCTGGTGTACGCAGTTTATAAGATAATTTCTTTGAATGTTACATAATTACCCTGAATACAGTTCTGGAAAAAAAGTGCTTAGTGTCTTGACCTTTGAGAGGGAGAAGGACATAAGTATTCTCAGTTAGGCATGTGTAGAAATTATCTGTTTCTACACTTGATCTTAGCCAAAAGGCCAAGAAGCGATATTTATCTGTTTGTGGCTTGTGACCAAACAAACCCTCAGACCTTGAAAATGTGGGAAAGGGCTATGGCCTTCAATTGAGTGTGTGTGTTTGTGTGTGTGGAAGCAGTGTCATTGATTTTGGTGAACGTGGTGGATGTACCGTTTGTAGTCCTTGTCAAAGTCACTCAGAACTTTTCGCTTACATATTTTTCTTGCTTCCACCACATGAAATTCAAAAACTGACAGTTAACTGGCTGCCTAATATATCCCACCCCTTGACAGGTGTCGTTGTAACCATATAATCAAGTTCTGTTCACTTTGCCTCTCAGTGGTGAATCAGTGTAGGTGCAATGAAGACTTAGTTGCAGCAACCTAAAGGAAAAAGCAAGGAAATTCTAGAATGGAGCCAGCCTAATGAGCAATCTACCACCACCACCCCTTGTCCATGTCTGTTACTGAGCTCCTATTTTTAGGGCCCAAGGGTGCTGGGAAGAACCACATTTTCAATGCCTGGGTGTAAAACAGCTGCTCAGTCAAATGGATGGGGATTAAACAGAGTCTGGTGAGGTTGGTCTGAGTCCTCCTGAGGGCTCAGTGATTGGAGTTTCCCAGAGAGGTTTGCATTTTCTTGGAGTTTTAAGCTGTCCGTTTCCTTTTCCTTTGCCATTTCGTCTTCTGCTTTAGTAATTGGAGGCAGAGTATTTTTTCCTCAAATCTGAATGTTTTTAACACCTCATCCACCACAGCAAATGTCACAGTTTTATAGGGGCACCCTAACTGATCTTGGTGCAGCTCAAGACTTGTTGAATCACCACACACACACACACACACACACACACACACACACACACACACACACACACACACACACACACACACACACACACACACACACACACACACACACACACACACACACACACACAGATCCAGTTGTGTACAAATATCCGTGCTGTGCCCTGTTTTATCCTTTTTCTTGAAGCAAGTGCAAACCCCTAATTTTTGTCTTTTTTTCAGTCACCCCCCACCATTTTGCGGTTCATATACTGAGGGCCTGGTATATCGTGGGACCGCTGTATATGAAGGCAAGGGCCCTTGGAGCAAGCTGCGTGGGCCTGTTTGATGCCTCCTGCACTTACCCCAGGCCTGGTGCTGCCCCAAAGAGCCTCCAACAGGCTTCCTGATCTTGTTGGAGGCCCCAGAAATGGTTTCTGTCAAACCAGAAGTGACTTCTGAAAAAACGGAAGTGCCTTTAGGATCGCCCAAAACCAGGGCTTCCGACAGACCCAGGAAGCCTGTTGGAGGCCCACTTGGGACAGCGCCAGGGTAAGTGCAGAAGGCCCCAGACAGGCCACCCAGTCCCGACCTGACCCAGCATCTGCATATTGCAGATTTTCCTTTATCGCAGGTCAGGTCGGGTCCCTAACCCCCGTGATAAACAGGGGATTAATGTAATAGCAACTGACAGATTCTCAAATTTCTAACATTTAAGTCATTAGTTTCTTTAATCTTATATTCTAAAGTTCTACTCCATCCAAGCTATACAGAAATTCAGTGGGATGAGGTTAATGGATGGTGGGAGTCAAACAGTAAGTACTGATCTGTGTGGGTGGGTTTCCTGTAAACTTCTACTCCCAGGCCACGGTTGGGTCTGATGATGACTGTACAATCCAGGAAAGCCAGCCCCGTTGTCTTGGGTGTCTTCCCTAGTGAGCTTAATATTAGGATCCACTACATTGAAGTTGTCTGTAAAGGTTTGTACTTCCTGAGTATTGATTTTCACCCAGGTATCATCTACATACCTGAACCAGTGGGATGGTGGTGTCCCTGGGAAGGTGTTGAGTGCCTTCTTCTCCACTTCTTCCATGTATAGGTTCACAATTGGTGACACTGGGGAACCCATGGCAAAACCATGCTTCTGTCTGTAGAAGTCCCCTCTGTACATGAAATATTTGGTGTTCAAACACAGGTCCAGGAGCCGGCATATCTGGTCTGGGTTGAGGCTGCTTCTGGAGGTGAGGGCGGTATCTTCTCTTACTCTTCTCCTTATAGTTGTTAGGGCATCGGTGGTGGGAATGCTGGTAAAGAGAGATGTAACATCAAAGGATACACCCAAGACAACAGGATGGCTTTCCTGGATTGTGCAGTCATCATCAGACCTGACTGGCCTGGGAGTAGTTTACAGGAAACCCACCCACACAGATCATTACTTATGTTTGACTCCCACTATCCATTACAACACAAATTAGGAATAATCAGGATCCTAAACCACAGAGCAGAGAGCATCCTCACTTCCACAGAAGCCAAGAAGAAGGGAGACAGGCACCTGAAGACAGCACTTAAGGCCTGTGGATATCCAAAGTGGGCCTTCAACAAAGCAGTGTGCTGACCCAGAAGAACAAGGGATCAGCCTGAGACCCAGACCCAACAGAAGAATGACCCAACCTGGTCATTCCCTACATGGCTGGAGTGTTTGAGAAGCTTAAAAGGATTTTTGGCAAACACCGCATCCCTGGTTTTTTTCCAAACACACCAAGGCAGAGACTTGTCCACCCAAAGGACCCAATACCAAAACACAAAAGGAGCAAAGACAGGAAGTGTGCAGAAACTATATTTACAGGTTACCTACAACAGCAATGAAAACAGATACAGAACTCTCAGAAGCAGCAGCACAAATTTGTCAGGCACGTATACAAAGAACTGCAAGGAGCACAGTGATTTCTCCCTTAATTTATGTTTCCCTTACCCAACCAAAACCTTATTACTTACAGCTGAGCTCTGGTGGTTACTCAGAGCTCACCTATATCAGGACCTTTCAACACAATTGATAGTTACAATACAGTGGCACCCCAATTTACGACAACCTCCACAACCGGGAATCCCAATTTAGGAGTGGGCTTCCGGTGCTCCCCCCTACTGCCTTACAATTAAGATGGGGTTCCCCCCAAATAACGATGGTGCATTGGATGGGGAATCGGCGGTCGTTCAAAATGACTTTTATCCACTGAGGCAACCACTTCCCCCCACCCACCCCAGCGCCAATCAGCTGGCACACAGGGTGTGCCGCGTCTCCCAACCCCAGAGGGGGAACACGCTATGTTTAAAATGACTTTAAGCAACCGAATGAAGCGCTTAAAGCAACCGAACCAACTCCCCCCCCCAACACGCCCGGTGTGTGTGTGTGGGGGGGGCAGCTGCAGGTTGTTTAAAAGCAGTTTCCCATAGGAATGCATTGAAATCCATCCCTCCGGAATGGATTAATTGATTTTCAATGCATTCCTATCAGAAACCGCTCCCCTACTTAAGAGCTAACCGACTTATGAGCATGCCCTTAGAACGGATTAATCTCGTAAATCAGGGTTCCACTGTACATGGGTTTAATTCAAAATGATGGGAGGGTAGAGTTCTACATATTTCAGGAAAACAGAAACACACACAATTTCCGTGGGATTATTTTTGCAAGAAGCATTCTGTCCTACATTCTTAGACTCCTCTGGACACCAGCTGTCAACAGCACTAAGGCAGAACTTGAATCTCCACCTCATCCTCAGCCCTAGATTAGCCCAACCCAGCCCAGCCTAAATGCCCCAAGGCTAGGGCAAGTAGTGTAAAGAAAGATAGTATATAATTTGCTGCCATATGGTGGTGGAATATTGTTACCTAGAACCCCCAATCTGTAATGAAAGTAAAAGAAAAGAATAACAGTACATCAGCAAGGAAAGGGGCTACTAAGGTGGTGTTTAGCTGCCTTTTTAAAAAAGTTTAGAAATACCTTCAATCCCTTTTAGCAAGGATTTGTTTCTGAGATCTATGCTACCTCTATGAGATACATGTACAGTGGTACCTTGTATAAAGAAATTAATTCGTTCCAAATGAAATTATGTTAAGCAAATTTTCCTTTATACAAATTCCCATAGGAATTCATTGAAAACAGAGTGATCCCATTTTTATGTTGTAAGGATTTTCCCCATAGGCGATTATGTTAAGCAAATTTCCCCTATCTCTGGATTTTTTTAATGTTGTACAGATTTTATGTTATACAAAGTGTTTGTTATACAAGGGTCCACTGTACTTCTATACAATGTATTGTATCCTTATACTAGAGATGAAAAATATGTGACACCCCCATAGACAGTATGTGATTCTTGGGCTGCTTTTTTTTTTTTTGTCTCTGTTCCACCAATAAATTCCTGCCACTGCTGAAACCTATACTGCTGGTAACTTCAGTGAGGGCCATAACTGCTTGGATGATTTGAAGTGCCACAAAATGGCAGCTGCAGCAAAGACCCTCAAAGTGTTGCTGGGTCGTCAATACACCACCAACCCATGGACATTGCCCATCCCTCAGCTACACAGATGCATGGCTATTTAGTTCATGTTGATAATTCACGCTGATCTGGTTATTCACAGGCTCCCATATTATGCCTGACCTATTGATCCAGTTGCAGTATCCTGGGGTTTTTTGTGAGCACTGGAGTAGAGAGCCTAGAAGGAACAAAGCTTGGAGAGTTCAAAATTATCTGGGAAACATAAGAATTCATTTAAAACAAAACATTTATCTTCTGCTCTATATGTTAGGATCTCGGGGTGGAGTATGACAATAAAACCATATAAAATAATTGACCATTTTACGAGCATTCAAAATGTTTAAAACATTTAAAACTACACAGAACAAGACATTTGACAACACTAAAGAAGTTTCTGCAACCAATTAAAGCAACGATCTTAACATGCTGAAGGTCCCAATCTCCTCTGCTTCAATATGCCATAATAATCATATTGATCAGGTCTGCTTTGGAGCTGGAAGCTAGAAATAGGATCCCTTTGTCTTCTCTTCTAGGGAGTGTAATGTCAAGTGTGCCAGTTAAGAAATAATTCTAGCTGATTAGACCCACCAAAAATAAAATAAAATACACTACGCCAGTGTGGTGGAGTGGATAGAATGATGGACTATGTCTCAGAAGACTGGGGTTCAAATCCCCGTTGGCTCACTGGGGCGTGGAACTGGCAAAACTGCATCTCAAATGTCTTGCAGATCTTGGAAACTGTAATAGCTGGCATTTGTTGGATGTGACTTGGTGCACACGGAAATGATAATCATGCATAAATACAAAGGAAACAATAACAGCTCTTCTTCAGCAACTGAGAAGACATACGTAGTTTACTCAACATATGAATTGTACAGTAATGAATGGAATACACCAACCAGGCATGTCCAAAGTCCGCCCGGGGGGCCAAATGCGACCCGATTTAAAATTTTGAGTGGCCCTCAGCCTCTTCTCCCTGCAGCTCAGTCTGTCATTCATCCCCGTTGACTGGCCCTTCCCTGTGCTGGCTAGAGACATCCGCTTGCAGTTTTATGTTTTGCCTGCCCTCCCTGCCTCCATCCATCAGCCACCCACCCTGCCTACCCGCTCCTGGCTCATTGCTGCAGCATCTTCCCCACCTCCTTGTGAGGGACAGCAGCATATGTGAGCAGTGGTGCATCTTGGGCGCGTGTGGGCCAATTCCCGGGCTGTGCAACAGCCACCGGCCTCTTGGGTGCCTTGAAACCAGAGATTTGTGGCTGTTGCAGATGCACACAGACCACACCCTTTCTCCCCCCCTTTAGGCTGAGTGGTTGGCCCACACACATTTTCACCTCACCAAATCTGGCCTTCCTTGCAAAAAGTTTGGACACCCCTGGAATACACTGTTAAGAGCCTGGTAAGGAGCCAGCAGGGTCCTGCGTTGCCCTTTTTGCGTACATGGTCTAGAAGATGAGTGTAGCTCTCCTTCCTCTGTAGAAGCCAAGGAGAAAGAAGGAAGAACCTAAGCTATATAAAGGGATTGGACCTGTGCCAGTGAAAGGGAACATGTTGGCTGCCCAGATGGGTTGGACTTCATACCTCAGAAACTCCAGACAATGAAAAGGGATGATGGAAGCTGTCGACCCAAAAATCTGGAGCACCAGAAGTTTCCCACTGTTGCTGCTGAGATGAGAGAGAGAAGGGATAAAGACAAAAGTAAGCAGACACTATCTATCCAACAACGTAGTTGGGATGTGTTCATAATGGCAAATTTCTTGCTGCATGAAATGTTCACAGTGAACCCAATTTTGCCTATCAAGTTTCAGGCTACTTAAATCCCAACTAAATATAATTCTAGTAGTTTTTGACAGTGATTATTAATGCAATCAAAAGCAAAACAGGCTTATTTTCATTGCACAACACTTGAATAGCAGATATCTAAAATGAAAAAAGTGCATAAATGCACCATCATTTATACGCCCGAAGTATTTATTAACCAGATGAACATCTCAGAAACTAATGATGTCTTCATTACTTGATTATCAGAAATGCTCCAAAACAATAAAGAAGAGTAAATGCTTCTGGAAACTAGCTGGCTGCTTTTAAACTTGAGTCTGTTTTTATTTGAAGAATTTTTCTATATTACCCTTTACCTAGCAATCTGGCTGGTTTTGAATAACAAACCTCCAATAAAGATCCTGAGAACAGAAATGTACTTGCAGTACTGTATTGAATACAGACCCACGGGATGTGACTGAAGATATGAAGGCTTATCTGAAGCCACACAAGCTTTAAGACAGAGGCACAATGTCTAAAATGTCATTTAATTTTCCAATCAGCCCTTGCAAACCTGGAGAAGCTTTGGTTTTCCATGTGCCTTATATGTCAGCTCCCTAAAGCACTGGCCAATATGGCCAACGAAAATGAGCATAGACACTGTTGTGCAAAACATCTGGACGGCCAAAATTCCACCATGCCTGAGCTATTGCTTTACTAAACCTTCACACAACCTATATCACTGGATGTCAACTGTTGTGGTCTCCAGTATTCCAGTGTCAGCGAATAACATTTAATTTAGATAATTTCCCCCCATGTCTAATCAGTAGGAAATGCATGGATCTGATGGGTTGATCATGACATAGTTTTGTGTTCATTCCGCTGACTCTGCCTGCCTGCCAAGGTAACATGAAAAACCTCTGCTACTTGATTGCTTTGCTTTTGTGAAAAGTAATGTGTGACTTCACTGTTATTGTTTAACTGGGTACTGATTGTTCATGGTTTATGTCTGGGGCAAGCTGATAAAGTCTAGTTTGTGTTTTTCACCAACAAACTGTCAGGCCAGGCAGAAGATCTTTGGTACTCTGTCTATCAGACTCCAAGGCAATTGATGACATTACATCGGTCGTTCATTTCAGATTTGCTGAGCCCCATGAAAATCAATAGTTTTCCATTATCAGGTCTGGCTGGGTCACTGGTCTGTCAATGAGCTGTTACAATTGCCGTACAAGGGTGAACCTGACCAGTCAATTGATGCTGACAAGAGGAAAACACGCTGACAGCCAATAGAACAAGTCAGAACACAGATTTGCACTTCACTGAAAGGGGCTCAGTGCATGGCCACTGATAGGAATCGAGAATAATGGAATTGGAAGGGGCCTGTAAGACTATTGAGTCCAACGTCCTCCTCAAGGGATGAATACAAATCAAAGTAAATTTGACAGATGGTAGCCTAATTTCCTCTTGAATGCTTCCACTCTTGGAGCACTTCGCTACCTCCTGAGGTAACTGGTTCCATTCTTCACTGCTCTTAATAGTCTGGGCATCTACCATTTCATGATTTAATCTTTCCAGGGAGCTAAGGCTAGTTTTACAAGAGCAGGGAACTGGAATTTGAGAGAAACTGGAAACAGTTTTTTTGGTTTGTATCCATTTTGCAAAGGGACATCGGCTCCAACTACTTGGTAACTGGGCTGTGACTCTACAGGAATGTCCTGGCCTGTGATGAGCCCCCATGGACCTTCTGATAAACATGATAGAGCATGGACTGTAGAACCCCAAAGTGTGAGATCTTGTTTGGATTATGAGTTTGATCTCTCGGGCAAAAAAATATCACAAGCTCCCGCTTGATCCCAATGCATGCCCCCAGCTGGATGTTTGCAGTGCAGCTGTAGGATTTTTAGTTTTGGGGACTGGGCTGGAGCAATCTTTCTGACAGATGGAAGGGTTGCTTTAAGGGAGACTGTTCCCATTAAAGCAACCCTTTCTGGTGTGATCAGGCGCGTGCACCTTTGCAGACATCGGATCACACCATAATTCTCTGTACAACATTTTCATGCCCATTTGCAACATTCTCTGGTGCCATGAAAAATAAATGCGTAGAAATTATCCCAATATTATGATATTTAATTTTCCAGCCTTTTATTAGCTCCTTTCAAGTATTTAAATCCTGGGCTTTGCACATATTTATGCCTTTGGTCCTGTTTGAGTCTTCCAGAATTCAATATTCACTTGTGTTCTGTCATCAAACATGGCCTTCCCTCCCAAAAAGTCCTGCTCATC
This sequence comes from Phrynocephalus forsythii, assembly GCA_029282475.1. Classification (NCBI taxonomy): domain Eukaryota; kingdom Metazoa; phylum Chordata; class Lepidosauria; order Squamata; family Agamidae; genus Phrynocephalus; species Phrynocephalus forsythii. The sequence continues at coordinate 33,048,891 of JAPFRF010000005.1, forward strand.
ACTGGAAGCCATTTAGTTGGGGTGGGTATGGGTACCCTCCCTCCTCCTAATTTTTCTTAAAGAAGAAAATATTGTTTTAAAGGCAGGGCTGCGCTGAAATTTCCTTCCTTAGGAATCATCATAATGAGATGAAGAGAAGCTCAATGACTTGCAGCGTTTGGTAGCTCAAAACCCATACCCGATCCCTTATAGCCTTAATTAAAAAGAAATTATTATTTTTAATAAAGTGATCCACATTTTAGAACAACCCCTCCTCCTCTTGTGTCTCCCTAACCCTCCCCCCCCATGTGAGTCTGTGGACTGAAGGGAATTCAGGTTAATATGTTGACACACTTAACAATGTAGGGTCATGTTGCACCGTATGCTTGATTGCTTTGCTTGAGCGCCGCCTCTGACAGGTTCCTAATCAGCCACTGCCCTTAAGGCAGAGGCAAAAGAGAGGGATTTTAATTACCGCTCCAGCCTGGGCTTTGCCAGCCTTAAATTGAGACATAATTAGGCCTCCGAATTTTAATAATTGTCCTAGCTAATTGGGCAGACAAGTGCATTTCAGCAGCATGGCGTGATTAGATCATTAGTATTTTCAAATGACAAAAACGGGGCTCTTGATTACGGAGTTGAGAGAAATAAGTTAGGGGTAGGTTGCATGTAGGGAGGGAGAGGAAGGTAGAGGACAAAGTAACAGCTCTTTATGAGCCTGTTAGGCAGGATATAACGATGTGGGTAAGCTGGTTGAGCAGCCAAAAGATGCTGGAGTCCACTTAGAAAGATTATGTTTAAAATGCAAAGAATAGTCTGTGGAGCAACAGAACTCATTGTCCTCCTTCAGTTTGTGTCATTTCCCTTTTGATGTCTAGGCATATCACCTTGGGTCCTCCAGAGGTTCTTGCACTTAAACTCCCAGAAATCCTGGCCGATACAACTAGCGGTGAAGGCATCTGGGAGTTTTAGCCCAAGAACATCTGGGGACCCAAGGCTGGGAACCTAGGTTGTAGGCAATAACGTCATCATCTACTGCTTTCCCATACTTCCTTGAATATGTCAGTTGACTTCTGTTAATGGGTGCATCAAAAGAAGCATAGCATCTAGATCAAGGGAAGTGATAGTACCACTCTATTCTGCTCTGGTCAGACCCCTCCTGGAGTACTGTGTCCAGTTCTGTGCACCACAATTTAAAAAGGATGTTGACAACCTCAAGCGGGTGCAGAGGAAGGTGACCAGGATGGTTGAAGGTCTGGAAGAAATGTCATATGGGAGCTGGGAATGTTTAGCCTTTCAAAAAGAAGGCTGAGGGGGGAATATGATAGCTATGTTTAAATATTTGAAACGATGTCATATTGAAGAGGGAACAGGTTTGTTTTCCATGGCTTCAGAGACTAGGACTTGGGGGAAATGGTTTCAAACTACAGGAAAAGAGATTCCATTTGAACATCAGGAAGAACTTCATGACAGTTAGAGCTGTTCGGCAGTGGAATATGTTGCCACAAAGGGTGGTGGAGTCTCCTTCTTTGGAGGTTTTTAAGCAGAGGCTGGATGGCCATCTGTCGGAAATACTGTGATGGGGGTTGGACTAGATGGCCCTTGAGGTCTCTTCCAACTCTATGATTCTATGATTCTATGACTGCTTTGTTGTTATGTTCTTTGAAGTTGCATTGGACATGTTAACACCCCTAGTAGGATTTTCAAAGGAAGTGAGATATTTAAGGATGGTTGTATCATTGGCACCACAACCACCAAGTCAGTTTCCATGGGTGAGCGGGCAGTTGAACCCAGGTCTCAAGAATCCTAATCTGCCCAGTACATCACACTGGTTCTCAAAATATAATCACACATCATCAAGTTGATTCCAGCTTATGGTGATATTTGGCAGGGTTTTTAAGGTACAGAGAACTCAGTAATTTACCATTCCCTTATTTGGGAGGTATTTCTGGGACCTTGCAGCTTGGCAAAGGCCACACGGGCTGATTCGTCTCTCATGAAGCACAGTGGAGAATCAAACTCTCAGCTTTTGGCTCTGAAACCAAATATCCAACTTGATTACCATCTCATTGCAGGTAGTTATACCTGCAAAGGCTTTGAGAAATCAAGGGCGGGTGCTATTTTTTCACCTGTCTCCTCACTCCACCCAGCTTCCTACACTATGTTCGGGAGCAAAAGTACCTCTAAACTGTTGCTCCCAACATTTTTTGAGTTTCAAGCCCGCTTATACACCAATTAAGTCATGGAAGAAATGATTTAACAAAGACTTCTTCTTCTTCTTCTTCTTCTTCTTCTTCTTCTTCTTCTTCTTCTTCTTCTTCTTCTTCTTCTTCTTTTCTTCTTCTTCTTCTTCTTCCTGTGTCATTACAGTTGTGACTGATTCTTCATGACCCTATGTCCATGGAGTTTTTGTGGCAGGAATACTGGAGTAGTTTGCCAGTTCCTACTCCAGGTGCCTATTATATTTATAATAAGATGAGCCTTGACTCACCCAGAAAACACTTTTTGACCTCCTTGGGGGCTGACTCCCTGGTTGGGAAACACTGATCAAAACTGTTGCTCAACAGCAGGTAAAGGGGGACAGACACTAGGTCCAAGAGGAACACAACAGGGTCTGGGAACTGAAAGCATTTTGAAGCAGCCGCCAGTGATAATTCCCAAGTGAGACCTCCAACACTACTGTATGTATGTATGTATGTATGTATGTATGTATGTATGTATGTATGTATGTATTTATTTATTTATTTATTTATTTATTTATTTAATTCTGCACCATCTGGCCTAAGGTCACTGTGGGCATTTTTAGTGTTGGTTGTAGTGTTGCTACTGGCTATCTAACAGATTTTGCAAAGAGGTGGTACATGTTTTTTGCAGCTTTACATCTGCTTTACTAATGCTTTTACCTAACAATACAATGTGATTACATTCTTTCAAAATAATTGAATAATTTATTGCTTTTTAATAATGTGTTTTTAATGATGTAAGGTGTCATGGGTCCTTTTCTAGGAGAAAAGTGGGGTAAAAATATTTTAAATAAATAAAATGCTGCATGCAGAATGATCTTGTTCAGGATGTCGGACACCCATGCCCTTTTCCTGAGTATCCTATTTCATTTGCTTTCCTCCAAGCTTTCTGTTATCTCCTTCCACTTAACCATTGATCATTCCACGATCACAGAACATGCTCAGTCCATGTTCATCTGTTCTTCCTCTCAGGGGCGTAGCTAGGGTTTTCAGTGCCCGGGGACAAAGTCAGTATTTGCACCCCCTCCTGTTAAGTGCCTTAACAATCCAGTGACAGCTCAATCTAGCATCAAGTCAGGCAACCCCAGCTGTGATGCCTCCCAATGGCAAGGCAGCCGCTGCTAAGGGGTGAAATCAGCCCACAATATCTGTTGCCCTGGGAGGGCATAGCTCCTCTTTGCCAAGGCAGGGGTCCCCTCCTCCCGATACTGTTTCTCCAGCCCTCAAAGTTCAGCTGGAGACGGAGTTCAGCTGGAGACCTTAAATGAGGGTCAAAGGAGGATCATTGAAATCAAGAACAGATCCTCTTGATTGTATATGGTTTTTGCAATGGATCCTTCCCAAATCACCATCAAATCATACCTCTCATTAATGTCCAAGCCCTGCACCTTAAGAATCATGGGTCTTCCAGCGCGGGGCCACGAAGTGGCGCAAAAACATGGATCCGTGGCACGGATCCACCTGATTTCATCTGATTTTTATATTGGAGCATAATAACATCACTGTCACATTATAGGCCTCATCTGTGCCCAGAGATTACACCAAAGAAATCATGGCTTCATCAGCACATGGCTCCATAACGGGCACAAAAACTTGGATCCACAGCACGGATCCTCACAGATCTTCTTGATTTTAACCCAGGATCATCCACAAACCGCTCTCCTATCACAGGCCACATCTCTGCCCACAGATAGCACACCAAAAATCACAGGTCCATCAGCTCATGGCTCCACAGTAGTGAAAACACATGGATCCAAGGGACGGATCCACACGGATCTAACTGATTTTTATTCAGAATCACTCCCAAATCGTTCTCCCATCATAGGCAACATCTCTGCCCACAGACTGAACACCAGGAATCATGGGTTCATTAGCACATGGCTTCCTAGTGGCGCACAGAAATATGGATCCAAGGCTTGGATCTATCCAGCTTTATATTCATCATTAGACATGGGCACGACCAGAAAAAATGACGTTTCGAGTTTTCGTTTGTTGGAACGGGTCCGTTTCGGGTCGTTTCCGTTTGTCGCGAAATTTTTCAAAAATTTGTTGTTTCTGTTTGTCGTTTGTCGTTTGTCGTTTCCACTGCGATTTAGCGTGATTTGACTTCCCAGAGCATAGGGGCATCCCGCAATCAGGGCCGCGGGCGGGCGGTGGTGGCGGGGGGCCATGGGTGGGCGGCGGCCGCGGGCAGGCGGGCGAATGGGCAGTTAGGATATCACTTAGGATGGAGGTTCTGTTCTTGGCTTGCACCCCAAATGTGTGTGTGTGCAAGCAAACTGAAGTTGGGAAAATAGAAAATAAATGGTAGTATATAATATATATTTAAAATAAATCCACACCTCCCATTCCCAGTCGAACCTCCCCCTTTATCCAATATCAGAAAAAAATCCTCACAAACTGCCAGAGAAGAAATAAAGAATAAACTGCTATTCCCTTCAGCAGACAAAGCTGCAGGGAATCAAATACATTATGTTCTAAATTCAATTCCCTCCCTGCCTGCCTAACTTAAATCCTAAAGCCTCCAGCCTCCCTCCTCAATCTCGATCATATCACACCAGCACCAGCAGCCAGCCCTCCTCCCTCAACCACATCCATACACCCGACTGCGATTTCTGGAAGGTGCCTCGGCTTTTTATGCCCTCCGAGACATCCAGAAGTGTCAGTCAAAAACCTGGCGATGCCATTGGTGGAATGGTTCAAAAAATTTGCATGGTCCCATCCCATGCCCAGCCCAAATGGGCAGGTCTAAAATAAAATAAAATAAAATAAAATAAAATAAAATAAAATAAAATCAATATGACATTTTATTGCTATAAAAACCCACTGCTGCTACTATAAAAATTCAGGCATTTAAAATAAATAAATTTCACATGTTTCTGTGGTGATTTGGTGTGTTTTTTGACCATGATTTCAAAAGAAAAATTGCGGTCGCCATTTTGGATCCCCCACCACCACATGGCATGCAGCGAGACAGACGAGGAGGATGACCCCCCCAGCCTGATGCAAGCTGCCCAGGACAGGAGAAGAGGGGGGAAGGCTGGGGACCCCCCAGAAATCACCCCTCTGGTAGGTGGCAAAGCCTCAGGCAGGCATATTTTCGCCTGCTTTTTTGGCCGGGAGTCGGGGGTTTTTAAAAAAACTTTTAAAACTTTTTCTGTGCTTCGCATCGGGCAATCACCGCGATGCCACAAACGGAAACGAAAAACCCAACCAAATTTTTCTTTTTTTGGTTCGAGTTTGAGTTCTGACGGCTTAATTATCGTTACCGTTTTCGTTACGTAACGGAAACGATAACCAAAAACGGAAATGACAATTTCGCCGAGTCGTGCCCATGTCTATTCATCATCAAGTGCTGTGTTATATTAACAACCACAGACATAATTTTGGCATTCTACTAGTGTCAGCCTCTTTGCCCTTCTGCAAGCATCACAGAATCCCAGAGCATCTGAGAGGTAGATCACTCATACAACTTGGCCATATTTAATGCCTCCTTAGGGATCCATGACATTATGTCACAATCATAGAAGAACTTCCAAATCATTTGTCAGCAAAATGCATTGGTACCTAATTTCTAAAGAACTGCATGATACAATAATAAGTTCAGTGGAGCAAAAACATGAATACGTGGCATGGATCCACTTGATTTATATGGTTTTTACATTGATCACACTAAAGCCACTCTCTCATCACAGGCCCCATCTCTGCACACAGATTGCACACGGGCCCACAGTGATTCTGCATAAAAATCAGTTAAATCTGTGCGGCTCTGCACCTTCAATCCATGTTTTTATGCCATTGTGTAGCCATGCGCAGACAGGGCCATTATTTTATGTGTGAAATCTGTGTGCAGAGATGGGGCCTACAATGGGAGAGCAGTTTGAGAGTAATCCTGAATAAAAATCAGGTACATCCATGTGGATCTGTACCTTGGATCTATGTTTTTGCACCACTGTGGAGCCATGCACTGATGGACCCCTGATTTTGATGTGCAATCTGTGTGCAGAGATGGAGCCTATGATGTGAGTTTGGTTTGGAGGTAATTCTGAATAAAAACCAGGTAGATCTCTGAGGATCCATGCTTTGGATCCATGTTTTTGGGCCATTGTGGAGCCATGCGCTGATGGACCCATGATTTTTGGTGTACAATCTGTCACCAGAAATGGGGGCTATGATGTGACAGTGGTTTTATTATGATCCAATGTAAAAATCAGATGAAATCAGGTTAATATGTCCTGCAGATCCCTGTTTTTGTGCCACTGCACAGCCATGCGCTGGAAGATCCATGATTATTATTGTGTAGTATTTGGACATTAATGAGATATATAATTTGATTTTGATTTGGGAAGGATCCCATGCAAAAATCATATGAATTCAAGAGGATCCCGCCAATATCTGCCTTTTACTTTATTCCATTTATTATTTATTTAGTTCAGTTGTTTGAACATTCTGTCCCGGTCCAGGCAAGAGTCTGCAAACTTCCAAAGAACTTCTGCTTTTGTTTTGTATTTGTCCTTGAGTCCCTTTCTTGAGTTCAGCAAGGGATTGATGTTTACAGCTCTTATATCCCTTTGCCTTGGCTTCTTGACTTTTGGCTGATAATTACCACCTAGATTTTTTTTTCAACCCCCCCCCCCAAGAGAAGCTATAGATCAGTGATGGCAAACCTATGGCACGGGTGCCAAAGGTGGCACTCAGAGCCCTTTCTGTGGGCACCCGACATTGCCGCTACACAGCCACCTGTATCCAGGTTTAAATTGCTGTATTGGCACTTTGCGAAAAATTAGTGGGTTTTGAATTGCAGTTTGGGCACTCAGTCTCTAAAAGGTTCGCCATCACTGCTACAGATCTTTAAATTTTCCCTTTCACAACACTCTAACTATGTCTTCACCACCATTGTAAGCAATCTAGCAAAGGATCTGTGCTCAGTTTGGTTTTTTTCACTTGCCTTTTCATTTTGATATCTTTTTGTTAAAAAAACAAACAGGCTGCAAGGCTTGGTTTCTTCCAAAGGAGACTGCCTGTTCTGGGAAGGTGCTTGTGGTCATATAGCATCAGTTTGGCACCACCAGATCACTGAGGGGTGTCACCTATCCCCTTTCGCCCCCCTAGGTATGCCACTCCTTCCTCTGTCTTTTTGGATTAAGATTTTCTAAAACTTGCTGATAGACTCTCCTAGGTCTGGCTTGGGCTCTTCTAGCTGCATAAAGGCACACCTTTGTAAACGAGCTTGCAATCCAATATACAGGATATTGTTTCAACCAGGGCTGGTGCTAGGTTTTTGAGCGCCCTAGGTGAGGGCTGGGGTGGGGGTGGGGGCTGGGGCAGGGAGCTGGGGGGCGGGGGGCAGGGCGGTGGGTGGGTGGGCGGGGCAGGGGTGGGGCAAGGTGGTGGTGGGTGGGCAGGGTGGGGGCAGGCAGGGGCGGGGCGGCGGATGGCGACAGGCGCAGGGGTGTTGGGCAGCAATGGGTGTGCGGGGGTGGGGTGGGCGGCTGCGGGCAGCGATGGGTGGCTGGTGGGTGGGGACGGACAGACGGCGGTGGCCAGTGGGAGGGGGCAGCAGGGGGCGCAAGCTGTCCAGCGCCCTCTCTCCATTTGGGCGCCCTAGGCAACTGCCTAGTTCGCCTTAATGGAAGCGCCGGCCCTGGTTTCAACTAGTTCTTTGGTAACCTATCGATTTTTAGATGTTTTAAAAATGTTTTTAGTCTTAGCTTTTAATGTAATATATATACCACCCTATAATTGACGAAACACTATGCTGGCTGGTTTACAGTTAAAACAAACTAAAAAGAGCAATAAACACAAAATGCAACATAAATACCAAAAGCAGAGTCTAAAAAACCAATGGTGCTTAGCCAGGTTTTGGACTGAAGTGAGACTGGAGGTAAGGTTTGACATGAAAAGCCTCCCTGAAAAGTAGTGTTTCTAATTTCCTTCTAAATGTTTACATAGTATTTTAAACTATTCCTGTTGTGGGCTGCTTTGGGTCCTCTATGGAGGAAAAACCAGTATATAAATAACATACAATCAATCAAACAAACCAACAGATATGTATGCTATGTGCTAATACACCACAGATGGTATGAATCTATTACCATCTTTCTCTTCTGACGTAGATTCAGTACCCCATTGCAATCTAGTAACTCTCCCTATCAAATTTTAAAAGTAGAGATTTGCAAGAGATTCAGTGAAATGAAGAGCACTTCTAGCAATGGAGTGGCAGAAAGGGGTGTGTTTTGGAGCAACTGAAACAAGGGTGAATAACTCCCAAGCATAAAGACAGCTTATACCTAGGGCACCCTCACATCAATTTTGGAGTGAGACATTACGTCTGATCATGCATCTCCTCCTTAAGTTCTCCTTGGAGGCTTCCGGGTGTGCATTCTGCCTTACGAAAATGATACAGTATATTGCTTCTCTCTCCCCCCCGCCTTGCTTGGCTAGTCTACTGTATTTCTTTCTTTTCGTTGGACCATCCAGTTCTTGAAATTTGGCTGTGGAATGGATTTTCTAATAATAATGGTGGGGGACAACCCCCTAGATCTTGTGCCCTTCAGCTGTACAGTGGTACCTCTTAAGACGAATGCCCCATAACATGAAAAGCTCACAAGACAAATACATTTCTGGGAATATGGTTGCTTCACAAGACAAAAATTCCCTATAGGATGCTTCGCAAGATGAAAATCCATTCTGCATTTTGAAACAAGTTACCCAGGATGCATTGCACCCCCGTAGTTTGTGGAGTTTTTTCATCAAGTTTTGCAGCCATTCTGGACATTGGTTTGCAGCAGATTTTGGACTTTTAGAACTTGGAAAGGTGGGGAGCTGTTTCCATGCTTTCTTTCGTGTTTCTGCATTGTTTTTCATTGCAGTTTTGGCAGAAACGGCCTGGGGTTTTTCTTGGAACTTGCTTTTGACCATCTTTGCCTTCTTTTTCATTGCACTTTTGGCAGGAATGATCTGGGATTTTTCTTGCAGCTTGCTTTTGATCATCATTGCACTTTTGGTGGGAACAGGCTGGGGTTTGTCTTGCTGCTTGCTTTTGTCCATGTTTGCATTGCACTCTGGTGTGTGTCTGTGTGTTCTGAGGGGGTAGGTGTCTGGCTCCGCATGTCTTTAAATGTGTACTTTATAAAGAGGTCTGGGGAAAATGTCTTTTTTGGCCTTTTTTCCTGACCTCCAGGACAAATTAATTGGTTTCCCTTTCATTCCTATGGGAAACCGTGTTTCAAAAGATGATGTTCTTGTAAAACAAATTGAATTGTAGAATGAATTTATTTATTTCTATTTCTATTTCTATACTGCCTGACTTTCCCTAAGGAACTCTGGGTGGTGAACAACTGGAAAACAAAAGTACAACAAAAGTAACAATAGTAACAATAACAATAAATAGACATTTAAGATGAAATTTAATTTGTCTTATGAGGCACCACCATATATCAAGATAACATCTAATGGTATAGAGCAGTGGTGGTGAACCTTCGGCAATCTAGATGTTTTGGATCACAACTCCCAGAATTCCAAGCCTGTACTGTTGGCGTTGTGCTCCAAACATCTGGAGTGCCAAAGGGTTTCCACCACTGATATAGATGAACTAAGGTTACAATATGAAGCAGGGGGATTCCTCTAGAAGTAGAAGAAAAAGTCACCTGCAACCCCTGCCCTACCCTGGGATATCCCTGCATACTTTCATCTTAGCTCCAATCTTCCTTGGAGGTCGGGACATATTATCCCCAGTAACAATAGTTACGCTTATTCAAATGGGACATATTTGGTGATGGTTTATGGGAGATTAACACAATAAACATCACAAAATATACTCCAGGTGATGATAACAACTGGTAGGACTAGTCTGATAAGATGAATCAATATTGCTGACTTCATTTTTCTACAGTGGTACCTCGACTTATGGATGCTTCGACAATTGAAAAATTAGATTTATGAAGGCTCTCAGCAGCCGTCCCAGACAGTTGACTTTGACAGGTCGGACCTGCCAAAATCAGCTTCCTGGCAGGGCTGCAAAGAGCAGCCTTTGGCTGCCCTCAATTGAGGAAGATCGCCACCACCTCCTCCTTCTCTTAGGTGCTTTGATCTCTTTGGCAGATCGAAGCACCCAGCAGGAGGAGGAGGAGGATGCAGCAATCTCTGCCTCCATCACCTCCCCCCTCCTTCCTTGCTTTCCTTGCAAGCCGCCCAGGCTGGGTCTCTTTGGTGGGCAGAGCAGGGACCGATTGATCTTTGCCCAGCCTGGGCGGCTTGCAAAGGAACCAGCAATCCGCACTTTCCTTGCAAGCCACCCAGGCTGGACAAAGATCAATGGGCGATCTCTCTCAATCAAGGGCATTCTTTGGCTGCTCTCTGCAGCCGTGGCAGACAGCTATCTAGCGGGGCTGCGGAGAGCAGCCAAAGGTTGTCCTTGATTGAGGGGGGTTGGGAAAGCCTTCCCATGGGAATACACTGAAAACCAATTAATCTGTTCCCTTATTGCCTTTTTTCTAACCTCCAGAAGAGATTAATTGATTTTCAGTGCATTCCTATGGGAAACGATTCGACTTGCGAAAAATTAAACTTCCGAAAATGCATTCGGAACAGATTGATTTTGTAAGTCGAGGTACAACTGTATTCTCCTTCAGGACTTGGCTTAATACATTGCCTAAACATGTGCCTACACTTCAGAATTTATTACTACATCACTACATCTGTGAAGATTCTCGGTCATCCATGTGAGGTTATCTGGTTGAGTCATGGCAACTGGACTTCATTTCTTGTGAGACTGAAATGTTTCATGCTCATCCAGCCAGCTTCTTCAGTCTGAGGAAGCTGCTTGGATGAATAGCAAAATAATTAACTCTCGTAAAAAAAGAAATCCAGTTTCCAGATACTATATCACTAGTGTCTTCTTCACAAACTTTCCATACAGTAGCTGCCAATACATTTTTACTATTTGACTTCTAGGTTTTATGCATTTGTAGACAAACTAGATCATCTCTGTTGCAGACCAACATTTTCCAAGGCCATTTATTTCTGTATTTCAGTGAAACTGGTTGTTGGCTTCCTCTCCTTTGACACGGATGAAGTTGGTGGCAGGAGGAGGAGAAATGTTTGGAGAAATCATTTTCCTTGCTTTAAAAAATTATTCACCATTACCAAAAAAATGACATTGCAAACAGAAAAGTGCATGATTTGAACATACCCCACAGATAAATTTAGTATTTGGGGTAAGGTTAATATACTAAATATGAATATATTGCTGCACATTATACAGGTGATATGTGCTATCCCATTGTATATTCCTCACGTTCATTTTTTAAAAACTTAATAGACTATTTCAAAAGTTTATTTAGAACAATTCTTCACCTCATATCTCAATTTAAAAATGCAATTGCCAATATCAGAGGGTGGTTTTAATCTCCCAAATATTAGTGCCTATCATAAAGTATATCTTTTAAACTGCTGGCAAATCTCCATCACACCAAATACGCCAACTTGGGTGATTTTCAAAATTGGTTTATTTAACACCCCTGTATGGATGGTTTGCTCTAGATTCTAAATACATATTGAGCAAAGGAATCATACCTCCTTCAATTTTCGCTACTAAGGAAAGATAGAAAATATTAGCCCACCAGTTACTATTCAATCCATATGCCCATGCAAAAACAACTATATCCAATACTAAAAATCGAGAAAAAGTCCTTTATGTGGAAAAAGTGGGCAGAATGTGGTATATTTACCTCAGATCAGCTAACAGGTATAGATGATAAATTTCTATCTTTTGGGTTTTTTTCCAGACCTCTTTATAAAGTGCACTTTAAAGGCACACAGTGCTAAAACACACACACACACACACACACACACACACACACACAGTCCAATGCGAACATGGAGAAAAGAAAACAGCAAGACTATCCTAGCCTGTTCCCGCCAAACATGCAATGGGGAAAAATGCAAACATAGACAAACACAAGCAGCAAGAGAAAGTCCAGCCTGTTCTTGCCTGCAGAGCAATGGAAAGATTGTAAACATGGGCAAAAGAAAGCAGCAAGACTGCCCCCAGCCTGTTCCCGTCCAAAGTGCAATGAAAAGCAGTGCAAAGATGAATAAAAGCTAGCTCCAAAACAAATGCCGGGTAGTTTCTGCCAAAAGTGCAATCGAAACCAATGCAAAAACACAAAAGAAAGCAAGGAATCCTCAACTCTCTACCTTTCCAAGTCCGAAAGGTCCAAACCCCTCAGCAAAAAAATGTCCAGAATGGATCCAAAACATGATGGGAAAAGTGCTTCAGCTCCTCCCACCCCTCAACAAACTACAGGGGCACAATGCATCCTGAATAGACTTTTTTCCACAAACCATTATGAAGATTTGTTATCCGAGGCAGCCCCTAGGAAAAATCCGTTATCTGAAACATCCCTATTTCTTCAAATTTCAATTTGTTATCTGAAGTATTCATTAACAGAGTTACTAATTATCTGAGTTATTACTGTATAGGAACAAACAGGTAGAAATCTTGTGGTCATCTTGGTGATGGCATCTGACCTAGATGCCTTTAAAAGGAAATTGGATCGATTTCTTGGGGCAAAGTCCATCAGTGGTTAGAAGGCATGATGGGAATACATGTTTTCACCGGGCTTAAAATGAAGGTACCCCAAAATGTCAGATGCAGAGGAGTGGAATCAGGAGACAGGTTGTCTTGTGTGTTTCCAGAGGCATCTGGTGGGGCCACTGTGAGACACAAGAAGCTGGACTAGATGGGCTCTTCTTATGTTCTAATCTTAATAACTTACTGAAATCTTCAAACCCTTGGCAGGAGCTACTTAGAAATTGACTGAGAATAATGACTAATTACAAATCAGATGTGTAGCTGTGTTTTGATTGGACTGGTCCTCAGAGCTGGAGAAAGTAGGCAAGGCAAGGTAGAGAGTCTTCTATACAAGCAGTGGTTCACAGCATTGGGTCCCCAGATGGTCCTGGACTACAGCTCCCAGAAATCCTAGACACCACAACTAGTTGGTGAAGGCTTCTGACAGTTTTAGTTCAAGAACACCTGGGGACCCGGGACTGGGAGCCAATGTATCCAAAGAAAAGTGCTCCTGTGAATGCTAATGCTTGGGGGATTTTTATTTTGGGAAACAGACAATGGAAAGTATACAAGATGGAACCTATACAATATTCCACATGCACAAATGAAAAGAATATTTTTCTTCATCTAACCTTTGGAGTCATTCAATGATACCCACTGAAAGCATTTATATGTTAGTTGTTGGGTTATGTGTAACAACTACAGCTACCAATATCGTCCATCCTCCATGGTAGTGGTGGTGAGGGCTGAGGGATTCTGAGAGCTGTGCTTGTACAAGCAATGCTTTCTACCTCTGGACAAGGGGAAGTAGCTATTCTCAAAAGTATAATTCAGAATTTACTGCTGAAAGATATAGTGATAGTGATAGACATATTCATAGAGGATCCTTCTGTCAGTAGCTTACAACTCTTGAGTGGGGCATTTAAGAGGTGGTACACGTGGTTGGCTGGCAGGTTCAGTGGAACAATTTCCAGATACGGGAATTTGGAGCAGTCAGCTTAGTGCTTTAAAAAGTTCTTATCTGCAATGCAATCTATTTTGTCTCTCACTTGAGTCCTTCTACTGGCATTTCTTTTCCCGTGAGAAGGCTCCAGACAGGTCTTTGGGTTGCTCTAATTGGCCCCCCTTTTAATTAACACCACTTTCCTTCCTGCACTCTTCCTAGAGGTGTAAAATTTCTGGAAATGTTGGGGGAGGGGAGAGGGGAAAAAGTTTTCCCCAATTTTTCCATGGCTTCAAAACTCCTAGAAATGTTGCATCATCTTACTCTTCCCCATCTTTTCTTATAACTTTCCTCTTTTTTTAAAAAAAGATGATATATAAATCCATTGCTACTGCACTATTGATATGATACACATAGTACTGCCAGTGTATCTTGTTTAACTAGAATTGAATGATACACATAGTACTGCCAATGTACCTTGTTTATCTAGAATTGTGCTGCATCAATAAGGTGTGTGTGTGTGTGTGTGTGTGTGTGTGTGTGTGTGTGTGTGTGTGTGTGTGTGTGTGTGTGTGTGTGTGTGTGTGTGTGTGTGTGTGTGCGTGCGTGCGCGTGCACGTGCGTGCGCATGCATGTGTGTAATTTTACATGGTTGAGTAGATGAAAATACAGGATGGGAGTTCTCTGTCATCACTTTCAGTGCCACAATACACCAGATTTGTCAAAGGGTTATCACATGCGATAATACTACCCACAGCTCTGTTTGGGCACAAACAACTATCTGCATGGACTACAAAACAGGATAATAAGGACCACCATGAAAGGCACCAAAAATCCTGTAGCTTTTTATCCCTGTGCCAGGGATAAAAAGCTCTTTTTAAAAGAGCAGAATGGGTGGCTGTACATGAATGCACATGTGGTGGCCATAATTTAATTTGAGCTCAACAGCATCAAAAGTGACCCAAACAGCAAGCTATATGCCCACCTGAACATGCCTTTAGTTGGGTACCAAGCTGCAGAATCAGAGGCCAGAAGTTTGATTCCCCACTATGTCTCTTGGGAGAAGAGCCAACTTGCATAATCCTGGACACAATGCACTTCCCAAGTGTTTTCAGAAGAAAGAAAAGGCAAATCACTTCTCAGTGTTTTATGTGTATCTAGGAAGGTCTGTAAAAAGGTGGCCATGAGTGGCTGCCTTGATGGCAGGTAATTGTGATTCTTCTTGTGGGTTTCCTGGGGGTGTGCATGAACAGGAGGCTCAACCTCTGTCCCATCATAGTCAGCCGTGTTCAAATCTAAAGTACAATGATATTTCAGCAATGTGTAGCAAAGAATATATTGAAGAACACAAAAAGGGTACCCAAACAGCCTCATGAGTCTTTCTTTTTGCTGATAGCTCAGACAGACAGACAGACAGACAGTGCACTGACCTCAATCTGAATCATCCTTAGCACTTGAGGGGTTGGAATGTCCCAGGGAAGATCTTGGGCTTTATTGGATGACTCAGCTGTCACTCACTTCCTCCTTTGGTGCTACCAGCTCAGTCTACTGGATAATCTTCTATGTTCCCTTTCTGCAATTTAAATTTATAACCCTACAAATCCCAAATGGGATATGATCGATTAGTGGTGATGACATTCTGCCCCGAAGTGAACATTGCCCAGTGTCTCACCTTGGAATTGCAGAAACACTTCTGATTTTGTGTAGTTTTGCACACTTGTCTGAAGACAGGTCCATATGGCTAATACACGTATTTGTAGTGTTTGGGCTGGGATGGCTCATTCAACGTGCTAATGTCAACTGATGCACCAACTGACCTTTAAGATGGACTTTGGATGTGCCACTTAAAGTGAGTTTGGAAGTTAAGGGAACCATCTTCTGATTTCAAGCTCCACATATGTGGAAACATGAGAGGGGCACAAGTAAACTGTGGCTTCATATACTGAGATTATATAGGAGGGATGCAGTCACTGATACGTATCAACACATGTAGTTAAAATTACTTTGACAGATAAAGCAGAAAATCACACAAGTACCTTTCTCTGCCATGGCAATAGAAATACTGTATAACAAAAATAAATTACTCATAATTCAGAAAGCTGCCTAGATTCCCTAAGCACATCCGATCTTGCCTGATTTCAGAAGCTAAGGAGGGTCGGCCCTGGTTAGTACTTGGATGGGAGACCACCGGGGAATACCAGATACTGTAGGCGCCTGGAGAAGGTACTGGCAAGCCACTCCAGTATTCCTGCCAAGAAAACTCCATGGGCATGGAGTCACAAAGAGTCGGTCACAACTATAATGACACAACACACATACATAATTCAGAAGCAGCAGTCTCACTTGGCTTAACGACAGGGCTCACCCAGGTAGATTGGATACAGAAGTGAAAGGGGGGCCGGGTTCCAGGTTTTTCAGAAGGGCTGGCACCATTACATCCCCTGTTCCGAAAGACATGAAATGGTGGAAACAAGGCTGCTGGACAGCATTAAAAAGGTAAAGGTTCCCCCCGCACATGCGTGCTAGTCGTGCCCGACTCTAGGGGCGGTGCTCATCTCCGTCTTCAAGCCGGAAGAGCCAGTGTTGTGCAAGTCCATGGCCATGTGGCCAGCATGGCTGCAAGGAAACACTGTTTTTACCTTCCCACCTTTTACGGCGGTACCTATTTGTCTACTTGCATTTTACATGCTTTCGAACTGCTAGGTTGGCAGGAGCTGGGGTGAACAGCGGGAGCTCGCTCCACTGCGTGGCACCCAGGATTCGAACCGCCGAGCTGCTGACTTTGAAGTCAACAGTTTTCGGTGCCTTAGTCCACTGAGCCACCACGCCCTGGCTGGACAGCATTGTGGCAAGACAAAAAAAATTTACACCGTAAATGGGCAAAATCTTGTGTAAAATTATTTATTTATTTACATTATTTTTAACCCTACCTTTCCCCTTAAAAGTACATTGGTGATAGCTAGATCTGGTGCTGGAAATATTTCAGTTAAGCTTCCAACTTAACTTTGGGTTCAAAGGTTCCTTGGGGCTCCTCCCTTTTGCCCTGGAGAAGCCTTTTGGAGCCTTGGGAACAGAAGGGGAGCAAACCTTTACCACCATGACATCCTTGCTACTTGCTTCCATCTTGAATCCTTCCCTCTCTATTTCTATCTGCTTTTGGGGGAAGACCCCCCTCAATTTTCTTTGATTATTTTTGCTGCAATCTCCTTGGGATTATGTCTCCCCCGAGCAGAATTTATTTGGAAAAATCTCTCTCTCTCACTCACTCTCTTTCTGTCCTTTCTATTCTTGAACTACTCTGCTTGTCAAGCCCCGCACACAGAGCACACACACAAACAGGGTTCAGTTCTTTGCCAAGATCTTTAGTGGAAAGCCAGGCAAATTCAAGTCCGTTGCTAACAATCAAGTGCCAGATAAATAACAGAATCCAACTCCCAGCAATTAACAGTCCAAGTCAAAACCAGAATATCTCACGGAAACCAGATGCCAAAACCAAGGGAACAGATCAAGCCGTGGTCCAGGAAGCCAGTCCGAAATCAGGAAACAGAGCCAAGGTCACAGACAGGAACATGGTTGCAAGTTCAAATGACGTGTTGCTCCCACAGAGAACTCAAGGTGAGCTTACCAGCTTTATCCCAAAACAGGGAACACACCCTTACTCCTGGAAAGGCTTCTGCTAGTACTCAGGGCTTGCTGCCCTGATTCCCCATCTAGCATCAAAGACCCTTTCCCTAGCCCTCCTGGTAGCACGTCTTTACAGAATCCTGCTCATGGCTCTTCTAGGGGGAGAAGATATGTTTTCAGCTGAGTCATCAGACCCAGCTGCCTGCTGACTTGAGCTGTAAGGCTCCTCCAGCAGCTCTTCACCATTTAACCCCTCAGAATCAGGTTCTGTGACAGGCAGGGTCCTGGCACTATCCCCCTCCCCATGGTCCCCCTCTTCCGATGGGCCAGGCCTATCAGGGTAACTGTCATGGAATTGTTGAACCAACTCAGGAGCATGCAAATTGGATGCAGGTTCCCATGACCGATCTTCAGGTCCATAACCTTCCCAGTCTACCAAATACTGCAATCCTCCACGGTGTATTCGAGAATCCAAGATTTGACGGACTTCATATTCTTCTTCTCTTTCTACTAAAATCAGTGGAGGAGGTTCAGGAGTCAGTGGTCAGTTGGGGTCAGGGTCTGCAGCTGGAACCAAGAGGGATCAGTGGAATACTGGATGAATATGAAGGGAATCAGGTAGTTGCAGACAAAAAGCAACTGGATTGATTTGTTCTAAGATGGGATAAGGACCGATGAACCGAGGATCTAGTTTTCGGGATCACCCAGGATGTCTCAGGTATCGAGTAGATAGCCAAACTTTCACACCTGGATTTAGCTGTGGTGCTTCCTGTCTTTTCTTGTCCGCTGCTTTCTTATATACTTCCTTAGCATGGTCAAGTTGCTCTCGCAATAATTCCTGAATGCTATGGAGTTCTTGAATGTATGCATCCGCAGCCGGCACAGAGGTTGAAGGAAGGGTAATTGGAAAGTACCGAGGATGATAACCATAATTAGCCATGAATGGGGTCTGGTGAGTGGAAGAATGTACAGCATTGTTATATGTAAATTCAGCTAAAGGTAACAAATCCGCCCAGTTATCTTGTTGGTAGCATGTATAACAGCGTAAATATTGTTCTAAGGTGGCATTAGTGCGCTCAGTCTGACCATCTGACTGGGGGTGATAAGCTGATGACAGGTGAACTTGTGTTCCTAGGGCCTTATGCATTGCTTGCCAGAAGCGAGAGGTGAATTGTGGACCACGATCCGAAATGAGATGTGCAGGTAAACTGTGAAGTCTGAAGAGGTGTTGCAAGTAGTGATGAGCTGTTTCTGATGTAGTAGGGGATTTAGGACAAGGAACGAAGTGAGCCATTTTGGTGAATAAATCCACGAAGACCAGGATGCAGGTAAACCCTTTTGAGCGAGGAAGATCCGTGATGAAATCTAAGGAGACAGCATTTCAGGGACCAGAGGGTGTTGGCAAATGATGCAACAGACCTGAGGGTTTGGTCACAACATCCTTTGCCCGTTGACAAACTTCTCAGGAACCCACGTATCGGGCAACATCAGCACGGACATGTGGCCACCACAACTCCCTTGTGAGAAGGTGCAGGGTTTTGTAAAGTCCAAAAGGCATTACTAAATGTTCATATTGGCCGTACCGGGTTCAAAACATGGTTTCCCACTCATCTCCTTTACAGATACACACCAAATTATACACCCCACGAAGGTCCAGCATGGTATAACACTTTGCCCCTCTTAACCGGTCCAAAACTTCAGAGATTAGGGGTAAAGGGTACTGATCCCGAATAGTGATCTTGTTTAATGCCCAGTAATCATTACAAGGATGAAGCTCCCCTCCCTTTTTCTTTACAAAGATCACCGGTGCGGACAATGGCGATTTGGAAGGGCGTATAAACCCACATCGAAGGTTTTTGTCTAGGAAAGCCCTCAAAGCTTCTAACTCAGGTTTGGACATAGGATAGACTCATCCCACAGGGAGGGGTGGCCCAGGTATCAGATCAATGGCACAGTCATAGGGCCAATGCGGAGGTAACTTGTCAGCCCCCTTTTCCTCAAATACATCCACAAAGTCTTGGTATACCTGGGGCAAGACAGGGTCAGATGTAGCATGGGCAGCTGCCAGCATGGTAGAAGAATTTTTCTTTGAGCAAGGAACCTTGAAGTACAATTCTCCTTGCACCCAATCCATCAATTGGTTATGAGCTCACAACCAGGAAAGTCCCAAGAGAAGAGGAAACCGGGGCATCCGAGTTACATTAAAGCAAATCTGCTCATTGTGGTCCATTACCTGAAGAGTAAGTGGACAGGTGTCCTGAGCTATCGGCCCAGAACGAAGTAACTGACCCTCAATGGATTCTACCAGCAAAGGAGTTTCCTTGTTCTGCACTGGAATCCGATGGCACTGCACAAACCCATCATCCACAAAGCAGTGAGCTGCCCCAGAGTCTACCATAGCATACACAGGTACTTTCCGGCCATCAGGAAGCCCTAGAGTTACAGGTACCAGGAAAGGTCCTTGAGGTGTGATGGTATTGTTTGGGAACCCTTTGGTATGCTCCATTCCTGTGGGTTCCTTCAAAGATGGAGCTGCCCTTTTACTGCTGAAGAGGTAGCAGCACTTACTGAGGAGTGCTTCAAAGGGCAACTGGAAGCGAAATGTCCTCCTCCACCACAGTACAGGCAGAGATTATGAGAGTGTTGTCTTGCCTTTTCCTCTGGGGTGAGGTGTGGTCGAGCAGCTCCCAGTTGCATAGGTTCTGGATCCATTCTGCGGGCTTCACCGGATTGCAGATTAGGCACAGCTGGCAGAGGTTGCTGGTTGTAGTTCTTGCCTCTGGAGAGACGACGGCTTTCCAGGCATCCATCTATCCTGAGACACAGGGTAATGAGTTCCTGTAACGTGCTTGGTTGTTCCACCCTAGAGAGTTCATCAAGCACTTCATCTACCAATCCTTCCATATACTGAGAAATCAGTGCCAGTTCATTCCAGTTCAGATCCTGTGCTATCAAACGGAACACAGTGGTGTAGTCAAACACTGAATCTTTGCCCTGTTTCAGAGCTCTGAGTCTCCTGTTGGCAGTAGCAGCCTGCACGGGGTTCTGAAAAGCTGAAGAAATGTGATTCAGGTAAGCCTGATAATTATCCAGTAGAGGTGAGGCACTGAGGAGTAAAGGAGTAGCCCATTTAGCCGCCTGTCCTTTCAACAAACTGATGATAAAGCAGACCTTAGACCTCTCAGTAGGAAATTCTTGAGCACGCATCTCAATAAAAAGCTTGCATTGAGCCAAGAATGCAGGGAATTCCTCTAACTTGCCTTCAAACCAGTCAGGAGGCAGCAAAGGGCAACGGGGCTGCAACCCAGCCGGTGCTGGAGTGTGCTGCAATTGAGTAATTGCCTGAGACAAAAGCAGCACTTGGGTTTGCAAAGCTTCCAGCAGTGTCATCGCAACAGCCCCCCTCCTCTTCCATTCTGCTTGAAGAAGTTTGGGTGGGAGCAAACTGTGAAGCCCCGCACACAGAGCACACACACAGTTCTTTGCCAAGATCTTTAGTGGAAAGCCAGGCACATTCAAGTCCGTTGCTAACAATCAAGTGCCAGATAAATAACAGAACCCAACTCCCAGCAATTAACAGTCCAAGTCAAAACCAGAATAACTCATGGAAACCAGATGCCAAACCCAAGGGAACAGATCAAGCTGTGGTCCAGGAAGCCAGTTTGAAATCAGGAAACAGAGCCAAGGTCACAGACAGGAACGTGGTTGCAAGTTCAAATGACTGTTGCTCCCACAGAGAACTCAAGGTGAGCTTACCAGCTTTATCCCAAAACAGGGAACACACCCTTACTCCTGGAAAGGCTTCTGCTAGTACTCAGGGCTTGCTGCCCTGATTCCCCATCTAGCATCAAAGACCCTTTCCCTAGCCCTCCTGGTAGCATGTCTTTGCAGAATCCTGCTCATGGCCCTTCTAGGGGGAGAAGATATGTTTTCAGCTGAGTCATCAGACCCAGCTGCCTGCTGACTTGAGCTGCCAGGCTCCTCCAGCAGCTCTTCACCATTTAACTCCTCAGAATCAGGTTCTGTGACAGGCAGGGTCCTGGCACTGCTACTGATTTGCATGCCTGCTGGACTTCAACAAAACAACAGAAGTCATTACATGTTAGCAGGGGGAGAAGGCTTCCATAGTCTAATGATTTTGGTCTGGACACCGATGGTATTGTTTACTATTTGCTTCCTTAGCTGCCATGGTTTTTGAAAGGGAGCCTGTGTTTGGTTTATTTATTTTGCTATTGTCTCTTTCTCTTGTGCGTGTGCACACACATGCAGTCTGGATGATTTACTTGTTTGACTGATTTTTTAAAATTAAAAAGTGCTATTGGGATTATTTATTGCGCAATTTGTTCTAAGGGTACAGCATGTGGTTTTGTGGAATGTGGGAAGGGGATGTGTGGGCGAGGGGTTCACTTTGTGACTGTGCCAGTGTGATTTTGTGATTGTGTTTCTGTCTGATTATATCTTCTGGGGTGGATTGATTCCCTGTTGCTTTTCCTCTCTGCTTTGTTTTTTTTTGGGGGGGGGATTTTTAAGGGCTCTTCTCTTTCCTGAAAGCACAAATGTAAAACCTGAAATAGGTTTTCCCTTTCTTGTAAACCAAAGGGACTGATACACACACACACAAAAACAAAAATGAAAAAGTCCCCACCAACCCCCCCCAAAATAGAGAAAGAAAAAACAATAACAACAAATTGAAGTAAAAAGGAGGGGAGTCATGTGACTGTTACAAAATACAAATGCAAGACTAGGCTATAGGTGATACCTTTATAGGACCTTAATAAAATAACAAAAAATCATCGCAAGCTTTTGAGGGCAATACCCTCTTTTTTCCAAACATGAAAAAGAGGGTACTGCCCTTGAAAACTTGCAATGATTTCTTGAAAAGCAACAAAAAGACCCAGCCTTCACTTTTCCGTCTCCAATATAAACTATTTTCTGTGCTATGATGCGCAGCAGTCCGTCTTGTCTCTGTCTCTTGGTACTATATACTCTAACAGAAAGGATGGTTGTGAGTTGGGAACAATTTGCAGGATCTTTCTGACGGAATAAGAAAACCCACTGCCCTTTGTGTTCCCAATTAAGTTATGTGACACAGCTTTTACTGGCCACAACTGGCATCCATTTCAAAGAGCTCCTTCAGCTGGAGACAAGAGTTTGGATCTTCTAGTGTGATGACCTTCTTTCCCATTTGAACAGCAGAGCAGGCACCCCTTGTCACAGCTTGTTGTCCAGCCCTTTTTAATTCCTTTCATTTTGGACACCAGTTTCTATGCAGGAGCAGGTTTTGCGTATCACACACACAACTCTCTGTGCATGGATGTGCACACATAAAATAAGCTGTGCAAGCCTTTGAATCTCAGCCATGAACATCCATTGAAACTGTTGCTGAGGGAGCACGCCACAAAGACAAGACACAAACACACAAAGGGGTCATTAATGGGATATCAAGTTCAGTCCTCCTCCTCCTCCTCCTCCTCCTCCTCCTCCTCCTCCTCCTCCTCCTTCTTCATTCTCAAATTGTGACATAGCAGACAAGATAACTACGCTGGATTGTGTATTACAAATCACTAGTCGAACGCTTCCTAAGCATTTAGGACTACGTGATGTATTGGCGAATTGTGCGAGCAGATCCCAGTAAGGTGGCTTTCTGCAGCTGACTGATGGTGACTTTGTCAACTCCAGTTTCTTCTAATTATCATAATATCCAGGGTATTATGCTCCAAAACCCTCCTGTTGTTGTTGTTGTTGTTGTTGTTGTTGTTGTTGTTGTTGTTGTTGTTTGGCCAAGAAGAGCCTCCAGATGATTTGGCAAGGCTTCTGTGATGAACTGGACTCTTGAAGAATCGTCTAGCAAAACAGTTGGCTTTTTTAATTACTATGGTTATCTCTGACAGTTTTCTAATAAATATACATTTTAAATACTTGACTATGCCACTGATTAATAGACCTAATTTGAGGGATTTGTAAAAAGCATACTTGATCTCAGAAGAAAATTGTATTAATATACATGTGGTAATAATGCTGCCAAGATGTGGAAGACAACCACTCTCATCATTCCTGTCCACCATGATTGGGGATGATAGGAAGTCCAACCCAACATCTGGAAGGCATGCTGGGAAAACGTTGCCTAGCCACAGGAAGAAAGGTCTGCCTTTCCAAAGGGATGTGTCTTCTCAATTAAAAGCAAGCCAACTCACTTAAATAAAAACACAAACAAGTTTGACCTCCTACACTATTGGTCTGAAATGTCTGCTGTGGATTTCTCTATCCTGCAGTAGCTAGGCTTCCATTTTGAGTTCACTTTTATGTCCCACTGATAAAAAAAATCTAACACCCACTTGAAGGAAGGTGTAACATCAGACTGTCATAAAGATCTCGCCTTCCTGTACACAATGTTAGGGCTTCTTCCTTTCCTTCTTTTTTGTTTTTAATGAATTGCTTTTATGACTGATCACTCAACACCTTGTTGGCTCTGATTGCAGAAAATGCACCTTATAAATATATGATAACCACCCTGTAATAGGGAGTGTGACAATTTACTTCACAGTGCGTTTCGGGCTGCTAATTGATCGTTTCAGTCCAGGGACTATGCAGAATAAATTACAGCCATCAAAAGGATATCACAGTTCATTTTTGTGGAATGCTGGCTGTGTCGCTTCTTGTTCATCTTTTGTCAGAGAAGCCACATTAACCCAATGTGCTGTGCTTCGGCGGCTGTTACCAGCCAGACGAGAGAGCGACTCTGCTGTTCAGATCTGCAAATGGCCACAAGGAGGTGCTCAATTTGCATCCTCTGGCAAAAACAGACCCTTTCCTTGTAGTGGGGGGGGGTTGCTTCTGAAACCATACCTTGATAAGTCTCAGGATCTTTTGTAGAAGGGCAGGATTACACAAGACAGCAGCTACTGACTGTACTCTGCTATTTTCCAAATTAGCAGGAGAAAAAAAATGTTTTTTTAATGAGATTTTTTCCCTTCTTCAATTTTTAATTCCTTCTTTATTGAGTGATCAAAGAGCAGGCAAGTGGGTGAGAGACTAATCCGAGGATGGTGAGCCCTTTAAACTGTTAGCGAGAAACTGTTTTTGTTTCCTTCCCATCCTTGTAATTATTTCTTTATAAATGGTAATTTAAAAAACACACCACTAAGACGTGTATGACCTAAGGTTGTGGGTTCAAGCCAACCATATGCGTTTTAGCAAAAGGTGCAATTGGGATCTAATAATGAAAAGAGACATTGATATATTTAATGCCTCGCTCTTTATCCGTCCATGACATTTCAAAGTGAAATGTTATTTGTGTAGGTGAATAGTTTTCTTTCTTTAATGTGGAAAGGCAGGATTCTTTACCTCCAAGGACTTGTTGAGAAATAATTATTTTCTTAAAATCACAAACACTACAGTCATTTACATGTTCGCTTGGAAGGAAGCCACACTGACTTTCTGAGACTTACTCCCAGGTCAGGACAAATAGGACTGCGGGCTAACTAAAGGAATATGACGTATGGTTTGAAATACTTAGCTGAGCAATTTGTTTTCCTTGAGTCCATCATCCCTCTTTGCACCTGCAAAAATATAATGGATCCACCATTGTTTTGGATAAACTGCTCTACTGCCCAAAGAATGAAATGGAGAAATTTTGTCAGCTTGAAATTATGAGGTCTGTCGATCAGTTTTTAAGGTACTTATCGATATCTGAAAAGATGGAAAGTCTTCCATGATTTAGAAATAAATAATCCCAGACAATAGCGTCCAGAGAAATGCTAGTGGGTTTTTCACTAAATTTTGACATATGACAATTTACTGACAGTAGACATGTTCAACTGTCTTCTATTCAGCTTCGAGATCCATCTGCTTTCTTTTGCTTCCAGGTGATGCTTTCCACCCTCCATAATCAGACCAAAGCATTTCCGTTGTTAAAGTCATGGTGCTACATCCTGTGCACTTTGGTGCATGTTTGTTTGTTTGTTTGTTTGTTTATAGTATTTTTTTACCTTGCCTTTCTCCTTGGAAAAGGCCTGAAGGCAGTTTACAGCAATGAGGGACAATATACAGTCTGGTACAATTAAGTAATATTCAAATTTGAGAACAGGGAATTGAGGGACATCTTACACAGCATTAAAAGACAACATTAAAGCTACAAGAGAATGCGCACAGTTAGAGAGTAAAAATTCCATGTAAAAGTTATGAGGGATGGAAACTAACATTGAAAACAGAGTATCAGTGCAATCACATGTTATAAGTGATTATAAATGCAAAGTCTATGTGACCATGTATGGGAGAATCATATAAAAGACACATAATAGGTAGTCCATCATTCAGGGAAAATTTGACTAAAGAGAAAGGTATTTGCCTATTTTCAGAAAGACAGCGGAGATGGGGCAGTCCTGGCCTCTAGTGGGAGGGAGTTCCAGAGTCTGGGTGCAGCAGTCGAGAAGGCCCTTTCATGTGTTCCCATGTGACATACCTGTGAGGGTGGCGGGATGGAGAGAAAGGCCTGTCCTGATGACCTTAACACTCGAGCCGGTTCATACTGTGAGATTTGATCTTTGTGGTAGCTCAGACCCAGGTATCCCTACTTCCTTTGCATGATGCAAATGCAAAGGGAATGAAAGCAGGAATTATGGGGAGCAAACTCGCACACTGTCCATTGAGCAGCAGCAGTGGTCCTGCGTTGGGTGTGGAGCATTTCAGCATATTTGGTTGAATGCATGCTTACCCATGCTTGGAATAGCCCCATTCAGCTCAAGCTAGTCATGAAGCAGTCACTGGTGTCAGTGGCATGAACCTTAACTTGATGTATGACCCAAGCAATTGTAACACCCAATGGTTCCCCATCTTGGGTAACCCAGGTGTTCTTGTACTGCAACTCCCAGTATGTCTTCAATACATACTTGTGCTGCCCAGGGGTGGGGGTGGGGTAGGGAGTTACATTACATCCTGGGTTACCCAGCCTGGAAACCACTGATGGAACCCATTAACTTGGGGGTAGAGAACATGTGTCTGCTGGTGTTCTGGACTACAATTCCCATCAATCCCTAGGTGCCACTGGAGGACATTCACCATGCCTGCACTGAACAAAAACAGAATTTTTGATAATCAAGACTTTCTCAATTTCTTTCTTTTACTCAGAAAGCACCCTCGCTGATTCAATGTTAACACTCAATTCAGTTTTTTTTAAAAAACCCTGCAGTTATCTTTATCTGTGTTATCTGTATTTATGCATTGCCAAGATACATAATTTAATCTCTGATTATTCATACTGTGCTAATGAGAGTTAATCCTTCTCTAGAATGTAAGCACTCCAAGGCAGTGGTTTCAGGATTTTTATCAGTAAAATGCCCTAAAGATAAAAAAAAACTATTTGCATATAAATTTGCCCTCACTGCATCTGCAACTCCAAAATACAAACCTTTTTTTAAACATGGTTTGTTTGCAAGTGAAATATAAACTTGTTTGGAGAAGACAGAAATATAGAATTCTGACTAATGCTTGAATTTCCAACCTCTCCACAAAAGGAGGTTATTTTGATGCAGTGTCGCTGAAGTTGAACACACCTGCATCTTTAATATCATACTGCCATTTTCATTATACATTACAGTATGTCTATACAAATATTGGTACAATGTACTTTTTACTCTTTGCCTTCTTGAGAGGTACAAATCAATCTAGGTCTGTGCCTCTGTGTGTGTTGTGTCGTTACAGTCGTGACCGACTCTTTGTAACCCCATGTCCATGGAGTTTTCTTGGCAGGAATACTGGAGTGGCTTGCCAGTTCCTACTCCAGGCGCCTACAGCACCTGGTATTCCCTGGTGGTCTCCCATCTAAGTACTAACCAGGGCCGACCCTGCTTACCTTCTGAAATCAGGCGAGATTGGATGTGCTTAGGGCATCTAGGCAGCCACTAGTCTTTATTAAACAATCTCTTCTATTCAATTTCTGCTGTACTCTGTGACTTTGCAACAGCTGCGTGAAAACTCACCTTTGCCTTCAGCTTTGCCCTAAAATATATATTTTGTATACCTCTTTCACCTAATTGAGCATTTGGGCATGCAACGTTCTGCTTTTTTCTGCATTTTGTACCAAATTTTCACCCAATAACAGTGTCCCAAAATTCAGAGCCATGGCGAGCTCCACGTGCAATTCTCTTCCACTCCACACCGGTGTCCTGGAGATATTCTACATCAGTTCATTTGAAAATGCAGACCAAACCTAAGGGTCCACCAGAATCTCTAACTGGCACAGATCCTTCCTATTCCTTCAGCGAATGAAGAGATGTTCGTAATTTGTACATTCAAGATTTGATGAGCGCATGTTATAACTGAATTTGGAAAGAAGCACACCTGTTCCTCTTGGTTTATGATTTAATGAAGACACATTTCTGCTTAGTGAAAACGATGTCCCCATTTTTTCCAGTTTACTTTCAAGCAGCAAAACTTGGGCTACTGTTTCACCAAAAACATTTTTTGGAGTGAGATGACTATTTTCCAGAGGTTTTGGTACGAAGAATGAAGCCCACAATCATCGTGACAAGCCCGATTTGTTTTCTCCTATTATCTGTTTGCTGCAAATATTTTGGCAGCCTAGGTGCCAGTTTTCACACAGACACAAACATGCACGCAGCTAAATCTGGTTGTATTCTAGTTCAGCCATTCTTAATGGGGACCACGTGGCCTGGTTTGGGGGGGGGGGGTTCTGAAGTATTTGAAGGGTACCGCAAACCAGAAATAATTCTTCACACACCACTTTACAATTTTTGTTATGTGACTTAAAGAATCCTGATTAGGTGTCTCTTTCATATTGTGTTTTATGGCCATTGTTGGAGACTGGCAATTCTAGGGCATGGGAGGAAAATGAAACGGTGAAGCAACATAGGGGAAGAATCTACAAAAGAATAATATCTACAGAAAGAAAATATTCAGAATTATCTTCAGGAATATCTTTCTTTTTTTGGGGGGGGGGAATAGGTTGAGCTTAGTTGTTAAGGTCTCACAGCACAATCACATCTAGAAATCTGTACCGCCAAAATATAATATAATGAAATAATACAATCCCAATTTCTCTTTGATGACTGGACAGTTCAGTGTGTTGGGTTCCAGAATTTGAGAGTTCAGTTCTCCCCTGTGCCTCCAAAGAGAAGAGCCAGCTTGTGTTATGTTGAGCAAGCTGGCAAGTCTCAGGGCACCCCCAGAAAGCAGGAATGGAAAACAACGCCTAAGTATATCCAGGAAACCCTGGATAATATTTGCCATAAATCAGAACTGATTTGATGACAATAATTACGTTAATATTCCCCTATTCATCCACTCTATCTAGCACACCTTACATTTTGTAGGATCATTTTCTTTCTTTCCCCCCATCAATTTATCCATACACAAAAGAGAGGGAGTTAATGACTCTTACTGTTTTATTTCAGTGCCAAACTGATTATATATATTTAAAGATCTTAGTGCTTAATGCAATTTTTACTCCCTGGAGTTTAAACTCATAAATGCAGGACGTTTTGGCTTCCTGACTCTCCAGAATAAATTCCTTCTCCCCTCTCCCCGCCCCATGTGATGTTTTTTCTTTTGTAATTTTTAACCCAATAAATGAGTCCATAAAGTTATACAGATGGGCACGGGAACATCTGAAACATATCCTATGGGTAGATATTGTAAATTATGCCTCATTAAAACAAAAACAAAACCACTGATAATGCATAAGGAGAGTTAGTTCAGAAATCAATCTGTTTGCTGAACTCCATTGAAGGCTTTACCCCTTTAGTTTCACATTTCTTTCTCTGTCTTCTCAAATGTATCATCCAAGGCAACCAGTGTGCCTTCACCTCCAGAGAATCTTTTTTTTTTTTAACGTTTCTCTCCTTGAGGGTTTGGCTTCCAAGTGTCAAAATCATGCAGCACTGACGCTGTTTTGGTGCTCTTTGTAGTTCTTTGCCCCTTTGCACCAGCGGAGTGAGCTCCCGCTGTTAACCCCAGCTCCTGCCAACCTAGCAGTTCGAAAGCATATACATGGAAGAAGAGAAACAGGTACCACCAGAAAAAGCAGGAAGGTAAACAGTGTTCCGTATGCAGAAATGCATTCAGCCATGCTGGCTACAGACTTGCACAACACTGTCTCTTTGGCTTAGAAACTGAGTCGAACACGACTAGCATGCATGTGTGAGGAAAACCTTTACCTTAGCATAGTAAATCACAACTAGAATGAGCCCATTAAATCCACAGAATTTATGGTGGAGTTGACTCACCAAAATCCCCACTGATTCAATGAGTCCACTGCAGTTGCATCTTACTGCACTAACCGACAGATTTGCAGCCAGTGATTTTTGTACTGCTGGCTGTGGATTTGATTTTTTTTTGGATGAGCTACACAGTCTGCAAAGTCTAGGATACCAATATTCTCTGTCAGCCTCCTAGTTACGTACACTGGACTCATAGCAGCTCAAGAACGGTGATGGGAGGCTTATCATCCCAAATGTTTGGCAGAGAACAGAACTCTCCTGCCCTGGTTGTGAGCCATGTCTAAGAAACTTTTGGACTCTTAGAACATTCTTAATATACAAAGGAATGAGATCAAGAGCCATCCCCCCAGCCTGTATACTCTTATTTCCACCTCAGTAACAAGCAGGGAGGTGGGTACTGTAAGTCTTTGGGTTGAGTCCCAGATCCTAGACCCCAAGTATGAATCCCTGTTCAAAACAATATCCCTATCCGTAACCCAGAAAACAAGAGAGCCTTCCGAGTCATGAGTCCAGTCTTGAGTCAGGGAGGTGGGTGGGGGATGCCCAATCATGTCCCCTGTGTGACTTAAGTCAGACTTGAGAGCAAGTCCCATGACTCAAGTCCCCATACCTGGTGAACTCGGTTGTCCCATGTTGGATGGATCCATCATGCTGCAAATGGAAGCCACTGGGATGAACTGATTTCTGAGAACTTGCTAATGGGAAGCTAATTGTTTTAACTGGCTACTTTTCCATTAAAATTTATTTTTGTAATTACATTTTTTTAAAAGTCTACCACACATGATATTGCCAGAAAGCAATCAAATTCCCCTCCCCCTGGAGCAAAGGTTGGGAGATGTTGCAGGCTCTTCCAGATAAATTATTCAAGCCTCCCTTCTCATTGTACCCTCTGATTGTACATATATGCAATTTCTCCTGCAACCCTCATATTCAAGAATGGAAAGTTGGCAGCCTCTGTCTCCATTTCCCTCTTTCTATAGGTGGAGTGCAGCCTCAAGGCAGCGCGTGGTACAGTGGGCGCGTGGGCGTTTTTCTAGCTGTCCAAAGAATTCCTGTTTATATACCTCTGGGTCCTTCATCACACAAATGTTCTTACTTATGGGAA
Source organism: Phrynocephalus forsythii (assembly GCA_029282475.1). Taxonomy (NCBI): domain Eukaryota; kingdom Metazoa; phylum Chordata; class Lepidosauria; order Squamata; family Agamidae; genus Phrynocephalus; species Phrynocephalus forsythii. The sequence goes on from JAPFRF010000005.1 coordinate 33,079,597, forward strand.
AGCTCACCAACCTGTTCTTGAAGAGTTCCGGATGGTTCTGAATGGGAGAGACCTCTCTGGTTCTCTGTCCACTCTGCCTCACTCCAAGACCAGTGCTGGGTTTTCCCCTTCATGGCTAGCCTTGGTCCTTTTCTGCCAGACCCACTACTGAATGCCTTTGATGTCTGCCTGCTTGGTCCATCCATCTAAGCAGCCCTTCCTTTTTCTAAGGTAGATGTTGGAGTGAATTCAGCCCAGTTCCAAAAGTACGTTGGATCAGTAGAGAAGGCTGTGGTTTCCCAAGAGTTAGACAAAGGCGAATGTAGACCCATCAAAGCAAATGTGTCTTTTTTTGTGTGTGCCCGGGGGGGGGCATGGAAGGGGCTTTGAGGAGGCCTGGTGATGCTAAAAATAGGTCATGTGCAGCCCACCCATCACTGTATTAAAATTATCAAAGATTATTCCCCTAGAGGGCACAGCATCCCTCACTCCCTTCTTTTAAGTGGGTAGGGCTGTATGTTGTGATGGCAACCAAGGCCCGACAAAGTGGAAAGGGGTGTTGTTCTTTGTCTGCTGGGGCAAGATTGATTTGCAGTTGTTGTTCAGTCGTTCAGTTGTGTCCGACTCTTCATGACCTCATGAACCAGAGCATGCCAGGTCCCCCTGTCTTCCATTGCCTCCCGGAGTTTGGTCAAATTCATATTGGTTGCATTGATAACACATCCAACCATCTCATTCTCTGCTGTCCCCTTTTCCTTTTGCCTTCAATCTTTCCCAACACCAGGGACTTTTCCAAGCAGTCCTCTCTCCTCATGAGGTGGCCAAAGTACTGGAGCCTCAGCTTAAAAATCTGTCCTTCCAGTGAACATTCAGGGTTGATTTCTTTCAGAATGGATAGGTTTGATCTCCTTGCAGGCCAGGGGACTTTCAAGACTCTCCTCCAGTACCACAGCTCAAAAGCATCAATTCTGCAGCGATCAGCCTTCTATATAATCCAACTCTCACTTCCATACATCACTAATGGAAAAACCATAGCTTTGACTATCCGGACCTTTGTCAGCAAGGTGATGTCTCTGCTCTTTAAGATACTGCCTAGGTTTGTCACCGCTTTCCTCCCAAGAAGCTGGCATCTTTTAATTTTATTGCTGCAGTCACCATCTTCAGTGATTGAGGACCCCAAGAAAATAAACTCTGTCATTACTTCCATTTCTTCCCCTTCTCTGCCAGGAGGTGATGGGACCAGTGGCCATGATCTATTTTTTTTTTTATGTTGAGCTTCAGCCCACTTTTTTCACTCTCCTCTTTCACCCTCATTAAGAAGTTATTTAATTCCTCCTCACTTTCTGATACCAGAGTAATATCATCTGCATATCTGAGGTTGTTGATATTTCTTCTGGCATGAGACTAAGAAAGAAAAATCAGTTTATCCATCACAATTCTCTGTAAAAAATCCAAAACCCACCCATTTTGCATCTCTCAAGGCTGCATTTGACAAATATGTGAGGCCAAAAATGCACATTAAAATGAATGTAACTGTATATTAGTCAATGAGGAGAATGTGTAAAAATGCAAATGTTCAGAAAAGCATGTACAAAAACATGTCTGGATTTCCAAATGAGAAGGAAAAAGAAGGTTCACAGTCCAATATTGAACTTGGAGGGCATACAAATGCTGTCAGATTCCTGCTTTTCATATCTCTACCGTCCTGGAGCTGAATGGAGACTAGACCATCTCACCCTTATTTTTACTTCAGATGCAGCAGTTCTAAACAGTGTTGTGTTGCATTCTCTAAGATTTTTCCATTAAAAGCTTCTTTTCTTTTCTTTTCTAATTTAATTTACCTTGAACAATCAGCTGTTGCCATCTCAGTTTTTCATCTTGGGGCAGGAGCAGTCCAGCCTTCTGCATGTTAGGTGTTTTGTGACCTCTTGGTATTGCTCTTGTACTTCTTATTGGTCACCCTCTTGACCAAAGGAATTCATAGCATATTGAGATAAGACCACATTCTAAAAGTTTTTGTCTTTTTAAATAAAAATAACAGCAGCATCAACAACAATAGCAACAAACACACAATCAAGTCAACTATGACTTATGGTAACCTTTTGCAGGTTTTCCAGGCACACAGAAGTCGTTTGCCATTCTCTTCTTCTCGTGCCCTCAAGGGTCTGTGTAGCTTTTTCAACCCCAGATAGGCTGGCTTGGACTCCTAACCTCCACCGGCAGGAACCTAAAACAGCAAGCTATCCAGCCAACTTTTTCAAATGCCAGCCTGTGTTCAAGTGCTGGATTCCTCGCCATGAAGAACACATACAACCAGGCAATGTCCATTCCGAAAGCCAGTTTTAAGATTTTGCTGCAGGTTACATCCTTCATCTTAAAAAAATATGCTCCAGGCCATTTGTATTTTTGACTTCTGTTGCATGGCTACGATCTTGCTGTTCATATATTAAAGAGAAAAAGTGAGGAGAAGTTTTGAAAATGGAAAGGGATAGGATTTGATTGAAGAAAACAGAGGGCAACGGCATTCTTCACTTGCAAATTTGAATGTGCAGTGTTTCCTTACTGGCATGCTACAATTTCTCATCAACTTCTCCAAGTGGAATTTGCCAGCAAACCCAAATGATTATCATCAGTATTCTGGATGTGCAAGGAATCCATACAGCTTTGCCTGTGCTGGTTTCCTTAACGAATCTTGATTAAAACTCAATATTACATAAACCGGGGGCCTTACCCATGGATCCGGACATTACTCTGCCCTCCTACGCTACTTTCGTTGTGGAGATTCTAATGAGAAAACACAACAAAACAAAACAACCACTGTGGTTAACTTATTACACAGGAGCACTTGAGAGCAGCTGGAGGAAAAGATTGCTTTGGAAGCTCAGTGACTTATTTTTATTTGCAAAGGTTTAGGAACAGAAAGAGAAAGAGAAAGAAAAGTTTAATACTTCACAGAAGAGGATGCTGGCAAAAGGGACCCTAACAAAAGAAAGCAAATGAATAGCAAACACCCTTTATGGGAAGGGAATTGTTCTTTAGGCATAATACATCCAACTCGGCTGCTTTCCGATTGGGAGACAAGGGTGAGATCTTGGCAACAACACACAGATCTGTATATTTAATCGCGACCCGGTTGTATGTTCCCGTTGCGGAAGGATGCACGTGACAGGCAAATTTTATATATACATACATATATATATAGTTGACAAAAACAGAAAGGAAATAACTGGCAGATGAAAAGACAGCCAGTGCTGAGCTAACAGGCAAACACATCTGTACAAAGTCACCTGCTTTCTGTGGCGAGCAGGAGTTTGTTTTATTCTGCATCTCCTGAGTTTTATCAACTGTCGGTGTGATGGGTGTGGGAGCGAGAGAAAGAGAAGCACTAATGTGCCCAGTTTAGGATATAAACATGCAGATGAGATTTCAGATCTGACACCATGTTTCAGGCAGGAATTTAAACAGGGGAATAATACAAGCTTTCTCCCGCTGTGGAGAAGGAAAACGGAAAACGAAAGAGAGGATGGCATTAAAACAAAACAATTGCAGCCTGATCTGAAATGTGCTTCTTCGAAAGACTTGCGCAGGTCAGTGAGACTTAGGTTAATGAGCAGAGGGTTACAGCCTGGAAGTCTTGTGTGTATAAAACACATGCATCTTTTTACCTATATGTTACAGCAGGACTAAAGCTGGGAAAATTTACTCCATTGGTTTATCACTATATCAGTCCATGAAGAAACGAGGATTGGTTCTCTGGTTAGGTTAATAAGCAGACTTGGAACTGGAAGCAGTTAATAAAAATTCATCTAAATTCTGGCAGCTAGTTTCCAGACAGCTAAGTGAAATTCAATAAAATATAGAGATACCACTACCTGCTTCTACATGGGAAGCCTTCTGCAGTGGTACCTTACTTACGAACGCTTCGACAACTGAAACATTTGACTTACGAAGGAAATCATTCATAATGGATCCGACCTGTCAAAATCAGCTGTCTGGCAGGGCTGCGGAGAGCAGCCTTTGGCTGCTGTTGATTGAGAGGGATTGGGATAGTCTTCCCTTAGGAATGCACTGAAAACCATTTAATCTGTTCCCTGTTTTGGCTTTTTTCCAACCTCCGAAACAGATTAATTGATTTTCACTGCATTTCTATGGGAAACCACGATTCAACTTTATGCATTTGGAACGGATTAATTTCATAAGTCCAGGTACCACTGTATTTAGAGACATATATGGAGCAGCGTAAGATGGATAAGCCAATGACTGTGGAAAATATCCTTGGGAATATAAATGATTGCCCCAAATGTCCCCCAGTTACAATGCAGGAAATGAAAACCATTATACAATCAATAAAAAGCAACAAACCTCCCGGAGAAGATCTCTTGCCCCCAGAACTTTTAAAGGAAAGGATAGATTGATGGGCAGCTTTGTTAGCTAGCCTATTTACTCATATAAATAATTCAGGCTGTCTGCCTGATGGATGGAGGTCCAGTATAGTTATCCCATTGTATAAAAAAGGTGATCATAAAGACCCTAAAATTTATAGACCGATAAACTTAATAGACATTGCAGCTAAAATTTGTGCAAAATCTATTCTGCAGAAACTAGAAGAATAGGCTGATCAAAATTCCATTCTAGTGGAAGAACAGGTGGGTTTCAGACAGGGGAGGAGTACTATTGACTGCTTTATATTAATTACATCTGATATCAAAATACTCTTCTGGGGGTGAACAGCTTTACGCTGCCTTTATAGATCTAAGTTCAGTCTTTGATTTCATTAACAGATCTATCTTATGGAGGACACTCTAAAGGCCAACATTGATAGGACACTTCTACATCTTATAATGGCTCTTTATACGAACACGACTCTGCAAGTCAGAACAGGTGTCAAACAGGTATTAACTAATAAGATCTCCCCTTCCAAAGGAGTGTGCCAGGGTTGTATTTTAGCCCCATTCCTCTTTAATTTTTATATTTATGATATGGTCTCATGTATGGCCAGTCTGGAGTTTCATATGCCCAAAATATTGGATAGATCAATAAGTGTCAGAATCAGAGCCATGCCTGCTCCTTGCAAACCCTAGAACAGTGTTGGCGAACCTATGGCATGGGTGCCAAAGGTGGCACTCGGAGCCCTTTCTGTGGGCACCCAACATTGCCCTTTCACAGCCACTTGTTTTATTTATTTATTTATTTATTTATTATTATATTTATACCCCACTTATCTTTCAAACGAAACTCTAAGCGGCTTACACGGGCGAACAAGCGCCAATAAACACAAACAATAATTATAAATTTACAACAAATAACTAAACCATAAAACCCGGTGCATCCAAACCCGGCAATATAAAAGCTATCAACCAAGCACACACATAACGTAAGACACTTAACATGGTTGCTTGGGCATTAAAGATGGCGGGACGTAAGGAAAAAAAAAGAAAAAAAAGAAAGAAAGAAAAAGAGAGAGAATTCAGGGCTCGCCAAAGGCCTCTCGAAATAAATAGGTTTTTACAGCTTTTCGAAAGGCCAGCAGGGACTCTGCAGAGCGCACTTCGCTAGGGATGGAATTCCAAAGGGAGGGGGCTGCCACCGATTAATTGTTTTCGCAGCGAGTGCGCTTCGCACCTGCCGAACAGGTCGGGCCGAGGTGGATCGCTGAGCGATACGCTCTGTCAGGTAGTCCGGTCCCAAGCCATGGAGGGTTTTATAGACTAAAACCAAGACCTTGAATCTAATCCGGGCCGCAACGGGCAGCCAGTGCAAGCGGGCCAGGACTGGGGTGATGTGGTCGTAACGACGCACACCAGCCACCAGCCTGGCCGCCGCATTCTGCACCCGCTGCAGGCGCCGGAGAAGAGTCAAGGGCAACCCCATGTAGAGGGCGTTGCAGTAGTCCAGCCTCGAGATCACCAGTGCCTGGACCACTGTTCTCAGAGAGTCACCGTCCAGGTACGGGCGGATCTGGGCGATCTGGCGAAGATGGTAATACGCGGCCCTGGTAACCGACGCCACCTGGGCCTCCATGGTCAGCGCCGGGTCCAGGACCACTCCCAGATTCCGCGCCCTTTCCACAGGCCGGAGGGAAACTCCCCCCAGAGAGGGAAAAGGGCCACCGTACCCAGAAGCCCCCAAAGAACATGACCTCCGTCTTCCCGGGGTTGAGCTTAAGCCTGTTCGCCCGGTCCAAGCCAGCACGGCATCCAGGCACCCATCGAGGACCTGCACAGCTTCCACTGCAGAGGTGGAAAAGGAGAGATAGAGCTGCGTGTCATCAGCGTACTGATGACTGCACACTCCAAAACTCCTAATGACCCCAGCCAACGGCCTTACATAGATGTTAAACAGCAACGGCGAGAGCCACGACCCCTCGGGACCCCACAAGGGAGAACCCATCGGGCCGACAGCTCCCCCCCATGCTGAACATACTGGGGACGGCCCTCCAGGAAGGATCGGAGCCAACTGCGAGCAGTGCCCCTGATTCCAACCTCAGAGAGCCGATCCAGTAAGATACCGTGGTCGACGGTATCAAAGGCCGCTGACAGATCCAGGAGAACCAACAGGGTAGAGCAACCCCTGTCGGCCGCCCGGAGCAGGTCATCTTGCAGGGCGACCAAAGCTGTTTCAGTCCCCGACAGGGCCTGAACCCGACTGGCATGGATCGAGGCACTGCCGATCCTCAAGGTGACGACTGCAGCCGGACCGCCGCCACCCTCTCGATGACCTTGCCCATGAACGGGACATTAGCGATCGGACGATAGTTGCCTAAATCGTCCGCCGCAAAAGGATGGGCTTGACCATCTCCTTCAGACAAGAGGGAAAAACCCCTCGCTGAAAGAGGCGGTGGCGATGGCAGAAGCCCATTCAGCCATGGTCCCGCTGGCAGCTTTAATGAGCCAGGAGGGGCAAGGGTCGAAAGGAGTGGACGCCGGCCGGCAATGCGCCATAGCCCTGGAGGCCTCGACAGCGGAAACAGGCCCAAGCTCCTCCAAGCGAAGGCGGACCAGCAACCGGGGATGCCGGGGCAGTGCTACTGCAACCGGAGTCAAAGCCGCACGGATGGCCTCAATCTTGGATCTAAAAAGGCTGCGAAATTCTCACTACTGAAATCAGTAGGAGGAGGCCTAGCCAGACTAGGATTGGTGAGGTCTCGAACCACCCGGAAGAGCTCCGCCTGGCGGTTAGAGGCCTCACCAATTCTCATGGAGAAAAACGATGACTTGGCCTCCGTGATCGCGTTGGAATAGCGACTAGTCTGGGAGTCAACAGCAGCCTTACTACTTGCCGTCCGGGTTTTTCTCCAGCTGCGCTCTAACCTTCTCCTCACCTGCTTCATTGCCCGGAGCTCCCCCGTAAACCACGGTGAGCGCCGGGCTTGGCACCGGAGAAGGCGCTTAGGGGCGATCCGGTCTATGGTATTGGCAGCTGTTTCAAACCAATGGTTGGCCATAACCTCGGCCGGAGCGCCAGTCAGTCCACCAGAAAGCTCCCCGAAGACCTCCTGGAACCGCTGGGGGTCCATCAGTCTACGGGGGCGGGCCAAAACAGAAGGCCACTGGTCCCCGCGAGGGGGGGCGCGATCACCAGGGAAAAAGAGAGCAGGTGGTGGTCCGACCATGACACAGGTAAGGAGATAAAATCCCCCACCTCCAGACTCGAGGCCCCCGACATGGAGGAAAACACCAGATCCAGGGTATGGCCTGACCTGTGGGTGGGACATACAACATGCTGGGACAGACCCATGGAAGCCATGGTTTCCATGAATTCCAGAGCTGCGCCGGAGAGTCCACCGCCAACATGCACATTGAAGTCACCCGCCACCAAAAGGCGCGGGGACCTCAAAAGTGCAGCCGCGATGAACTCCGCGAGCTCTGGTAGGGATTGGGCTGGGTTGCGGGAGCACGGTAGCCCAGCACAATGCCAAATCTGTCCCGCTGCCCCACTGACAGGTGAAGGCATTCTAAACCCTGGCTAACCAATGTCGAGGTCCTGCTAACATGTAAAGAATCCCGATGGATGATGGCGACCCCCTCCCCGCTGTCCCCCCGACCTTCCCACCCCCTGAACCAGATACCCAGGCGGGCAAAGCTGGGAGAGCGAAGCCCCCCCATCATCACCCACCCAGGTCTCGGTAATGAAGGCCAGGTCAGCCCGCCCATCAGAGATGACATCATATATGACGGGGATCTTATTGTGGACTGACCTGGCATTCACAGGGAGACAGGAAAGGCCGGGGGCGCTGGGGGAGTGACTCCTGGACACGTGACAGGGAGCCGGGGGGTCAGAACGAGGGACAGGCACAAGTTGCCTGACCCGTGTTCTTCTCAACCGACTAACCCCACGGCTACAAGCGTACCGCCCACGGCCCGACACAGTTGGTATATGAGTCCCTGTGGTCATGGCGGCCCCTTAGGAAAGGAAAAAAAAATACACAAAACTAAGTTACAATATAAGCTCAACAACTAAACACTCCTACAATAAAACCACCCAAAATACATAAATAATAACTAAGCAAACAAACAATAAATAATAAATGACCATAAAAAATATAACCGCCAGAGGGAAGATGGAGTCAAGGGAGAGGCTAGATAGGGGGAAGGAGGGAGAGACTAAGGACACTAAGAAGGGAAAAAAAGGGGAAAGGAAGGGGAAAGGGGGAAGGAAGGGACACCCAACAGCCCGCAGCATGGCCCGCCGCCCAGGTAAAAAGGCAGCAGTACGCTGGCAGCCGGCCAGCCATCTCAGATGGTCTCCGATGGTTGCTCCCGGTCAATCCACTGCACCAGTCCATACCCAGATAGTCTAACAGGCCGTCCTTCCTTACCCCCGGAGCTGGTGATCGATAAGGGGAGCCAACGGGTAAAGCGTCGCCTATCACGCCGGCGATAGATTCGCCTGCGGCCGGCCTGCCGCCCGAGATGGAATCCGGCGGCCGATCCCCAGGACCAAGCTGCCACCCCGATAAGTCCGGGGCCAGCATTGCAAGACGGCCCGCCGCCCATAAATATGGTCAAAGGCGGCACACCGTCGCCCGAGACGGAGCGCGACTGACCAGCCGTGAGATGGAAAACCGGCGACGCTCCCCGCACCAGGTCCGGAGCACCCAGGTGACGGCTGGAGAGGGCACCGAGCGCCGAGCGCCGCCATGTCAGCTCCCAGCAAGGCGGCGCCCAGGCAATCGCCGGCAGCCGGTGCTGCCTGAAACCAAGGCGGCAGACAAAAACCGCCACTACAAGTGGAAGGCGAGATGGAAAACCACCAGAGTTCCCCACTCCGGGTCCAGGTCCGAGTCGGTCGGGTGGTGGTCGAGGGGAAAGCCAAGCGCCGCCATGTCGGTTCCCAACGGAACGACCCGGGCAATCACCGGCAGCCGGATTGCTGCCCGAGACCAAGGCAGGCACAGAATTCGCCGCAAACGAAAGGGAGGCGGGGTGGAAGGCCGCCAAAGATCTCCTCTCGAGGTCCGGGTGGCAGCTGGAAGAAAACGCCAGGCGCCGCCGTGTCGGCTCCCGGCGAAACGGCGCCCAGGCAATCACCGGCAGCCGGAGCACCACCCGAGACCAAGGCGGGCAATGGAGAACCCGCCGCGGCGAAAGGAAGGCGGGATAGAAGCCGCCAGCAGTCCCCTGTCCAGGTCCGGAAAGCGGCCGGGGAAAACAACTGAGCGCCGCCATGTCGAGCTCCAGCCAAGCGGCGTCCAGGCAGTCGCCGGCAGCCGAGTAGCTGCCCGAACCCAAGGCGGCAGATGGAAAAACCGCTGCAAATGCAGGGGAGGCGGGATGGAAGTCCGCCAAACTCCCCACTCCAGGACCGGGGCGGACAGGAGGTAGCTGAGGCGGTCATTCCCGAGCCCTCAGGACCGTCGGGAGGGCGCCCCGCACCACCGGCGAGTCCACCCCGAACCGCGGGGAAGACCCCCTCAGCCCCCTCAAAAGGAGAGGAAACCCCACATAAACAAGTGGGGAAAGGAGGAGGGATGGGTAAGAGAAGAAAATGAAGGAAAAGGAAAAAGGAAGGGGGGGGACACCCAGCAAGGTAAGCCGGACAACAACGGTCCGTCTACCCAGATGGAAACTTCTGGGCCCCCTTAAAACCCCCTAAGAACCCCATAAACCCCCAGACTAACCTCTCCAGACATCTCCGGCGGAGCAAAATTTAGACGAAAACCAAAAATACAGGCAGCAAAGTCTCAGAAAACGAAAAAACGCTCGGATGCAGGAGCGGAGACGAAAGGGAGTTGCCGCCGCCCGCCATCTTGTAACTTCCTTTATGCCACATCAATAGTAATTTTCAGGTTAAATTGCTGTATTGGCACTTTGCAAAAAATTATTGGGTTTTGAATCGCAGTTTGGGCACTCGGTCTCTAAAAGGTTCGCCATCACTGCCCTAGAACATGCAGGATTAGCCCCACTCCTGTTGAGAAGGCTGTTCTGGAAGCTTGCAGGACCAGGACTTTCCCCTGCAGCTATGGCTAGCTCTTCAAGAGGTACACCTGTGCTGGCTATTTTTTTTTTTTCAGGTTCTGACCAGGATAATATAGAAAAAGGAATAGTACGCAAAATATACAAAATAATAGGGGATTCAACGGAAGTGAAAGAGTTAGATTCTCTGAGAGAGGTCTGGAAGCAAGATCTTAATGTAGAGATAAAGAAAGAAGATTGGTGAAAATCTGGAATATGAGAATCTTGAGATCATTATCGGTTAGGATAAAAGAAAATTATTTTAAACTGGTTTCTGGATGGTACTTAACACCAGCTAGGTTGAATAGAATGAATGCTGAATACTCTAAGATGTGCTGGAAATGTGAAAAAAAGATAGGTACATATATGCATCTCTGGTGGGAATGTGAAATACAGAGGACCCTTGTATAACAAACAGCTTGTATAACATAAAATCTGTACAACATAAAAATTCCACAGATAGGGGAAATTTGCTTAACATAATCGCCTATGGGGCAAATCCGTACAACATAAAAATGGGATTACTCCATTGTCAATGCATTCCTATGGGAATTTGTATAAAGGAAAATTTTGCTTAACATAATTTCATTTGGAATGAATTAATTCCTTTATACAAGGTACCACTGTAGTTCAAAAGTTCTGGAAAAGGGTTTTTTTAGAGCTAAGTGACATGATTAAACTAGATGTTGATTGCAATCCAGAGACAGCACTATTATCATTGTTAACTAGTAAAGATTATGATGCTAAAACAAAGGAACTAATAGCAAACCTTATGACAGCAGCTAGATTAATTATAGCAAGAAATTGGAAATCTAAACTAGATTTCAAGATGGAAGATTGGTATAATGAACTTTGGGATATAGCCATAAACGATAAATTGTCTTGTAGCTTAAAAGTTAAACGGGGAGAAATGAAAAAAGACGTTTTTTATGACATTTGGGGAAAATTTATAGACTTTGTATTAGTTGAAGGGAAGGGGAAAGTGCCGACGAATAGTTCTGGAGAAGAGGACTTTAAGAAGAATACTAGAACAATAGAAGACGGAGTAATAAAGAAGAACTCATGGAAGAACAGGATGGTCCCAGGGGTGGGGGTGTGCACTTGCAGTGTCAATTGTAAGTTGTTATTTTGTTTGAATGTATTATAACATTAAAATTTAAAAAAAAAATTAAAAAAGGTTGAGGCTATTTCAGGAGCAGCCTTTCTCCATGAATCTTGCTTCAGCAACAACCTTCTCTGGACCTGCTGGGGCTTCTCTCCTGCCACCTTCCTGCCTGCCAGCTTGCCTTGCTGTTCCGGACCTGCCTCTTTAGACCCTCTTGGATCCAGCTCCCTGGTACTGCTCCCTCTGGCCTTGACTCCTGGACTGCTTGACTACTGTTTGCCTCACCCTCTGGCTTGGTGCTCGCTTGGACTTGCTACAGGCCTCTTCCGGGGCCCTTTCCTGGACTGGGTCCTGGTGTTTATCCTGCTGGACTCTGACAATAAGCGTACTTCTCTACCATGCTTTCCTGAAAATAAGACAGTGTCTTATATTAATTTTTGCTCCCAAAGATGTGCTAGGTCTTACTTTCAGGGAATATCTTATTTTTCCATGAAGAAGAATATGGTACACATTTATTGTTATCTTATTATCGGGGAGGCCTTATTTTCTGGGGGATGCCTTATTTTTCAGCGAGAGGCAACACTGTAAGTAGGTCTTATTTTCGGACAATGTCTTATTTTCGGTGAAACAGGGTATGATGATGATGATTCTAATGCCTACATACCAGTAGGACTGTGTAGGCAACTGAGAAAGTTCAGTGAATATTGTCGGCACAATGACTTGCTTATTAAGAACAGCAAATCAAAAGTTGTGGTATTTGGTAACAAAAGGAAACAACATAAGTGGTTCATAGAGGCTAAAGAAATATAACAGACTGGAACCTATAATTATCTTGGTACAGATAAAGATGAATGAAATGAAAGCTTTGTTAGCAATTAACTCCCTGAATAAGTTATTTAATCACAAATATCCAGGCTCCCTTCAACCAGTTATAAAAGTATTTAAAGGAAAGGTATTAGCTAAGCAGGGTTGACTCTGGTTAGTACTTGGATGGGAGACCACCAGGGAATCCCAGGTGCTGTAGGTGCCTGGAGTAGGAACTGGCAAACCACTCCAGTATTCCTGTCAAGAAAACTCCATGGACATGGGGTCATGAAGAGTCGGTCACAACTGTAACGACACAACACACACATTGCCTATGTTAAGCTTTGGTGCAGAAATATGGGGTCTTGGAATTAAATAAGAAAATTGAAACAGTTCAGAATAAATTTATAAGGGGAATTTTAGGGGTGCCAAGAAGTAAGCCAGCTCATGCTGTCAGAGCTGAACTTGGCTTGGTAGTGGTATCCAATATATGCCTTCTTGGAGTATTTAGTTATTGGATCAAGCTATGCCAGATGTGTGATGACAGGTTACCTAAGGTGTGTTTAACTGAACAAATGTCTAACTCCACAACAAAATCCTGGCTTGTGAACTTTTCTCAAATGCTTCTTAACCAGGGTTTGAGTGTTGAGGCGATTAGTTTAAGTAATTCTAACAGCAAAAACACATTTAAACAAAGAATATTTAACATTAGAGCCCAATCAGATTTGACTGCCTTGTCTTCAGTGCGATCTATGAAATGGCTAGCGATGTCTAAAACAATTTTTTCAGGCAGAAACATACCTTTTCTTCCCATGAAAAAATGACCAGTGTATGACGTTTAACCACCTCCGTTTTGAGTTAAGGGATTCAAGGATGTTACAAGGCAGATATCAAGGCATCCCTATTCAAGATGGACTATGTATTTGTGGGAAGGATAAAGTGGAAGACCTGGCCCACTATATACTGCATTGCCAATTGTACGCTAATATCAGAAAGCTTTACTTAACCCCCTACCCCAGGTGTTGGGGGGGGGCTGGTCTGATGGGAGCAAACTCACCTATTTACTGCAAGGGGATAATCCCCATTTAACTCAGAAAGTGGCAATTTTTGCTGTAAAAGTAGCAATCTTGAAGAAGCAAGAAGTTGGTAAGGGATCTGCTTAGTTAAGATATGATATATATTACATCTAACTATATATTTTAGTACTCCTTAAGTGTAAAATGTATTGTTGCCCTTTATTACATTGTGTGTTGTGTGTGTGTGTGTGTGTGTGTGTGTGTGTGTGTGTGTGTGTGTGTGTGTGTGTGTGTGTGTGTTGTGTTGTTATAGTCGTGACCGACTCTTCGTGATATCTATTTATATTTTTATATATTTAGGTGTTTTATTGTATAACTTTGAAATGGTCTGATGACTTATTCAATAAAAAGTTGTTGTTCTTGTTAGGTTAATGGCTCTTGATTGTCCTTTACTTGTCCAAACTCCCCTCATATATTTGGCACTAGAACATGGATAATTTGCAGTCATATCCTATTCATGGGGAAATCAACACCTTTTCCCCTTCCCAACTGTTTGAGGATTACACTGAGTTCAGAGGGGCCAGGAAAGGCAGAGAGTGGGTGGTGAGAAGAATATGATACTTAGAAAGTCTCAGGACATTGATCTTATGAGCCCTGCCCCTACCATACCACTGGGTACCTGTAGGCTTGGGACAGACTATTAAAAGTTTAAAATAGTGCATTAAAATGCAATAAAACCTCATTATTTTTTTTAAAACCTGGAATCTTATTGCTTCGTTTCACTTATGTTGAGTGAAAGGAAATCATGGAATCTTCCTTTCTAGTCTGATAGGTTGTAACGCGCTTGTTCTAGCATTGCATATGAGCTAGGTGACATGAGTGGTCACACGAGTGGGAGCTTTGCCAGAACTGGGGGGAGATGTGTACATGATTTCCCTTCCCCTCCTCATTTAGGCAACCGGATTCTAGCTGATATTAGCGCTTGATATTGACAACCTCAGTTGCTTTGTCTCCCAAAATGTCTCAGTGGGTCAAGGTCATCTCATCATATTTCACAAAGCATATTCAGCACAGTTACTCTGTGCTCATGCTGTCTTCTTTGAGCATACTTTGAGATGGACAAATTTATGGATCAAATGGGATAGTGGGAAGCTCTTTCCCCTCTCACATGATACCAGAATCAGGGGTCATCCACTCAAACTGACAGTTGAGAGAGTGAGAACAGACAAAAGAAAACATTTCTTTTCCCGGCATGGTGTTAGGCCATGGAACTCCTTGCCACAGGATGTTGGGATGGCATCTGGCCTAGGTGCCTTTAAAAGGAGATTGGGAAAGGTCATGCTGGGATAGGCAGCCAAAGTGGTTGGGTCTCGCCTGCAACAGGAAAGAGTTGTATTTCTGCATCCATATTCTGTATCCTCTTCCTGGACCCAGATGGTATTCCAGTGAGGAAGCTTTCGATCTTTCTCTATTAAGATGGGGTGAGACCTTCGCCCTGCTCTGCCTCCCCTGCCCCAAAACGGGTTCCTTTGCTTGTCTGCATGGCAACGAGCAGCTTTAGGAGGCGTTTAACTTTTTGCCAAGTGTTTTCATTGCAGCTTTGCAGTTTGTCCCTTTGCTTTTAAAGGGAACTAATAACATTCCCAGTGAGGGGGCAAATCCTGTTAATGAACAAATTTAAAGTTCAACCTGTTATTCAAGTTCACAGCAACAGACTCCTTGCTCACTGCTCTTTTAATAATGTTATACATGTTGCTTTCTCCTCCTCCTCCTCTCCCCCCACCCCGGGTGCCCCCGCTGCCCCTTGATTAACTTGGCCAATCTTTTCAGATCCATCCCCGTCTCCCGCCCCACCGCCCAACTCAAGAGATGCCTTTCCAGCACCAAAGCCTGGATGGCAAGGGGGGCCCTTTAATCCGACCTTAATTTGGCAACTTTTGTAAAACACACAAAAGCTTGGGTGCAACTTTTGTGCTCTCAAATGACTCCATCAAAGCCAAGGAGACCCACGGGAAGGTCCACCCCACCCTGCCCCTACCCCCCTCACCCCCAGCACGTTCTTGCCATCTAGCGGGTTCATTCATTTCGGGATAAGAGAATCTGGTTTACACTATAAAATTACCTCCAAGTGACAAGCAAGTGGGAAGGGGGAGAGAGAGAAGGAATTTTACTTCCACGCTACAAAGGGATTTAGGGTTGACCTAGGCCAAGAAGGAAAGAATGTTACCCTCTGCATGAGGTCACCCCCTCACTACCAGCTCCAACTCCTCCTCCCCCTTTTTGCAGCCTTCCTTCTTACTTGGTTTTCAGGCCCATCCTTACAAGCAATCCACACCAGGCTCCCATAACGATGGCTCTTAGTGAAAGGAGGGTCCATGAGTCTTCCCCCTTTCCATGAACATTCCAAGCTGCAGCTTGATGTGACAGCAGGGGATGTTACAGCGCAGGCTCACCTAGGTTGGGGCCATTGCTTCTTTGACAAGGAGGTAGTGATGGTCCTTTCCATTAACAACCCGATACACCCTTGAAGCTGGCTTCTATCCGAGCAGAACGTCCAGCCCTCTAGGATCATTCAGAAGAGAAAGTAATGCCTTTTGCGCTTCACTGAAATTACCCGTTTTCCACCTTCGTAGGTTCACTGAAAATCATGCACATTTTTAAAACAACCATGCAGACATCTGGAAGGGTGCACAGTTGAAAGAAACACACAAACATGTTGTAGCCTATGGGAGTGTAAAGTATAGGCAAGAACCTGGACGTGATCATGTCCTCTCACCGACATGTCATTGTGACACCAGCTCTATCAGACTAATCTGACTTTCCACCAACATCCTTTCCCTGATTGTAATCAACGCCACTTCAGTCAATGTGGGAATATGTGCATAAATGAGTACCTTTCATGAATGTTTACCTTACAGAATATGCAATTAATATGCGATGCATTTTGATGCAGGAAGAATATACAAACCGGGTATCAGGAATCAGAAATGTAGGTGAGATCTTTATCAAGCCCTTGAGATTATACTCTGAGGATCTTGTCACAGGAAGATTTTCCTTTTGTTTGTTCATTTTTGTTCTTATTGTTTTGCTTTTTATGCATGGTAGTAATTTCTTATAAGCTGGATGTACAAGAGCACATGGCAGCATGGAGTTCACTTGAATTTGTATTCAGACATCTGGGTCATAGAATCATAGAATCACAGAATTGGAAGAGACCTCAAGGGCCATCCAGTCCAACCCCCTGCCATGCAGGAACCCCCATCACAGTATTTCCAACAGATGTCCATCCAGCCTCTGCTTAAAAACCTCCAAAGTAGGAGACTCCACCACCCTCCGTGGCAGCATATTCCTCTGCCGAACAGCTCTAACTGTCATGAAGTTCTTCCCAATGTTCAAATGGAATCTCTTTTCCTATAGTTTGAAACCATGTCCCTGAGTCCTAGTCTCGGAAGCCATGGAAAACAAACCTGTTCCCTCTTCAATATGACACCCTTTCAAATATTTAAACATAGCTATCATAGCCCCTCTCAGTCTTCTTTTTGAAAGATTAAACATTCCCAGTTCCCTAAGCTGTCTCTCATAAGACATTTCTTCCAGATCCTCAGTCATCCTGGTCGCCCTCTTCTGTACCCACTTGAGATTGTCAACATCCTTTTTAAATTGAGGCGCACAGAACTGGACGCAGTACTCCAAAGCCCCCATCCATGGGCATATTGCATACTCAGAGCTCAGTGGGATTTTCAGATGGGGTTATAGAGGTTTTGTTCCTGAGTTTTGTTTTTGTTTTTATTCTCGTGCAAACCTTCTTCCACCAAGAACACCAATACCTCACTTTTGGGAACAGGCAATGCTCTTTAAGGCTAAATAAGAACCAGCACACAGAGAATTAAGATGCCATGTTTCATGTATACGATACAAGGAGAACCGGAGTAGTACCCAGATTTTCACAAAGGCAAGGCTTCTCTTTTGCCACAGAATTAGCACAATTGCAGCCGTTTGGTCAGAATGTTTCCAGGTCTTGGGTCTGTCCTGTTGAATTGAACAAATGTGGTTGCCCTTTCATCTCCAGAGAATGAAGGCCAGATTTCTCATCTTTGGCAAAACATGAGGAAGGGCTGAGAAGAAGGAAAGTAACTTCAGCAAGCCAAAGAACTGGATTCTAAGGTTGAAGGAAGGTCGGAGTATGTAGAGGAAAACGGAGGAGGCTCTCTGTCTACATTTCCCCATTAAAAAGCATGTATCTTCTTCAGCACAAGTTGAGTTGTACTCAGTAATTTCCAACAGGGATCTTCTGGAGCAGCATGTAACATGGATGGTGTGCTTGGGTCAGTGTGGGGAGTCCTTTCTCCTTTTCCTCTGAAGGATAGCCTTTCTCAGGTCATCTTCACTTCCAGAGGAACCCTTATCCATTGTCCTTAAGCTGGGATTTGAACTGGAGTCAGTGATCCATAAGTCATATTCTTACAGTGTTATCCTATCCATTTTGTGCTACTTGCTGGGACCCACTTCTTTCTAAATATGTTTTAGATTGTGGAGGTCTCTTCTCTAACACCAGCTCCTAATGATGGAATGACATTAAGCCATACAGTACCCCTGATGAGGATTCTGTCAACAGTGTAGAATTGACATGTGGCAGCATCAGCACATCAAACTATCCAATGAGACCAGGGCAGGCCTTACCACCTACTAAGGCACAGTGTAACAGCCGACAGACTTATGATTTCGGGTGCCATGGAAACTTATTTGGTGGTGAGCAAAATACAACCCACAGATTGCATGCATCTCCATGCCCCAACCTATGTGCTCCTCTAACACTCCCAAGACGGAAAGACAAATTGGCCCACTGTAGCCCAATTTCATCCACGTTATTCCAATATTTGAAGCAGAAGGCCTCACTACCCCTTTCCCTCCTCTCTGGTAGTGAAAACAAGATTGCCAACATCCAATTGAATTTGGATTTGTGAAGCACAATGGAAAAACTCCATGTGGCAACTGTGTGTGTGTGTGTGTGTGTGTGTGTGTGTGTGTGTGTGTGTGTGTGTGTGTGTGTGTGTGTGTGTGTGTGTGTGTGTGTGTGTGTGTTGTGTTGTTACAGTTGTGACTGACCCTTCGTGACTCCATGTCCATGGAGTTTTCTGGCAGGAATACTGGAGTGGTTTGCCAGTTCCTACTCCAGGTGCCTACAGCACTTGGTATTCCCATCCAAGTACTAACCAGGGCCAAACCTGCTTAGCTTCCGAAATCAGGCGAGATCGGATGTGCTTAGGGCATCTAGGCAGCTCTCATGGTGGCAACTAGCTGCTAGTAAACAACTCCTTGATGAGTTCTTAGTAACACATCAGTTGTATAACTTGATACACCTCAAGATGTCTAGTCAAGGACTCATTAAACAGTAGCTGTTTGCCACTTCTATTTGTACCATTGGACTTACACTGACATAAACATTTGGTTGAAATTTGGCAAATGATGGGTGGAAGAACAGACAATTTGCTGCTTTTTTTAAAAAAAATGATACTTCAAACCTATGGCTTGAGGTGGTTGCCTCAGTCTGTTAAATCTTTATGCTTATGGAATGTAGAAGCAAAGTACATGAATAAAGCTTGGAGAATTAGACAAGCTAATGTTGCCTGGAATAATTTTTTTTCTTGATGGATAACAGTGGATACAATCCTGCTAAACAGGCAGGAGCAAGGATTATTGTCAAGACCACCTGTTTCATGCTTGTTCTTAACCCTTTTGAGAATAAAAGACTCAAACTAACAAGAGGTGTTATAAAGTTCTACATTACTCTGAGGACTTAAACCCTCACGTTCCTCAGTCTTGTGTTAGGTAGCCACGGCTTTGAGGCAAAGGGCAAGGGCTAGTATTTGTAATCTTCAGAAACCAGCTGCTTTTTGGAGACCAAGGGTGTGTTAGGTGTACCCATCAAAAACATAGGGAGATTTCCACTGCGGATGCACTATGGCTGCTTGGGTAGAGGGGTGGTCTAGGGAGCAATCCTTCCCTTTGGGCCACATGGCAACGTGGAGGGGGGTGGCCAGGGAGTCCCACCTCACCCCGATAACCCCAAAGTACAGCTGATGGGAAGGATTGGCCAGATGGATCACCCTTGTCTCAGCTTGTGCTTCGGTGACGTGTGTTTTTTTTTCCAGGCCCCTGGGCTGCAGAGGAGCTTGATATAATCACCATGACAACTTGCCATCTATGAGCATACAAATCATGGAGATGAAATAGACAAAAGATTAAGGCTGCCCTGAAAAAGTACAATAAGTTTCTTATTTAGCATTTAGATAACTGTCTTGCCTTTCGGAGCAGGCTTCAAAGTTGAACCCAGTTTAGACCAAGAGGATTAATTCTTTCTCCCACATGCTTCATTGAATCTCTCATTACCAAACTTTGTCTGTATTGATGTAAGATTTGATTGAAGATTAGAGCATTTAGCAAATCTTGCTTTTCTGCATGTATCAGGTCTTTTCAAGCACAATCCGGCACTGCCCCAGTGGTCAATACCCTTACTTTTATCCACTGTCTGCTTCATTTAAACTTAATCAACTCCATCAATGAACTGGAACAGGGAAACGTCCCTGTGGTAAGAATGCTGTGCTCTTCTTAGATAATTCTTTGGTCCCATTCCCCATTCTGTTGGTGCTAAACCCAAAATTGCCCTCTGATGAACTTCATCAATATGATAATGACAATTGGTGCTTGATAGCTGTCCCCCCGCTTTGTGCGTGCGTGCGCGCGCGTGCGCGCGCGTAAGTAAGAAGGTCCAATGTGAAATAGATACAGTGACTTATATCAATTGTTCTTACCAAGGTCCTCCTGGCTTGTGTGCATGTGTGCTGATGGGGTAGGTAGGGTTATCTGCATCACCTTACCAAGATGTCCCTGTGGTCTTGGGGCTACCACAAATTGGAAAGAGTGTTTTGGGTACGCCTTTCTTTGAGGCCTGGAACATGTGACGCAGCAGCTTTTTGTCATAGAACCCGTGTGTGTTTTATTCTGGGTAAAGTAGAACTGATGGAGAGAGAGATTGGCTAGGCTGCTGCCACCATATATGTCTGAGGTCCTGGCCCAAACAAGAATGGATCACCTGAAGGCCTCCAGAAATGGGGGAGCTACCGTTCCCACCCATGGACAGTGTGGGCTGATGGGAGCTGCCATCTTACAACATCCAGCCTTGCTCAGAAGGCCTACATCTGTCCTAGCACATGGATGAGAACTACTGGATTGCTCCGTGATTGCAGCATCTGACTGCAGAACCAGAGGTCGGGAGCTTGATTCTCCATGGTGACATGGGCTGGGTTGATAATACACAGCGTCCCTCCCAGCTCAGCCATTCTACGACGATGATGATAATGATTATTCCTTTCTGTTTTGAGATTCAGTTCATGCTTGGGAGACAGATATCTAGTCTCATGCGCTCCTAGACGCATCTGGTGGGGCCACTGTGAGATACAGGAAGCTGGACTAGATGGGCCTTTGGCCTGATCCATCATGGCTCTTCTTATGTTCTTATGTTCTTCTGGATTTACTGTCCTCTGCAAGGAAGAGGATTTTCCAGTCCAGAGCCCAGCTAGAGAGTCAAATGCCTTGGATTATTTCCCAGGTTTCTTTACCCTGTCAACAAGTTTCCCTGTAGTAAAGGACAGATCAATCAGTGCTGACAGGATGCATGTGATGCTTTTACTGTGTAAATCTGGACCTCTTGTCCCAGCCCCGTTGCTGCCGTATCTGTATATCATTTTTATACGGCTACCAGTAGAGCAATTTCCAAAGTATTTGCAAGGAAAATGGATGTCCCCATCTGTTCTCAGCGTCATAAATGTGCCACTGTTGGAGGCTTTTCCCCGGTAATCATATCTTTAATGATGAACAAACTTGTGATATATACCTTTCCATAAAATGGGGTTTTCTTTCACTTTATTGTGATTGGCTGGAATAAATAGCTTTTCCATATGTTAGGGAGATAAAATATAAGGATTAGCAAGGCTCGTTGGCTTGATCATAAACAAAAGAAACAATTCATCCCAAAGACTCCTTAAACAGAAACAACTACAGAATTGAGAGGCGTTAATGAGGGAGATCGGGTGGCCCCAGCCATAAAGGAGGAAAGACATTAGAAGAATGACATTTGAAAGGGAGCACCTCAAGATTTGTACACTCTTCTGTAGCTTTTCTCTTGAAGTGCATCCTTTTAAAGACTAAGGCATTGCACTCAAAATTGTTTTAATACAGTTACGACTCGCCATCTTCATCCTATCTTTGATCCTGTGTGTGACTAGAAATCAGGTACTGTCCTGGAAATACTGTGTACTGTGTACTGTATTGTAAACTGGTGCTGCAAGGCAACAGACAGGGATATTGCATCTGGAGCAAGGAGACTAAGGGTCAAATCTTCTGTAAACTATAAAGCCCACTGAGCAATCATTGCTGCTTACTCATGCCCTAGCCATCTTCATAGAGTTGAAAGGCTAAATTCCACTGGATTCAGAAGTCAAGGAGTGACTATGAGATCCTTAAAAATTGGTTGTGATACGGATGCTTAGAAACTGATGGGTATTAAAACAAGGTTACTGCATTTCCAGATTTTTTAAAAAATATTTATTTATTTTTTATTTATTTATTTATTTATTTATTTATTTTGGAATATCAAGTCTTCAAAGTCATTGCGTGGTTCACAGCCTTTTCTCATTGTTTAAGGGAAGAACTTGCTAAAACCCATCCTCAGAACGGGAGTTCATTGCAAAAGAGGACAGTTTGGTATTTGACATGTTCGAATGTCAAGGTTTTTTTTTTTTTACATTTACACCCCTTCTTTCTTTTTTAATGACCTGAAGGTACCATATACAGTTCTCTGGAAGTTGAGTCATGGCAACTGAACTTCTTTTCTTGTGAGATCAAAATGTTTCAGTCTGACAAAGCTGCTCAGGTGTATAGTGAAACATTTCAATCTCACAAGAAAAGAAGTCCAGTTGCCATGACTCACTTTCCACACAACCTCACTGGGATGACTGAGAATCTTCACCTTGTATAAAGGAATTAATTCGGTCCAAATGAAATTCTGTTAAGCAAATTTTCCTTTATATAAATTTCCCATAGGAATGCATTGAAAACAGAGTAATCCCTAATTGCAAATATTTTTATGTTGTACAGATTTGCCCCATAGGCGATTCGGTTAAGCAAATATCCCCTATCTCCAGAATTTTTATGTTGTACAGATTTTATGTTATACAAACCATTTGTTATGCAAGGGTCCACTGTATACAGTTGTCTTGATCCCCACTTTATACACAGAACATCCCTGCCAGGTAGGTCCAGCAGAGAAAGTGATCCACCCAGGATCACCTGATGGGATTTAGGGCTCAGCAGGAACCAGAACCTGGACCTTCAGAGTCTAGATGACAAGTGCAACTGCTATAGAATTTGTGCTTTCAGTATTTCTCAGTTAACATATTTCTTTTTACATTTACAGACTATAATTCAAAGGCAGGTTTCATCACATTTGTAGTTTATGAACTGCTGAAACACTTTTTGTTTCTTGTTTTTAGAGTTTCAGAGGCAAGACAAGAACTGGGGTAAGCAGGAGGCTGAATCAGTGATTAACTGGATTCTGTGGCTGGAGGTAGATGCATCTGGCTTAAGTCCTTTACCAGGCAACAAGGATCATGGCTTCATTTCCATTTATTAAGAATGGTACCATGCATAATCTTGAAAAATAAAGAGATAGGAGCATTAGGAGCATGCCTTCCGCCCCCACCTCCAGGTTTTCACACTGTGGTCTTATTTTTTTTAACCCCCAAAGATTCCTAGAATTCTAACTACTGATTCTCTGCTCTTTCTCTTCCTTTATATGAACAGTTCAAGTCCCTCACTCCAAGGAGAGCTGTGGTTCATCAGCCTCAGGCGACATAATGCCAAACAACAGATAGGCTGGTCTATTTTTTTCCACTCCCACAAATGTTCAGGATTATAAAATGTGTGGGTCTTGGAATGGTTGGAGTTTTAGGCCTGGATATGGGAAAGTCGGGTTCAAGACCCCTAGGAGCTCAAAAAGTTGCTGGCTGGAATTTTTCCTCTTAAATATAATGCCAGGCAAAATGGATCAACAGAAAGTATGTTTAGCCACACATATTGTAACAGCAGCGAGAGTCGTCTTTGCAAAACACTGGAAAGAACCAGTAATTCCAGAAGAACAGGAGTTGATAGCAAAAATCCTTGAAACAGCAGAAATGGACAAACTGTCAGAATGGTTAGAGACACCACAGAAACAGAAGCATCAGGAAAGTTGGGAAAAGTTCTATTTGTGGTTTAAAAAAAGATAATTATACAAAAACAAATAAATCAAGAATTTGCATTTGAAATATGTCAACAGCCAGAAACTATTGTGTAACATATACTATCTATATAAGTCCTAACTGATATGTATATATATGAAATATGAAAATGAAGAATTGTAATGTGCCTTGCCAATCCTGCATCCCCCTATTTTCCCTTACCCCTACCCTCCCTTTCTAACCTTACTTCAACCACATTTCTTTCCTAATTTGTTCCTTATAATGTCCCTTATCCAGAAAATAAATATTTATTTAAAAAATTTGCTGGCTGATCTTGGATCACCCACAGTCTCTCAACCTGATTTACCTCCCTTGCAGGGCTGTTGTGAAGATAAATGGGGAGGAGGAGAAGCTGTGTAGCAACAGAGTTTGGGCCATTAATCCCCACCCCCACCCCAAGAATGGGAAAAGTTGGTTTCTGAACTACAGTTCCTACTAGGTCACTCATCTCTGTAGTTTGTATTGTTGTATCTTCCACAGACAAAACAATTTCTGGAAAACATGATGAAGCACTATTCAATTCGGTTTTCTTAAACTCAAGCCTATCATATCCCTGTGCCTCAGTAAAGTACCAGATACTTCTGAAAATTTCTAGAAGTCTGAGTCTAGAACACAAGGCTTATTCAGGCATGTCCAAACTTCAGCCCTCCTGATGTTTTGGACCACAACTCCCAGTATTCTAAGCTTAGATTACCAATGACAAACTTCCATGGATGGGTCTCAGAAATAGAAGGACTACTAGTAGTCTACAGGTTATATTGCTTCCCCATGGCCTAAGTCAAATTGTTCAATAAACAAATATGCTTGTAATATACATGACTGGTTACTGGAAATACTAAAATAACTATCTATAACGCACAGTTGTCAAGGTCAAAAACATGATACTCAAACAAAGTCCTCAGAGTAATGGAGAACTTTATAACACCTCTTGGTAGTTTGAGTCTTTTATTCTCAAAAGTGTTAAGTACAAGCATGAACCAGATAATCTTGACAATAATATTTGCCTCTGCCTGTTCAGCAGGATTGTTTCCACTATTATCCATGAAGGGAAAAATTATTCCAGGCAACATTAGTCTAATTCTCCAAGCTTTACTCATGTACTTTGCTTCTATATTCCTTAAGCATAAAGATACTTCAGAGTTGCTGAAAACATGTCGCTCTGTTTGAAAAAATATATGTAAAAATAGAAATGCATTTCTTAACTATTGTGTTTGAACACATTTGAAAAAGACCAAGTTTTGTACAAGCTGACCCAACTGTCTGCCAGTTAAAATCCATGGAGGAAAATCCATGATTTCTGTGTGTTGACTCTGTACTGCTTGGTCTGTGCAATTGCCATGATCATTTTCCGACTTCTTGATGTGGTTTGGTATGGCTCTATGGTGGATCAGCTAGCTCTGTTGACTCTGGCTGGCTGACAGCTTTCTGACTGGGATCTTATAGACATTACACCAACCCTTTTATATGTGTGGATGTTTACATACCCACATGAATTGTTTATACATGTTTGTTTCAGTTGCAGGTTGCACTAGTGGAAAGATAATAAGAAATCTCAAAGACTCTGCTACCCAACCAAACTTTCTCTGGTAAGAGGAAACAATAACATGCTTCCTTATCCTTTTATCCTTTTATGCTTTTATCCTTATCCTTATGCCAACCACATATTTTGTTGATATTATCCTGGGAAAAGCCATTGTCAACAAGGATGCATTTAGGGATTCTATGCTGAGACTTAAAACACAGTAAAAGGCCAAATTAATATTTGAGGAAAGATATACTTTTCCTTATATTTTCTGTCTCAAGCTATTAGGCCTAGTGCATTTCCATATTAAGTCTGTTTTGGTAGTAAACACCATGCATTCTCAGTGGAGGTTGCTATAGTAGCAGACCCAATGGACTTTTCCATAGGATGTGCTATTCATGCAGATAACATTGGACTACATACTAGAGATGGGCACGACTAGGGAAAATGACGTTTTCGAGTTGTCGTGTGTCGGAGGCAGTCCGTTTTGGCTCGTTTCCGTTTTTCACGAAATTTAGCAAAAATTAGTCGGTTCGTTTTTTTCATTTTTTCGTTGTCGTTAGTACTGGTTGGGGGGGTAGCGGGCTCCTGGAGGGAGCTGCAGGAGTCAGCCAGAGCCACAAGTGATGGACTGGCAGACTCTTTGCACCCGCTGTGTCTCACGTACTTGCATGTAGTGCAATGCAAGTAGATCTGGCTTAGGGTTAAGACGGGTTAGCGCAAGGGCTAGGGTTAGGCTAGTTACGGGTGAGGTTAGGGTGAGTATTGGGGTGCACCTCTGGGTGCCTCTCTGACCCACTTAGAAGGACAGTGTACTGGCGTATGGGTTAGGCTTAGGCTTAGGGTTCGGGTTTGGGCTACGATTAGTGGGCTGTTTATGCCCGATTGGCACAACCCAGAAGTCTCTGTGGTCAACCTGGCCAAGTGGCCATGCGATTGGTGGAAAATTTGCATGGTCCACTCCCATGGGCCATCATTGCAAATGTGCAGGTGTAAAAAATAAAATAAAATAAAATAAAATAAAAACCCACTGCTGCTACTGTAAAAATTCAAGCATTTACAATAGCTAATTTTCGCATGTTTCTGTGGTGCTTTGGTGGGGTTTGGGGCAACGATTTCAAAACAAATATTGTGTTCGCCATTTTGGATCCCCCGCACTGCATGGCAAATGGATGCGCCCTCCCAGCCTGGTACAGTCAGCAAAACCTGGCCATGCGATTGGTGGAATGGCTCCAAAACTTTGCATGGTCCACTCCCATGGGCGAGCCCATCATTGCGAATGCGCAGGTGTAAAAAAATAAAATAAAATAAAATAAAATAAAATCAACAGAGACTTTTTTTTGCAAGAAAAACCCACTGCTGCTACTGTAAAATTTCAAGCATTTAAAATAGCTAATTTTCGCATGTTTCTGTGGTGCTTTGGTGGGGTTTTGGGCAACGATTTCAAAAAAAAATTGCGGTCACCATTTTGGATCCCCCGCACTGCATGGCAAATGGATGCGCCCTCCCAGCCTGGTACCAGCAGCTCAGCAGTAGCAATAGCCAAGGAGAGGGGGCGGGGAACCCCCCCCCAAATAAAACACCCTTCTGGCCTGGTAGGTGCCCTCAGACAGTTTTTGCCTACCTTTAGGGCCGGGAATCGGTTTTTTTTTTAACTTTTAAAAACCTTTTTTTCTGTGCCGCTTGGCATTGCGCGATTACCGCGATGCAAGTAACGAGCACGACAAATCAGACCAAATTGTTCGTTCGTCGGTTCGAGCACGAATTCTGGCGGAGTAATTCCTGTTACCGTTTCCATAGAGTAACGGATACGAGTAACGGAAACGGAAACGGGAATATCGCTAAGTCGTGCCCATCTCTACTAGATACAATTTCAGCAATCACTCTGCAGTGACCTCCAATGGACATTTAGTGCATTAATACAGTACTTTGAAAGTTCCTCCCTCTGTCCCAAATTTTCAAGGTTACATCTTTTTGTCTTGAAGGAACCTCTGTTGGATCAGCCCATTTAATTGTCTTAGCTCAGTATTGGCTGCTCTAGTGGGAAGGAACTCTTCTAAAATTGTAGAGAGAGGGGCTGACAGGTATGTGTACAAAAATGTCCCCAACATCTAGCCTGTGTATTGCCCAGCTCTACTTTATTCATATACTTGGGAGTCCATCTTATTAAACTCATTAAGTGATTTTCCCCCCTACACAGACATGCATGATTGTGCTTTCAGATGTCTGTTTCCCGGTGATGGGGAAAAAAAACAACAACCCAAAAGTGTCCTGGAAAGGCAATGGAGTCAGCAGTTCTAGAACATTAGATGGGGGATTTCAGGGTTCAAGTCACCACGGAGTCATGAAAACTCTGAGGAGTCAGTCAGCCTTTCTTTTATCCTAATGTACTTAACAGGATGGTGTAGAGGATCATGTAGAGAACAGGAGCACTGCATACGTTGCCAGGACAGGCAGGATATAAAAGCTGTAACTAACTTACTAAGTAGCATGCATAGCTTAATAAATAAGTACTGTATATCATTTCCCATGGAGATGTCAAGATGATCTTCAAGAGAGCACAAGATATTGTTCCTTTTCTTCCAGAAATGTAGTTCAGTTCAATCTTGTACAGTCCAATGCTGATGAACACATGGAGGGTGAGCATTTGAGTAGAATGTCAAGTGCTGATTAGCACGTGTGAATTAGCTATTCGACAAAACTTTTACATCATGTCACCATCAAGAGAATGCTTCCTAGTGGGATTCAGTCACATCTCCTGCTGTTGTGGGTAATCATCAAGTGTATGCCAACATGGGTGAACCAGCTCCAAGGGAAACTCATTCTTCCAATTGGAGCTAAAGAACCAGATCCAGGATAAATTTGAGCAATGGTTAGATCCTGCTAAATTGTAAGCTCCTGGTGTAATGACAATGGCACACGGGTTTTTCTCAGCACCAGGATTGGGCCCTACCTCTTTGCTGAGAATGACATGTTAAAAATAAACCTCCTTATACCTCCCCGAATACAAAGAAAGCATCAGCAGAGGTGTGAAAGTGTGAAAATGCCTTCCGCCCGCCTTCACATTTCAAGGCACAATCGGATCGTTGCCAAGCTCCCGCTCACTATAATGGCACATCAGTACAAAGATGTGCTTTCACCAAGAAAACTACCTTTTGGAAAATAAAAATAAAATAAAATAGCAACATGGAATATTTCTTTGTGTCTTTGCCACCAATGATTGCAGAATACCTTTCGGCGGTGAAGATGTGTGAGAAACATTAGCTCACTGAATGCTTCCACTCCCTCATGACAAGCTGCTGTAATTATGCTTCCCTAATGAAAGCCCACCACCTATTTATCACCCAGAACTTAAAACCTTGTCCACAATCAAGGCACAATGCTTCTTTAAGAGTTTTGTTTGCAGGGATCTAGAGAGGGAGAAGAAGCGAAGAACTGCTACTTGTAATGGAGTCTTAAGTTTCTGGGTGTTAAGTTGAACTAGCAGGGATAAAAAGGGTGCTAAATAAAAGCTTTCAATATGTTATTTATATTAAAAAAAAGAAGGACCTATAGATTTATGGCAAGCACAAATGCATATGACTTTCAAGGGGGCAGCCATGTTAGGCTGTGGTGACAAATCAAACGGTCTGATAGTAATTTAATACATTTTACTTGGCAGAAATGTTCATGGTTTGGAGTCCATTTCGTCAGAGATGTGCTGGGGTAACTTACCTCTGGAGCTATATTGTACAGTATTTGAGATAGAAAAGTCATGTATCTTGGTCAAGGATGTCTTACGGCCACACCTTCAAGGAAAGTCCAAATTTATTATCTGATTTATTAAGACCAGCTGAAGGTCACAGAAGATTGAGCAGGCAAACAGCAGGGGGGTTCTTGGCATATTGGACATGGTTCACCTTCTAAAGGAACAGGGAAGGGACATATAGTAGTAACTAATAAGACCTGCCATGCTTGGGAGGGCGGGGCCTGCTCTTGCAAAGGAAGCCCCCTGCGCGGTTGTTAATTCAGACGTGGGGGTGAATGGGTGGATGTTTGTTGCCATCAGGTATAGGAGATAGGACCCACAATGGAACTGAGGGAACAGGAAAGGGGGAGGACAATGGAGGGGCAGCCATTGAAATTGTGCTAGGTAGGGGAAGGTATGGTGGTAGGAGTGGAAGGTGCCCATGTAGGAGGTTAGATGCCTTACATCTATCCCACCTTCTGATTCCACCCCTAGCTGGAAGGAATCAGGGGACCATATTAGCGAGCCCACGAGCCACACAGTGCTGTTGTTGAATGCCAGGTCGGTACAAGATAAAACCTCCCTTATCCATGATGTCATTCTGATGAGGAGGCCGGCTTGGCATGTATTACCGAGATCTGCGTGGGATTGGAGAGGGGTGTTCCCCTCTCCCAGCTATGCCCGCCTGGGTACTTGGTTCAGCGCCATTGTCGCTTGGAGGGTTGAGAAGGGGGAGTTGCTATAGTCTATAGGAGTTCTATCTCCTATCTCCTTGGGAGGGGGTCTGGAGGTGTATTATGTGTTAGGCTCACAAGACAGATTGGGGAATCTATTGGTGTACCATCCACCCTGCTGCGTACCAACAGTCTCCCTGCCTGAGCTGATGGAGGTGGTCTCGGACCTGGTATTGAGGACCCCCCAGACTGTTGGTACTGGGGGACCTCAACACCCATGCCGAGGCAGCCATTGAATGGGGTATCTCTGGACTTCATGGCTGCCATAACAACCACAGGGCTGTCTCAATAGGTCAATAGTACGATACATGAGAAGGGCCATACTCTAGACCTGGTCTTCTCAATGGAATTGGAGGATGGTGGTTTGGATGTGGAGGGGTTAGTTCTGACTCCATTGCCATGGTCAGACCACTTTCTGGTCAAGTTTAGGCTATTAGCTTCTTCAGACTATCCATCTGATGTGGTCAGTGCTCCTGTTGAAGCTCAGCTCACCCTAAGGAATAGGGAAATGTCCCGGGCGGTTGACACGATTGCACCTAGGTGCCCTCTCCCCTTACGCAGAGCTCAGACGGCTCCTTGGTATACAGCTGAGCTGCAGGCGATGAAGCAGCAGGGGAGATGGCTGGAGCGCAATTGGAGAAAATACCACTGTAAATCCGATTGAACACGGCTTAGAGCCCGTTACTGGGCCTATTCCATGGCAATACGGTTGACAAAAAGGCAATATTTTACAAACTGTATTGCTTCCTCAGAGTGCTATCTGGCAGAGCTGTTTCAGATGGTCCACAACCTTCTTCAACCGAGAAATACAGTGGAGGTTCTAGACGTCAGCCCATTGTGACAAGTTTGCTGTTCATTTTGAGGGGGGGGGAATCACTCAGATTCGCAGTGAATTGGACTCTACTATTGGTGCAGAATCAATGGATGTGTCCAGTGTGCCGTGCTTAGGTCCAGTGTTATTGGATGAGTTTCAATTATTGAGACCCAAGGATGTGGACAGGGTGCTTGGATCTGTCCGTGCTACCACCACACCACTCAACCCTTGACCTTCTTGGCTAACTCAAAGATCTGCCAGGGGCTTTGCACCTGGGTCCAGGAGGCTGTGAATGCCTCTTTAAGAGAGGAAGTGGTCCCCACCAGCTTAAAAGAGGTGGTGATTAGACCACTCCTTAAAAATACAAACCTGGACCCAGGGCTGGTGGTTAACCACCAACCAGTAGTGAACCTCCCTTATTTGGGCAAGGGGTTGGAGCAGGTGGTGGCCGGGCAACTCCAGGCGCTGCTGGATGAAACATATTTTCTGGATCCATTTCAATCGGGTTTCAGGGTAGGTTTTGGTGCAGAGACTGCCTTGGTCGCCCTGTATGATGACCTTTGCCGGGAGAGAGACAGGGGGAGTGCAACCCTGTTGATACTCCTGGACCTCTCAGTGGCTTTCAACACCATCGACCATGGTGTCCTTCTGGATAGGCTGGCCAGGTTGGGGGTCGGAGCCACTGCTCTGCAGTGGTTCTGCTCCTTCCTGGCTGACCGTGTCCAGAAGGTTGTGCTGGGGTACAGTTGCTCTGCCCCGTGGCATTTACAACACGGGGTTCCTCAGGACTCAATATTGTCTGTCATGCTGTTCAACATTTACATGGAACTGCTGGGAGATGTCATCAGGAGGTTTGGGCTGAGGAGTCAGCACTATGCTGATGATACTCATCTCTACCTCTCATTCTCCACCAATCCAGGTGAGGCAGTTTCTGTGCTGAACTCATGTATGGGCCAGATAATGGACTGGATGAGGGTTAATAAATTGAAACTCAATCCAGACAAGACAGAAATGCTGTTAATGGGCGCTTTGCCGGACAGGTTAGAGGGCCATATTCCTGTCCTGGATGGGGTTGCACTCTCCCTAAGAGACAACGTCTGCAGCTTGGGGGTGCTCTTTGACCCTGGTCTAACTTTGGAAGCCCAGGTGGACTTGGTGGCCAGGGGTGCCTTCCTTCAGCTGTGGAAAATATACCAGCTCCACCCCTACCTGGATGAGCAGAGCCTCATGACAGCAGAACACTTTGCTTTATGCATGCACTGGTAACATCCCGTATTGATTACTGCAATGTGCTCTACATGGGGCAGCCTTTGAATATGTTCGGCGATTGCAACTGGTTCAGAATTGTGTGGTGCGGCTGGTAAGTGGTCGGGCTGCCAGGGATCACATCATGCCGATTCTGTATAACCTACATTGGTTACCAGTTGTTGCCTTAACCTCAATTCAAAGTGCTTGTTTTGACAAATAAAGTCCTAAATGGCTTAGGACCTAGATACCTCTTGAAAGAGCCACCTCTCAAGGAGGTGAAAGGGATGGCTTGTAGACGCAGGGCCTTCTCGGCAGCTGCCCCCAGGCTATGGAATGTTCTCCTGAGTAAGATCCACTTAGCGCCAACATTAATGACATTTCGGCGCCAGTTAAAAACCTTCCTGTTCCAGAAGTTTTTTAATTGACACAATATAGATTTGTGGGTCCTCTGGTGGCAATTTTAGTGTAATGATTTTAGTGTAATTTTTTATTTTATTATTTATTATTTATTGATATTTTATGTTTTAACTGTTTTGATTCTTTTGATTGTAAGCTACCCAGAGACCTTTGGTGATAAATAAATAAATAAATAAATAAATAAATAAATAAATAAATAAATAAATAAAGATTGCCACTGGAGGTCCTGATCCTGGTGGTAGTGATCTGGTGTTGATTTGGAATGAGTAATGCTTTCCCCCTTCAATCCCAAGTCCCTGAAAGGCTTCCCAAGGGAAAGGGAAGAGCTAGGGAGCCTTGAAACATAAAATGGGTGAAGGAGGAGAGGAAGCATTTACTGAATTTAAATAAACTTTTTTTTCTGGTGGAAGCTGATGTCATAATGCTTTGGCTTATATAGGTTTTGCTATGGCTCATTTTATTATTATCACCTTCTGAACACAGCTGCCAGGGAGTTGGCTTTCTCCAATGATCGAGCTCTTTCCAAGAGCCTAGGATGACTGGAGATATCTTCACAGAATATATGCTGTTCCTAATGTCACCATTTGTAGTTGACCAATGTTGATCTTGCCAGCGCCGAGGGTGTTCAGATGTTGATCCAGGTCTTTTGGGATTACACCCAAGGCAGCTATTATTATTATTGGTCTTGTTCCTGATTTCCTATTCCATAGCTTTTCAATTTCTATTTCTAAGTCCCAATATTTGGTTATCTTTTGTAACTCTTTGCCGCTGACTCTTGTGTCTCCTGGTATTTCCACATCGATGATCTGAACTTTGTTTTCTTGCTTGTATACTATCGTGATGTCTGGAGTATTGTAGACAAGGTGTTTGATGCATTGGATGATGATGATGATGATGATGATGATGATGATGATGATGATGAGTGTATTTTACCCTGCCTTTCTCCTTGGAAAAGGGCCCAAGGTGGCTTGCAGCAATAAGAGACAATGTACAGCCCAGTACAATTAAGACATATTCAAGTTTGAGAACAGGGACATCTTACAGCATTAAAGGGCAACATTAAAGCTACAAGAGAGCGCAAGCAGTTAAAGAGAAGAGTAAAAATTCCATGTAATCATGTACGGTAGTCCATCGTTCAGGAAAAGCTTGCCTGAAGAGAAAGGACTTTACCTGTTTCTGGAAAGACCACAGTGTCATGGCATGGGTACGCCTTTCTGAAAACTATGACCATGTTTCATTTAGAAGCATGCAATTTGTTCTGCAGTTGGCACATCTAGTTTGTCTCTGGAGTCTGTCACACTAGTGTGTCTTCTGTGCCAGTGTGAGGACAGTAGGGGCATCCATTGTTTTAAAATCTGATTTTCTATGGACTAATGCTATTTTCAATGGCTAACGGTCTTTCCCATAATACTCTTTGGAACATGCACTTTGTCTAGTTTAATCCAAGATGGATTCAGGATGGTTAATGGAAAGGGGAAAGGGGAAAAATTACATTGATTGTTCCAAGAAATCTTTTCAAGATAAATCAAGATAAAACACAGTACAAAGCTCCTAGAATTGTCTTCTGGTTCTTCATGTATGTTGATGGCAGCACTGAGACATTTTAACAGTAGAGACTGCCCACTGAAGGCATAGGTGACCAAAGAATTAATTATCTTGCTTGAAGAAGGGAGGATATTGCTAAGAGCAATGACAAGTGGTTACTTGGAGAAAAAGCAAGAGAGGTCAAGAGGCTCAATCTCACCTGGTTATGCACTGCTACCAGCCAATTACAGTGTGGCTGAATTTATTTCACCTGAATGGTATCAATAGCTAATTCCTTCTTCAAAGTAACTTTCCAAGCTTCTCTTCTGCTCATTCTCTCTATATGAGTGGCCTTGGGTTCTTCTAAGGAGAGAGCCAGGGTAAACATATTTTACTTATATCATTTAAATGAATAGATACATTCAACTGTTTCCCCTTAAGGTTATTTCAGGTGTTGTGACATTTGGCATTAACGGGATGATCCAAGGAGGTCAACAGGTGACTCTCTCTAGATGTTGTTATGCTTAACTTCTATTGTTCTCAGCCAGCTATACTTAGAACATAAGAAGAGCCATGCTGGATCAGGCCAAAGGCCCATCTACTCCAGCTTCCTGTATCTCACAGTGGCCCCACCAGATGTGTCCAGGAGTGCATGAGACTAGATACTCAAGCAGCTTCTGTCAGCCCAGTCTAGTATACCTGAAAGCAACAAATTACAGAATTGTCATCAAAAATATCTGGTTGCCCATCCCAACCTCAAGAGTTTGAGTCGCCAACCTGTAGCTTTTGTACCATGTGTAGCACAGATTGCTTGCTTGGAGACAAACAGGAAGGCCTGCTTAACTGCCTGCTTGTCTAGAAGTTGGGCTGCTGCCTACTCTCAGGCTCAGGAGACTAAAGGCAAAGCGACAGAACACACAAGGAGACACTTATCCTGTGCACCCATGAAAGTGGCCCTATTTTTTTTACCCTGGATTTGATTTGTGCTCTGCTCATCAAAGAAAGCTAAGCAGCCGCTTCTCTATAGAAGGAAGTGGGAACCAATGGCCCTCCAATTGTTCTAGAAATCCAATTCCTATCAGCCCCAACTGGCCTAGTAAGGGCTGACAGGAGTGCTGCTTCCTTAGCACTGAATACCCCAGAGATCACCCAGGTCACACCTATTCATCTATCACCCAGAGATCACACATACTCTAAGAATTCTAGGGAAGATCCACTGTTGTCACCATTCCCCTTCTCCGCACAATATGTGGATATTGCTCTATCTGATGCACACACATATAATTTGGCACCACCTGATTATTTGTGTTTTGCACTTGCCCTGTAAATAATAATGATCATGAGCAGACGTGGTTGACCATTCCCTTCTTCTGGGGACACCCTGGGGGCTGTGCAGTTTGCCCAAGGCCACACAGGCTGGGTCTGCTTGCATGAGGCACCTTGTCCTGGAAATACTGGAATTGTCTGGCTTGTGTCCTTGCCTTGAATGCTCTTCTTTTTCTTTGCTGCCCCCTTGGTTTGCATGTGCTGCATATCATCATGTTCTATTTCACCATACCGGTCTTCCGCCTGACTGTACGGTGCCGCCGAAACTCTTATTTCCACTAAAGCTGTGTCAGTGAGTTCAATGAAGCTGGGATTTATTGTGACGTTTCTTCTGCATGTTTCCCCAGCAGCTGGCTTGATCTTGACGAGTATCTTTGGGGAGTTAATATAAATAACAACAATGATCACAATCTCTCAGAAGCAATGCAAGGCTTTCGTCGGCATGGGAATTGTGTGCACTTGAGACTTTTGAGTTAGTGACTAGGTTCAAAATGCAAACAAGAGAGAGAGAGAGAGAGAGAGAGAGAGAGGTGTCCCTGAAATTTGATTGCTTTTTTGTTTTGCTTTTTTTGGATATCCTAGACCTGAATTCGTGGAGGTGACAAACATCTCTCCTTGATCTATCCATCTTTAGAGGTTCAGCTCTGAGGCCTTAAATGGTATTCTTAGTTATTGTTGCTGTTCTGCTTTAAATCAAAACAAAATATATCCTTGTCAAATAACTTGACAAGATCTCCACCCCACCCACTCCACAAAGGGCTTTATTCCCTGTTGCCCTCAAAGATGGTGCCTCTGCCCACTTAAAGCTGTGCATCGCAACACAAATGGAAGGAAATGAATTTTGTTTAAATCTGTGGGGTTCACTTCCAAGTAAGGGTGCAGTTGTAAGCATACATATGCAATAGTATCATGGAAATAATGAGAATTACGACCAAGAAAACCTGGATAAAATCAGATGCTGCACAGAGGAATGGCAGTCTACAAGCCTACCTATTTCCCACTATGGAGATGAAGTAACAGGGAGTGGGGGAAAGCCTCTGAAGCATAGGGGTACAGTGAAATGTAGGTACTGTACATATGCTGGATTTCTAACAGTTTTGCAACTCTTAAAGGCACAGTCTTTCTTCTGGAAAAACCTGGCACCTCCACTGCAAGAAACACAGGCTTTCAAATGCTTTCTCACAGATGTTTACAAATCAAAGGCTTTTTAGAAACATTTTTTTTAATTTTTGCACTGTTGCTGTTTGTTGCATAGGAGTCAGATATTTTTCTTAGTTTAGCACTTGCCTTGTAGGGAGAATTTTTTCTGGTACTTTCAACCCTTGGGGTTAATACTATTGTGTATGTCAACGTGAGGGGAAATGTGATTCACCATCCTGGCCACAGCAAAGTGCATTTGCTGTATTACTGTCACTGGTGCTATATGGAAACAACACATGTGGAACTATCACAGGTATCAGGAAACAGATGAAGGAAACAATGTATTCCATTGTTATTCCCTAAACTTTAAAAAAAGGCCTTTGTTTATTTTATTGTTAAAATCATATCTAGAGTTTATAGCTCTCCTGTCGAGACAGAACACACTATACCATGCTGGAAACACCTAATGCTTATATGATTTTGGAAGCAGAGCTTCAACAGGATATTAGGAATGGCCTAACTTAATACAAGACAACTCCCAGTGTTCCATGTTCAAATATTTGTTGTAGAAGTTATGTCTTATTTTCCTTCCCTATAACCAATCTTAAGAGTGGTTTGCTTCTCTTTCTCAAAGCTACAACCCACTAATTATTTTTCCAAAGAAAGAAAGAAAGAAAGAAAGAAAGAAAGAAAGAAAGAAAGAAAGAAAGAAAGAAAGAAAGAAAGAAAGAAAGAAAGAGAAAGAAAGAAAGAGTCTTAGTAATCTCAAATTTCTTTTGATAACTGTAAAGCAAAAGCTCCATTTTAGGATGAGAAGAAACAGGATGTAATGCAATATATCCTAAAATAAGGCATTTTCCTCTACAGAAAGACATCCCAAGTTTCTGTTAGATGGTAAACTGCAGTACCATTGTGTGGGAACAGTTGCATAGGGAAATGAGAAACCACAAGGACAAATTTCGCCTAACAGCCAGAATGAGCTTAAAGAAACATATCAACCCCACTCCATGCTGTCTTGGTGGAGTGAGTGGCAGTTGTTAAGAAGAACTACCAGTATTTGTTAAACCAGGTAAGGAATGTATCCATTCTGACTACTAGATGAGGAGTTGCATTTTTGAGTACACCCCTGAGATGTAGGGAAATGTTTATTTTGCAAACAGAAAATCAGCTCAAGAAAGTAGTAGAATTTAAACAAAACCACAGCAGTACTATTCAGAAATTTGAATACCCAACTAAGAATATGAGCACTATTAATTTCAGAAGTATTCTGGTACAGTACAGTGCACCCTTGTATAACCAACAGTTTGTATAACATAAAATCTGTACAACATAAACAATTCTGGAGATAGGGGAAATTGCTTAACATAATCGCCTATGGGGAGAATCCGTACAACATAAAAATGGTTGTGATTAGGGATTACCCCATTTTCAATGCATTCCTATGGGACATTTGTTTAAAGGAAAATTTGCTTAACATAATTTCAATTGGAACGAATTAATCCCTTTATACAAGGTACCACTTGTATATGATTTAGCTGAACAGACACATCTAATCTGATAGGATGCTTTTTAACTTGGCTTTGTACTTACACAGTGTCCACATACTCTTCTTATCTACAGGACAACAGAATAATCCATTTCTCTGGTCAACTTAGTTTCAAGGGGAGGCTACTTTCTTCAACAGATATCCCTCATGTTAAAACATCAGCTTTGTGTTTTTGCTTTCCACCCGGAGGTTGAACAGCATCATGGATATTACGGCATTGAAAGTGGCAGCTCTAAACAATTATGTTATGTCACTTCCAAACTGTTCTCTCGGCTTTCAACAGGTGCATGCAACTTTTCTCATTACTAAATCTGTGTGCCAGGAAAAGCTGCCGACCTTTGAAAAGCAGCAACTCTTGAACGGAAATTGCTGGCACCGTTGTCAGCACAAGTAATATTTTCAACTAACTAGGCAGACAAAGATATGAATCCGAGTCAAAACATCTGCTTTTGTGCTACATGAGTTCTCAAATTAATCTG